>JACYFF010031957.1:13563225-13579528 GCA_017589665.1 Selenicereus undatus | reverse complement strand
TACTAACAATACTTTGATTTAAGCTACGTATTTTAAACTTTTTTTTTGTTTTTTCGGGTGAAAATCAGCAGTCGAGATTTTTATTTTTTTTTTGGCATTAGGCTAGCATTAATAAAATATGGAAACTTTGACAACAAAGATAGTCATAATTTTGAATGCAACTTTACTTATTTTCTCTGTACTTGCTCAAAAACATAATTTGATTCTCCATTTAGGTTTATTATGCTATATTTATTGAAGAAATATTATATTTATCATAATAATTTCAAACTAATATGCACAAATATTATGTTCATGAAAATATATACACATTTGTTATGTGGATAGTATATAAAACATATTAGGTTTATACGAATATTATATATATTGAACAAATATGAGGGAAAAAATGGCAAGAATGTTATTAATAATTTGTCATAAATTAAATATGTCATGAACAAGCAGAAACAATACAATAGGCAATAATTGTAATAAAGGAGATATAAGAAAACGTAAGAAGATATAATAAAAATAACAAGATATAAGAAGATATAAAAAGTTATAAGAATTTGTTAGAGCTATAATGAATATAAGAAGTTATAAGGAGTTATAAGTTGTAAACTTATTGGTTCCTATCACAGAAAAGAACAGGGCTTAGTATAAATTTTAGGCTAAAATCTCATTGGAATTACATCAACAACCATTGATTAAGTGCAATTTTTGAAATAGCACTCTTGTACTTGTTTTCTTTATTATTTTGCTTTAATAAAAAAATTTTAGAATTCTCAATGAGTTAATTTTATGAAAATGTTTTTTTTACATGAGCTTAATGCAATTATAAATTATTGTATATATTTTACTAACATAATGTGGTCAAAGGTAGCAAGGCTAGATCTAAAGCAAATCACCATGTGCCATTTGCGAACTAACAAGAAATCTTTTATGAGATTGTCTTATTTAATTGAAATTTTGAGTTGTTAGGATACCCAGTCAAAGCTACAGCTAGTTAAATAAGGGAGCCCCCGCCAACCTCGTCCTACTCTCTTAAAAAACCCTAACTTCCTCACAAAAAAATTTAAGTTTTATGTACTTTAATAAGGGCTATCATTAGCCATAGGGGTTGGTAGTAAATTCCAATTTTCGTTCTTTTAGAAATTTTATACAATTATAAGGTATTTGTTAGTATTTTTGTATATTTTCAATAAATGCTCTCTACGCTTTGTGAGAGTTAAATTATTTTTCTTACCATAAGTGTGATTTAAGTTGTTCTCATCTCTAGTGTGAGTTTGAGTCATCGCCTTTATGCGATTTATCGTGGATTTCAAAATTTAGAAAGTGATTTCTTATGGAGTATGATTTGGCCATTATCGTATTAGATCTACTTTTTTGATAAAGGAATGGGTTAGCAATGAAATTTCATATCGTTCTATGATAAATATCTTTCTTTCAAGTGCAATCTGTCTCGTAACTTAGACCTCTACTTCATGAAGTTATATTATAACTCATCGACAATCAGAAAAGGCATGTTGACGTTAAAGAATGTTGTTCGTGGCTAGAATAATGCTACAAGTCTAGAGCCGGTCGACCGTATATCGATCAACCAATAACTTCCTTGAGAGAAGAATTTATTTTGATGTTTCAGATTAATTACCTTTGTTAAGAAATATTTATTGTCGCTGCCATATGACCTTATATTAATAAATTATTAATTTTTTTATCCAAAAAAAAGTCAAAGATGCAGCTAAAAAGAGATAGTATATTGTGTTTAAATGAGACTGTTCTATTTTTAAAATTAAGCAATAAAAAATAATTATCGAACATATATTATCTCGATTTATTAGCTTGGGAATTTAGAACATATCAATTGATCAAGAACAATTAGTTTCATCGAGTATGGGTACAGGTTGACTCTCTGCTAGCTGTGTATGTTCAAGGGGCAATTTACATCACAGTCCCTGACATATATGAAGCCAGCATGTTCCAATGCAAAACACAGCTAAGAGCACTTATTCAAATGTTTGCACTTTTGAGTCCCAAACATATATCCACACGACATTCAAAACCTAGCAATTTCTTATTCCCCCTTTTGTTTTGTGTTTTTTTTTTTTTTTTTTGTTGAGAGCTCACATCTAATCATCTAAAAATTCAATTGATTTATTTCATGGTCATTTACTCCTAAAATATGATATAAATTTTGTACTAATAATACTTCGATATAAGCTATGTACTTTATTATTGATTTTTTCGTTCAAAAACAATATGCATCATATTAGATCACTACATATAATAAAAAGGCCAGAAAGAAGTAGACAAATATATATTAGAGGAGAAATAACAGAGAAATTAGGAATTTTCTTTCGCTTAGTCTCATCTTGATCTACCCAGACTCCACGAAAGCGGGATTTACACTGGGAGTTGATTGATTAGTTTAAACCCTAGAGAGTACTTAAATGAAATTTCTGAAACAAATTATGGACTTTTAAAATTTTTAAAAAATTGTTCTGTTGAGTTGGAACTTTTTTTTTTCTTTCTTTTGGTTGAAGTAGACATTTGAAACGCGAAAATCAGCAGTCGTGAATCACGAGTACCCCAATTTTTTTCAATAAAAATTTAACCACTAACTTTCACTTTAAATAAAAGTCTGCAATACAAAACAATATGCTGAAAAGAAAGAAAAACGTTACGTATAAAAAAGGAGATGGCAAAAAGTTGCCATAATGTGAATAGTGGGAATATTTTTTTCTTTTGCAGGGAAATAGGAATTTGCTTTTCCTTTTTGCTTTCTTCTTTTTTTTCAAAAAATTTTAATTTGGAAAAAAAGATGACATACTGCTAACCAGTATGAGAATTTTTCACATAGATATAAATTTCCAGTTCACCTAAAAAATGTATAAAATTTATAATATATGCATACAAATTCTGAAAAAATAATTATATGCACGTACTAAAATGTATAAACTTTAAATAAATAAATAAGTAAATAAATAAATAAATAAATATTTTTTTTGGTCAGAATAAATAAAGAAAAAAATAAATAGCTGAATTGTTTGTGTACTGGCGTACTGCACAAATGTGGCCAACTCACAAATGGCCCCCGGCCAACAGATCTATCGGTCAACGTACAGCGTATTAGCCCAGAACAATTATAAATTCATGAACACATGGAAATTAATAAACATAAGGAAATAATTCTATATTTTTTTTGAAAAAAAAAAATCATTTGCCTGTATTTTTGCCTGTTAGAGTAACATAAACCATTGATGTGAAAATGCCTTCTTCCTTAGATTAAAGAGTTCTTAAGTAACTCATTATATTCTAGTCATATTTGTGATTAACAAAGATGAAAACGTTACCCTAATTAATTAATTTATAAGTGAAACCGCACAATATAATGGTTATGTATTTTTATGTCTTGAGGTTTTTTTCTTTTTTTTTTCTTCTTCTTAAGATCTTATCGTTCACATTATGATAACTTATATTCAGTAAATAATCGACTTAAAAAGGACAAAAGAGAACTACTTTTTTCTTTTTAATGGAAGAACCACTTTTTGAAAAAAAAAAACAAAAAAATCAAGTGGGGAGAAGGACAGATTAAAGGCGTCCCTAGGAGTTAGGAGCTTAGCTATGCAAGATTCACGTCAAAAAAAGGTCATGTATGCAAAGATTTGTTCCTAATAATTAGATTCGCAAATAGTGGAAATTAAATAATGGCTAAATTAAATAATTAAGCCAGAACAAAGTGAAAGAGATTTTGTTCTTTAATTGGGATTTTTAAAAAAGATTTTGTGCTTCTCTACAAAGTATGTGTCACTCTAGGACAAATCTTTTTTGGCGAGATTAATTATTTAATTATATAATTTTTTTTTGGTCCGCAGAAATTACAAATGACAATGCAATACAATGGAAAAGGACATAAATCCTAACTACATACACATCACTCATGAGCTTCAACGAAGTTGCAAGACCATATCATTTGCATGCATGCAATATATATTACGATTAATTTGTTAGGTTTTTTTTTTTTGGGTTCAAATGAGTCACAAAGGCAGTACAATATAATAGGAAGAGGCGGAATCAAATCTAAGACCTAATGTACTCAGAACCTGAATCTTATTCACTTTGCTAAGATCTCATCGGTATGGTTAATTGGTTAGTTAAAGTGAAGATTAACAGGGTAGGTAAAGGGACCCATTTTTTAATGTATTTTCATATGTTTTTTTGCCAGTATTTGCACGATCCTATGTTAATATTTATACATGTATTTTATTGAATGAGATATGTGTGCATCAAAACTACTTTAGTAGGCGCCGAAAAATTAAGTTTTTTGCATATAATTTTATGATAAAATGTGAGACCAATGACCATTGATATGATATCGATGGCAAAACGAGAAGCATGGCGGAACTGGTGTCAGATATATAAATAATTAAGGAAAGAAATTAGGATTCCAAATTTATAGTTGATTTCGTGAATACATATAATATTTATAATGGTAAAAAAATCAATTAATGAATTTGGTCCATTTATTTAATTTTAAACTTTAAAGTTTCCCAATTGAATGGTGAGATTTTTATTTTATCATCACGTCTGATATAAAATAAAATTCCAAAATTTTGTCTTGATAATTTGTTTATCTTTTGTCCTTTGTAGTAGAAGTCATAATCAAATTATTTGTTATAGGGGTGTCTTTGTTGCAATGGGTGATGGTACAAATCTTTAATCAAGTTTGGATCTTCATCTGATCGACCTAAATTGATGTATTAGATGGTCTAACCCAAGTAAATCAATAATAACTATCTCAGATTCAGAACCAGTTTTGCCTTTATTCGAAAATAAAAAGATAAAATAAAAATAAGATAAATTAGTAAAATTAATTATTAGGGTTGTCGGTGAGTTTTGGAAGAAACTTACGAACCATATGCAGTTTTTGGGATGAGTGATACTGAAGGGACACCAAAAAGGATATTAAGCTCATTTCAAAAAGATTTTTCAAAAGATTTCCGAGTTCTCTTTGGTGTGGGGGACCATTTGACTTCATTTGGGAGCGAAGGTACGATGCCGTGATGGAATACATTGCAACATTGCCTTCAATCGTCATCACCGACGAATTTTACTGTAACGCCCCCAACCCCAGGTTAGGAGTGTTAACGTTGCACTTTTTCTTTTCTTTTTTTATAAATTCTGGGATGAAACGGACAGAGTTTCCCTTGAAAACTGACCGTTTCTTAGGCTTAAAGCCTTACATTAAATTTCTTGCAAGTAAACGCAATAATAAAATCAACTCAACGGCTACCCGTCGGAGTTCACGGCTCTACGGACCACCCGTCCGGAGCATATCAACCAACGCAGCTCAATACTAAAACAATGGAACAATAAAAGTACAACTCCGTGGACCACATGCCCGGAGTACTGGGGTTACATCCCAACTATAAACAATCTTAGCTAAATGACGCTCGGCTCACATGACTGTACGGAGCGACTCTAGATATGCAACACAGGCACACAAGGACTTAAATTACATAACACATCATAGCACACTTTGCAACTCACGTACAAGCACATCACTTTACTTCTAGGATAGCAATGACTCCATTTCGGCTTACTTGGACCGACCATTACCTGATATCTCAGAAACCTGGAGGGCAACAATAATAGATGGAATGAGCGATAATTGCACAGTGGATAACCCCCTCTCCTAAAAATATACTTTCAATGTCATAATAACTTACGACGGTTGTTCTAATTCCTTTCCTTTGAAGAACTCATATATCGCTAAAGAACTCACCTCTCGCACAGTGTACTCCAATCACAATGCAAGAAAAATAGCATTTATATCAAGGCTGAAAACTTAAGAATAATTATACTCTTTGGACTTACCATAAATCATTCATATGAACTCATAACTTCAATAAAGACAAATGGGGTATAACCTACAAACATCCCTTGCTGGGATTTCTGTTACAAAGGCTCAACCATAACACAAAACTTTATACGCGATGGTCAATACATCAGTAAAGCTGATTTCAATTCATATAATTTATGCCATGCGTGATCATTAAAATCCATTGATGGTGCCGCTAGGTAATGGCTATACGAACCTAGCAAATATACTAAAGTCACCATTGTACCAATGCAATGTAATCACTAAACTGATGATTTCACTACATTATACCATGACAGGTCATAAGCAGGAATAGATCTCTTCGTCGAAGCATAGATCAGTAATGATACAATAAAACATATAATTATGTCGCGTGATTGGTAAACAGCAATATGGCCTCTGAACTTAACACGCTTGTTCATTAAAGTGTGACGTTTTATGAGCATCATATGAATCAGGAGACTCGTTGACCTTGTTAACAATCCTATAGGATATATGAGCTTTAACTCTTCTACCTATGGGTAGAACTATAAAACACTGGACTCAAGGCTCCTGCCTACTAGCAGAACTATGAAACATTGAGCTTTGAATCTTCCGCCTCTTGGCAGAACAATGAACATTGGACTTTGAAACTTCTGCCTATTGGCAGAATAATAAAACATTGAAATCATCTGTCAGTTGCAGAGCTTTGAACATTGAACTTCGAATCTTCTGCCTCTTAGCAGAACAACGAACAGTGATCTTTGAAACTTCTGCCTATTGGCAGAATGAGAAAACATTGAACTTTGAATTCTCTGCGTACTGGCAGAGCTATGAAACACTGAACTTTGAAATTCCTGCCACTGGCAGGCCAATGAGCACTAAACTTTGAGTTCTCTGCCGAACGGCAGAACAGTGAAATAATAGATTCTCTTATAATTTCGATAGAGAATAATGGGCTGCCTAACTGGGCACAACAAACGATACCACATAACTGGATGCTCATTACTTAAGTTCTTTGTAAAAGGACCCCTAGACCTCTTGATTGGTCACCTGCCTCATTTGGTTGAACAGTCCGATGACTTAGAATTACTTCGTTACTAATGACTTGTCAATTAAAATAGACAATCGATGGACATTTAAAAACACTTAGGAATCGTGTCAATTCAGGGGAAAAAAGGTTTCACATAATATGTATGATCAAGTCGTAAAATCATATTACCAACCAATTCCCAAAAATCCACACGATTGAAATAAATTTCAAACATTGCTTTGATATTTACACATGTGTAATCACAAATGCAGAAGCAACGTTAGCGATGAGTTCGATGCCCTTAATGGTGACTCGTATAGAGCTTAGCTAGAATCGTTTCTGGGCAATCATAATAGCAACAACTCATAAAATCAATAATCCACACATAACCAATAACAATACATAATTGATGGACTTTGTACAAATTCAATAAACGTCATATAGTCGATACACGATATACATTCGATAAACTGTATATAACTATGTGTAGACGATAAACTTTATAATCGATACACTCTATGTAATCGATGAACTATATAGTCGATAAGCTTTATATAATTAACAAACTTCATAGAATCGATAAACTATATAATCCACAAACTTTACAAGGTCAATAAATTCCATATAATTGATGAACTGTATAATCAATAAACTATATAATCGATAGACTTCACATAATCGATAATCAAATAAAATCAGGAAACTTCATATAATCGATAAACATCGTATAATCGATAAATTTTATATACTCAATGAACATATATAATCGATGAACGTCATATAATCGATAAACTCCATGTAATCAATAAACTTTCCTTAATCGATAAACGTATATATAATCGATAAACACCATAAAATCGATAAACTCATATAGTCGATAAATTTCATAACATCGATAAACTATCTATACATATTCGATAAACTATGCATAAATTTCATATAATCGATAAAAAATATATATATAATCGATAAACTTTGTTCAGGCATCGTTCAGTTCACGCTACAGTTTCCTCAAATCACCAATAATTAGTTCTAGTTCAATCTGAGCAAACGATAATCGATAAACTTATAAATTAACAATAAATAATAGGAAGAGGAAACCCACCTCGAATCCAAGCTAAAGGACCCGATTCAGGGTTGATTTTTGTAGTAGGACTCGAACTCCCGAAGCCCGAAACCCTAGCTCTTGAACCCATGAATCACACGGTTGCCACCGGTCGCCGGTCAAGCAGGCTCGCCGGCAACCTCGTCCGCCACCGTCACCGGCGTCCAATGCACCGCCCTCCCTTCCTTGCTCGACGACTCACTCCTCTTTCTGCCCCGAGGCGTGGCTGGCGGCTCCCACGCAGCCCGACGACGGCCGGCCGATTGCCGGTGTAACAGCACCGCCCCCCCTCTTTCCGGCGTGGTGTGAGGCGGGGTTGGGGGTCGGGGCCCCCCCTTTGCTTGCTGGTTTTTCCTCAGAAAAACAGGGGGCTTGCCCCTTTTGATTTTTTTTTCTTTTTCCTTTTTCTTTTGTTTTGGATAATTACCTCGTCACATCATAATTAATACGAGTTTATCCACTTGCCACCTCGTAATTAATACGAGCTTATCACTTGTCACCTCGTAATTAATACCCAATGTTTGATTCAATAAATTGCAGGACTAGTCCCAAGGTTCGCCAATCCAGTTATAATCTGGAATCTACGCAATACGTAGTGCCCGATATAATCCTCCATAACAATAAAATAAGAATAATATTCTTTTCAATAAAAATAGCACCTAAGCAGGCACGTCGATATTATTTCAATTTCCAATGATATAAAATTCCGGGATAAGGGATAAAATCCCGGGTGTTACATTTACTAATCATACTGAAAACTCTAATCTAATTACATTTAAAATACCAAACATGCAGCATATTAGAGTCACTAACTCAAATAACATAAAGCAAAATACAATGCTAGTCGAAAGGGATCAAAAGAAACAATTCAAAATATTACAGCAAACGGGGATGAAACTAACTAAAGAATACATCTTTATCAAGCATGAACTTAAATAAATTAAAAAGAAGGAAAGTAAAGAGAAAGAGTGAGAGGAAGATTCGATTTTTGAAATATTGGCACCCTCAGGTTAATTACTTAAATGGCGTAGGTAACCTTGGGATCGAAAATTGCAAGCCTTGACTTGTGTCTTGAAGGGTTTTGAGGAAGGATTTGAAAGGGTTTATTTAGATTCTTTGAACCTCTTAGTGTTCTCTGTCAAATTTCTAGTGTATTCTCACCAATTTTCTGATGGGTTTTGCCTTTGATTCTTTGACGTAAATATGATGTTTTTCTCCCTGATTTTCGATGTGTTTAACCCTAGGGGTAGTCCCCTTTTTGTATACTTATAGGGTAATCTAAATTGGTTTAGAGAAAGGAAACCTAATCCAATTCTCAATAAACTTAATCTGAAAGGATGCATCAATCCAAACGGGATTTTGTTTGTTGAGACACACATTAGACACAAAAAAGGAGTCGGAAAGGGAAGACTACAAAGCACGGCCAGGTTCCCAACCGGAGGACTCGGTTAGGGTCTAGGTCTGGTCAGGTTATATTAGGCCATAACTTTCACGTACGACCTCCATTTTGAGTGATTCCTTTTTCCGTCGAAAGCTCATTGTCTAGTTTCTAATAACACTAATTTCATAATTTTGGATAAGTGTCGCAGAAGATATAAGCAAAACAGTGAACATGTGTGACTTTCAGCGCAAGTTGCAGTATTCGACTTATATCTTTTTCGTTGCTTATCAAATTTTGGTGTATAATTCATCATTAGTAATAGAGTCCTATATATGTATAATATCTTTTGTTTCCTTGGCCTTGTATGATTCTGTACAAGCCCTAATTGTTAATATAAATACACACCCATGCACCCCACATTGGGGCAAGTTGCTTAATTACCTCACATGGTGTCAGAGCCAAACCCTAAAATTTAATCCCTCTCCTATCTCATCCTCACAGCCTTCTCTCTCGCTGTCTCTTCTTTCAACTTTCATGGCTGACTTCAGGGCTGGCAAAAATCTGTCTGATCCGATTACCTGAATTTGTCTGACCCGAAACAACTGGGTAAGGTCACCAAATTTATGTCCGAATTTAAAATTCAGACAACTGATTATGTCCAAATTTAAATCTGGGTCGGGTTCGGGTTTGGGCATTCGGGTTCGGGTTGTCCGAATTTTTTAACCATTTCGGGTTCGGACAAATTCGGACAACTATGTTTATGTGTAATTTTAGTCCAAACTCTTTAGAAAATTTTATAAAAACAACTTCGGACAACCGGATTCAGACATTAAAGAATCGGATTTGGGTTCGGTCACACAAAATTTCGATCGAAATGTCCTAAAATCATATCACAAATTCGAATATTTGGACAACTGGGTCCGGACATCGAACATTCGGGTCCGGGTCCGGGTCTGACCAGAGTGTCCGATTTATAATCTGGACAGGATTCGGGTATGAACTTTTTGTCCGAATGTTCGATTTGTCTGGACTCGAATTGACCCGGACCTGAATTTTTGTCAGCCCTAGCTGACTTTCCTCCACCTTCTTATTTTGGGCTGGAACCTCCTCCATGGAACCTTCGACTCCTTCCATGGCTGAACTTCCCAATCCCATTACCTAGGTGTTCTCGGCTGTGACGAGCCCTGCTGCATCAACACTTGTTCTCATGCCTAACCCAGTGGTGAACCGAGTTGCTTCTTCCCCTCCCAACAATTTTATCCTTGTTGTCGTACACGCCACCTTCATACCTATTATACTTTTACAACATTCCTTCACTGCATAATTCTCATGCTTCGCTGCCACTTTATGATCTGAATTGTCTTTTCCTTAGTCCTCTGTCATTTGTACCTTGCCCTTTAATTCTCTGGCTATTCCTAGTTCGAGGTGGGCTCATCCGCTTCGGCTCGTACGCCTCCTATACGTATGCCTTTGCTGCCTTTTGTGCCTTCACCGTCCTGCACCATTGGTGCAACACTTATAGCACCCAATGTCACAAATCTGGTCACTGTGTGATTGTCTACACCTGAAGACTTCTTGACCTGGCACACGCATTTTACGACTATTCTTGTCTCAGATGGCCTTATCTGCTTTGTGGATGGTTCCTACCCTCTCCTTCATTGGTGCTAACTTTTTCCACTGGGGAGTCTATTCCTAATCCCGACTTCTCGGATTGGATGAGGTATGATCAAAGTATTCGGTCATGGGTCTTTGCTACTCTCTCCCCTAAAGTTCTTGTCGATGTTTGTGATTGTCCCACTTGTTTTCACCTATGGGAGCGTTTAAATAAACTATTTCTGCATTCTAGTATGGCTAGAGCACTTGAACTTAAACGCATGCTCACTACTAATCGTAAATTTGAATCTCAATCCATGGATGCTTATTTGCGTGACATTAAGACTATTGCTGACAATTTAGCCACTGTCAACAGCCTAGTCCCTTAGTCTGACTTGGTACATTATACTATTTTGGGGCTTGGGCGAGAATATGAGACGCTAGTCACTACTCCTATTCATGTTCCTATGAACCTTACTTTTGATGACATGCATCCTCGCTTGTTGCCTCATGAACAACACCTTGAAAGTCTACGATATATGGAGGATAATCCCGTAACTCATCCTGCCTTTGCTGCTTTGCATACATCTTCGGTGTCATCTTCTTTGGCCTCCACTACCAATAATTTCCAGCACAATTCTCGAGGCAATAGGTTGTCGTTGCAACAACTTCACTATCAATCCCAATCCTCTCAGAACACCCAAGCTTCCACTAGGAGTATGCCTACAACTACACGCATATGTGATTCAGTCTTGTCATGTTTTTCTACTCATGCCCGATCTACTTCTAGCTTCTCGTCTTCAGGTCATTCCAATCAGTCTGGCATTTTTGTCTCCAACCCTGGTTCTCTAATTTGTCAAATATGTTTTACGTCGGGCCATTTTGCCCTTCAATGAACCTGTTCACCCTCTGTTGTAGGAACTACTCCTGAATCTCTTGCCTCATCTTTTACTGCAATGTCTACTAGTGATGGCTAAGAAACCTGGTATCCAGATTCAGGAGCTTCTGCTCATATGACTCCGTTTGAGGGTAATATATTTTGTAAAACTCCTTACAATGGCAATACTAAAATTGTGGTTGGCAACAGTGTTGTTCTTCCTACATCTCAAATAGGCACTTGTTACATACCTACTTCATCTGACACCCTATGCTTAAATTCTGTTTTTCATGTCCCCTCTTTAAAACAACACTTGATTTTCATTAAGCATTTGTGTGTGATAACAATTGTCAAGTTTTATTTGATGAATCTTTTGTTTCTATTATGGACCAGGCAACGGGGACTCTTCTGCTTCGGGTTACAGGTGATGGAGACCTCTATCCTATCCCTATCCGGTCATTACCTATCTTTCACTCCGCCAACTTTACCTTACCTCAACCCGCCTATGTCTGGCACCATCATTTAGGCCATCCTAGTCCTTGAGTTTTAGCATCTCTCCATTCCCAGAAGCACATTGTTCAAACTACTAAGTCATTTAAAGAGTGTGTTTCTTGTTGTTTAGCAAGTCCACTAGATTACCATTTTTTGAGATTGCACATGTTTCCGATAAACCATTGTTTTTAATACATAGTGATGTTTGGCAATCTCCTGTTGTTTCTACTGATGAGTGATGGCTACAAATATTATCTTTTGTTTGTCGATGATTATTCTCGCTATTCTTGGATTTACCCTATGAAAACTAAATCGGCTATCCTGCAAATATTTTTATCCTTTAAGAAATTAGTGGAAAATCTTTTTGATACCAATATCAAATATTTCCAAAGGGATGGGGGAAAATAATATGACAATAACTCCTTTAATTTTTTTTAGTTGCTTATGACGTTTATTTTTGTAAGTTTGCACCAAACACACAATGACAAAACAGTGTTGCTGCGAGGAAACATCGTCATGTTGCTGACATAGCTCGCACTTTTTTAGTGGAAGCCGACTTACCTGATTCTTTTTGGGTTGATGCTGTTTTAATTGCTGCCTACATTGTTAATCATTTACTCACTCCATTACTTAATGAACAATCCCCATTTCAAAGTTATTTTCCCGCCCCCTGATTACAGCTTTTTACAGCTTTTTGGGAGTCAATGTTTTCCAAATTTGTCACCTATTGTCAAACATAAATTACAACCTTGGTCCATAAGATGTGTTTTCCTTGGCTACGCCCCATATCATAAGGCTTACAAGTGTCTAGAACCTCTTTCTGGGAGTATTTATATAAGCCAAAATGTTATTTTTCATGAACATGTGTTTCCGTATGGAGAAATTCTCAACTCGAAAGCATCACACTTTTCCCCTTCTACCTTATATTTTCCCTCCCAGGCCCCTACTGTTGCCCATACGTCACTGTGCTTCTCCTTGGTGCCTTCTCCAGTAACCCAGTCCCTCCGACCTACGATTTCGAGCCCCACGTCTCGGCCTACTCACACCACTCGGTCCAACTCTCCTAGTCCTTCCAAGACCACGACTTCCTCCTCTAGTAGGCCTTCCTTGTCCAACACTGAGACGCCTTTTCACTCTGCCAGCCCACTTCCAGTCTTCCCAAGCCCGCAACTGAATTCTCTAAGTCCTTTCCCGTAGCCCACTGTCCTACTGTCCTCTTTTTAGCAGCCTACTGTCCTACTGGCCCGCATTACACTTCTCTGTAGCCCAAGTCCCAATTTCCTTCTCCTAGCCCAATAACTTTGCCATCTAGTTCTGACTCGCCTTTCCTAATTGTCTTCTAAGGTCTTCACTTAGATCCAAGTCACGACTCCCTTGGCTGCTAATCACCAACCTATGTAAACATGTGCAAAATCTGGCATTTTTAAACCACACAGTATTCTTTCCCTTAGTGTTTTGCATACTGATTTGGGAAAAACACAGATATCGCCTCTTGGGCCTGGCCCAGGGATCTGCTTAATCAACTAGGCCCCTATGTGGGCCAAGAGTCCTTAGGAATGCCAGCCTATATTCATCCGCAAGGTCACACCCCAAGGGGCCCGGAACGCAACCCTTGGGGCTTTCCTCTTGGCCCAATGGCTCCGGGACCGGAGACTCAAGCAAGCAGTTAAGGTAAGATTACTATTCTACCCCTTTCCCAAACAGGCTATAAATAGTGACCTGTTTTCCTCGGGAAAGGGGGGGCTGACCACTGAAAACTTACTTTCTATAGCATTCGCACCTTTTGGAACACCTAATTGATTTGACCGTCGGAGAGGCGTTCCCCAGACCACATCCCGGGGTTGGCCTTTTTTGCAGGTCGAAGGACAAAGAGACGAGGACGACGTCGTGTTGATCGCTAGCTGTCAGATAAACCCGTTCTTTCGCCCCACGTCATCAACACAACCACGAAACAAATTCCGGGCGGAATCACATACCAATTGTGATCCTTCTTGTACTAGTGTTGTAAAACATCTACATTGGCGCCAGGCTATGGCCGAAGAATTTAACAACTTTTTAGATAATCACACTTGGGATTTGGTACCTTGCATGCCAACGATGAATGTTATTGGTTATAAGTGGATTTACAAAACAAAATTTAACTCTGACAGCTCCATTGAGCGATATAAAGCTCATCTGGTGGCTCTTGGCAATTACTAATAGGCAGCTATTGATTACCACGAAACCTTTAGTCCAGTTGTATTTTAAGTCCTCCGTCGTTCGTCTCTTACACTCTCTTACTGCTTCTTGCAACTGGGTCATTCGAAACTTGATGTTAAAAATGTTTTTCTCCATCGGTTTCTCGATGAAGAAGTATATATGAAACAACCTCCTGGTTTTTTTCATCCCTCTTTTCCTTATCATGTTTATCGCCTCAAGAAATCTCTCTATGGGTTGAAACATGCTCCTCGAGCTTGGTTTCACCGGTTTAGTTCTTTCTTGTTACCTAAAGGTTTCGTTTTGCAATAAAGTTGACACTTCTATGTTTGTCTATCGTCAACATTCTCATATCCTTGTCCTTCTCTTATACGTTGATGATATGCTTCTCAGTGGTAATAATCCTACCCTCTTACGATCATTCATTACTGAATTGTTGGCTCATTTTACTATGAAAGATATTGGTGATATCCACTATTTTCTTGGGTCTAGGTTGTGCGTACTCCCTCTGGTCTTTTGCTTTCTCAACATAAGTATATCACTGATCTTTTACCCAAGTTCTATTTAAATAAACTCAAATCTGTACGCATACAATGCCTTTCTGAGACTACCTTATCCCATGCTGAATGTGAGTTACTTGAGGACCCATTCAAGTATCGAAGTATGGTTGGTCCACTATAGGACTTAACCATGACTAGACTTGATATTGCTTATGTCGTGAATGTAGTTTCTCAATTTATGCATGCTCCTCGTACTACTCACCTCCATGCCATCAAAAGAATTTTCAGGTACTTATAGGGCACTGCTGATCATGGGCTTTTCTTCAGGTCCAACTCTAAGTTGGATCTTCTAGTGGCTTTCTATGACACAGACTGGGCGGGATGTCTAGATAGTTGCCATTCTACGATTGGATATGTTATTTTCCTGGGCTCCAATCCGTTCTCCTAGCGCGCCAAAAATCAACCTACAGTTCCATGTTCTTCAACTGAAGCTTAATATCGTGCTGTTGCCTACACTGCTGCTAAATCCAATGGCTTCGCCGGCTCCTCGTTGACCCAGGTGTTCTTGTACAAGTCCCAATTCGTTTATTTTGTGATAATGTCTCTTGCCACGTATGTTGCACTGAACCTAGTTCTTCACAGTCGCAACAAACACATCAAAGTTGACTATCACTTTGTACGGGAAATGGTTGCTAAGGGTCAACTGCAAGTTCGTTACATTCCTACTAAGTCTCAAGTGTTCGAAACTTTCACCAAGGGCCTTACTTCCCATAAGTTTAATCAGTTCAAGGCCGAATTCTCAGTGTTTTCCCTCGGTCAGTTGAGAGGGTGTAATAGAGTCCTACATATGTATAATATCTTTTGTTACCTTCACCTTGTATGACTTTGTATAAAACCCTAACAGTTAATATAAACACACAACTAAGCACTCCACATTGGGGTAGGTTGCCTAATTACCGCACAATTAGAAAGCTTATTCAATAAAGCATATTAATATAGAAACTCGATAATGTTGTGCACCCGAAAGTGGGGTGAAAATGAATAATGAATCTCAACTAGACGCCGAATACTGACAATTTTGACCAATTTGGGCCTAATTAGTCATTTGTTTTTCCTTCTTTGTTATTCTTCAACATTCGAATTAAAGATTATTCTGTTGGGCTCCTAAATAAACAAATTTCAGACATTTACGTGATTATAAGCTATTAAATTGGAAAATTCGCCGATGACACAAAGATATATATATATATATATATATATATATATACACATGTATATATATATATA
>JACYFF010031957.1:13498894-13553225 GCA_017589665.1 Selenicereus undatus | reverse complement strand
ACACGCCCACTCCCTTTTCTAATTAATTGGGAAAGGAAGGTTCCCCACCCACATTTGAACCTGGGTGAGAATGGTGGAATAAAGGTAAGCATGTCAATCTACTACAAGTAGATATATCGGCATGGGCATGCCATATGATATGTGCGCGTAATGAATGGAACGATGCATGCGCGCCCTACTTCTTTCTACACATTTTAACTAATTACGGCCCCTTCAGTATTATTTCAAGGCTTCAATATTGAAGACGCCAGCTTGATTTGCTTCCCATGGAGTGTAAAGCATAATTTTTTGAGTTTGGTGCATACACGCTGTTAAATCTACTTACCTGATCTTGACCTTTTTAGAAAAGAAAGAAAAAAAAATCTACATATTTTCTTACTTATATGCCTTATAACATTCGTATTGGATTTTACTCATCAAATAATCGGAAAAAAAGAAAAATTTACGTAAACGGGGAAGGAGAATCCTCATATTGCAAGCGTTGGAGATCACTAGAATTTTAAGCAATTAAAACAAAATCATACATACATGTCTTTATTATGACTATGTCGTCATATTTTGAGCAACTAGAACAAAATTGTACCATCGGCACACTTGGTGTACTAACTATACGTAGACTATGCATTCAATTGCGGCCTCAAGTCACATAGAGTACAATAATGCTATCCGACTTTAATTTTTCTTTGATGTTAAATAGCTGTCATATAACATGAGCACGTTTTCAAGGACAAGTTACTTTGCATTTAAGCTATCCAACATCTATTTCACTTATTAGTTGATATTTTCTACTATATTGCAATTAAAAAAAGAAATTCATTTCTTTGCTATAGTAGCATTTAATTGATAGGTACCAATAATTATCATTTAAGTATTTAACTGATCACCATGATTAAGTTGCTAATAAATGTAAAATGACATAAAAATACCAGAAAATCGGAAAGAAAAGGTTATTGCAATGAAAATACTGAAATTTTCTCGGTAGTTTGTGATTTCAAAAAAACATTGTAAAAGATTGATAAATAATAATATCACTAAAATATTATTAGTTCATATACAAATTTTCATGAACACAAGATCGACCTAGGTACATTAACAAAAATTCTGGATTAATTTAAATATTAAATATTATCATTTCCTTTTATTCTTGATGCTCTCTTTGATTACTTTTGTCAACTACGAAATTACAAGCTATTTGAAGGCTACATGTGTTTCTTTTGTGTGTGGGGGGGGGGGGGGTAAGATTGAAGGTTGTGTGTGATGCTGTAATGTTGCCATTTGACGACCCCATTACTATAGTACACATTGTGCATGAATTTTTTCTGCCGACTCGCAATATCTCTAATTGTATACATCAACAGCTATACAACAAGCAAAGACCACGAACATAATAAAGATGAACTAAACCCTCAACGTATCACCTTCAATCCCTTTGTTTCCACGTACTTAGATGTGATCGATGGCTAGAAAAACTAGGGGCAGAAAGTTTATGAATAAAGTAATGAATTTTGGCATGAGTAGCTAAAGACATATCAACATTAGACAAGTATAAAAGTACTTCAAAAGTGCACAAATTTGCAATTGTATGAAACTTGATTTATTGAAATTTTGAAAATTTCATCATCTGGGATTTCACTTATTGCAATTCAAGATGTATATCAACATTGGACAACTCATAGTGAAATTTTGTTGATATGCTTACGATTGTATGAAAGGAGTGAGTCGATGGAAGACAAGGGATCCTATGAATAAAGAAATCATTGAATTGGAAAGTTACATGGATGAAAATTAAACCACATGTTTGTGGTGTTGTGTAACTAGTCCAAGAGTATACCGACATGATTGATTGTATTGTGTGTGTACCCACCCACTAATCACAAATCTCACATGTTAATTTGTTCTTAAAACCCTAATGGTCAAGGAAATGATGGTCGATCCAGAGGCAGAGAACTTGAACTCTCCAACCGTTGATGATTGAATTGAAATACTACCAGAGGCAGAGGCAACCGATGATTGAATTCACATACCACCAAAGCCAAAGGCAAGTCTCTCAGAGTTGGCGAACAGTAAGAAAGTCCTGTGTCAATAGTCTCTTATGATCCTTTCAAATGTGCAGATCATAGTTATTCATTTTTGGAAGGGAAGTTAATCCTCAAGTACTCCGACATATGTGACATTAATAATCCAATGTCTAAGTTTTTGTAGCGAATATTTTAGTACCTCGAAGTTTTTGTTAAAGACATTTTATCTCTATCTGAACAAAAACTTCGAGGTTAAGGGGGGAGGGCAATAGGGCTGCCCATGATCTAGCCTATTGGCAACCTGTATGCTTGGTGATGAGTAGGTTGTGGTATTCCGATTTCCCGGATTGCATTCTAGCTCAGGCATAAGATGATTTATATGTTGCCATTTATGGGAGTATAATATAAATCCATCCCCTTTTCTATTTAAAAAAAAAGTCATAATCAAATGATTTATTATAGAGGTGTTCTTGTTGCAATGGGTGATGATATGGATCTTTAACTAAGCTTGGGTCTACATCTAATCAACCTAATTTGATGTATTAGATGGTCTAAATCAAGTAAATGAATAATAACTATAATCAATTTGTAAGGACCACATTCCAGGGGTTATCCTTTGGTGCGGTTCCTCCCAGAATAGTCGGACTCACATGCTAGGTGTTTGGATTCAAAACTAGTTTTCAACATTTTTTTCTTTTTAAAAAATATCAGATTATGGTAGAATAATATTGGACTAGAAAATTGGAGTATGATTTTGATCGAGGAACCCAACCCCTGGGCCAAAACTAGGTCTAGTCTCTTGGTCTGATTCCAAACTACGTTGGTTGTCTAGCGTATGAAACTTAGCAGTGGCCTAACCTAGGAACCTGGCCCCAGTTCTTGGCTCACATAGTGCATTGCCTCGGATCCAGAACCAGTTCTGCCTTTATCCAAAAATACAAAGATAAAATAAAAAAGAGATAAAGCAGTAAAATTAACTATTAGAGTCATTGGTGAGTTTTAGGAGAAACTTACAATTTACAAATCATGTGCACTTTTTGAGACGAGTGATACTGAAGGCACAACGAAAAAAATATTAAGCTCATTTCAAAAAGGGTTTTCAAAGGACCACTAAGTAATATCTAGTGTGGGGGCCATTTGAATCCATATGGGGCCGAAGGTATGATGCCGTGATGGAATGCATCACAACATCGCCATCAATCGTCATCACCGATGGCTTCTACTAATCATAAGAGAAACTCTAATCAAATTACACTTAAAATATCAAATATGCAGCATATTAGAATCACTTATTCAAATAACAAAAAGCGAAACATAAAGCCAGTCTAAGGGAATCAAAAGAAACGATTCAAAATATTATAGCAAACGGAGATGAAACTACCTAAAGATTATATCTTTATTAAACCCAAAATTAAAGAAACTAAAAACGTAAACAGAAAGAGTGAATGGAAGATTCGATTTTTGAAAGATTGGTGCCACCAGGTTAATTACATAAGTTACTTGGGGAACCTTGAGATGGAAAATTGCAACCCTTGACTTGTACCTTGAAGGGTCTTGAGGAAGGATTTGAGAAGGGTTTAGTTAGGTTGTTTGAACCTCTTAGTTTTCTCTCTCGAATTTCTAGTGTATTCTCACCAATTTTATGATAGGATTCTCTCTTATTCTTTGATGTAAATTTGTTGTCTTCCTCCCTGATTTTCGATGTGTTTAACCCTAAGGGGTAGTCCTTGTTTTGCAGCACTTATTGGATAATCTAAATTGGTTTAAAGAAAGAAAATATAATCCTATTCTCATTAAGTTTAATCTAAATTAGTGCATCAATCCAGATGAGATTCTATTTGTTGAGACACACATTAGACACAAAAAAGGAATCGGAAAGGGAAGGCTACAGAGTCATGTGGGTTCCCAGCCAGAGGACTTGGTCAGGTGCTAGGTCTAGTCAAGTTATATTAGGCCATAACTTTCACGTCCGATCTCCATTTTGAGCAATTCTTCTTTCTATTGAAAGCTTATTGCCTAGTTTCTAATAGCACTAATTTCATAATTTTTGGATAAGTGTGACAAAAGATATAAGCAAAATAGTGAACAGGTGTGACTTTCAGCTGAAGTTGCAGTATTCAGCTTATATCTCTTTCGTTGCTTGTCGGATTTTGGTGTATAGTTTATCATTAGAAAGGTTGTTCAATGAAGCGTATTAATATACAGACTCAATAGTTTTGTGCGCCCTAGAGTGGGATGAAAATGAATAATGAATCTCAACTAGACGTCGAATACTGACAATTTGGGCCTATTTGGGCTTTTTAGCCATTTGTTTTTCATTCTTTGTAATTCTTCATATTCGAATTAAGGATTATTTTGTTGAGATCTCAAATATACAAATTGAGTCATGAGTTTCGTCATTGGCCATTTAAAAAAAAAAACCAAGACACTATTTTTAGCCATTTACACAATTATAAGCTATTAAATTGAAAAATTCACTGATTACACACACATATATATAAGACAGCCTAGCTATTCGACCAACCTTATCGCTGAAAGAAAATTATATTTATCATCTTATAACTGCAATAAACAAAATTTATATGATAATCTTATAATTGCAAAATATTACAGATGGTCTGGTGATTTTCTATAATTTGTATGAATTTTATATTTCCCAACTCGACTGTCGCTCACTCATCAAATGTGCAACACACGTTTTTTTGGCCCAGCAAAGAGATTTCTTTCCCCCTTCAGTACTCAGCCGGTTTATCGTTTTCATTAGTATAATTAATTGGAATCACTAACTATAATCAATAATTCAATCATCAATAGTTCAGAACTTCAGAAACTCTCAATTTGCATGGCAGAGCTCGCAAACAATTAATTATTAAAGAGGAGGAGAGAATCATACCTGAAACATAACTGTCATCATCAGTTAATTACTAGTTTGATGACCTTAAAAAAGAATAATTGTTAGATTTTTGGTTGGAGTCTTCTAATTGGAAATTAACTTCACTTGCATTTATCTTACTTTTTTTCTCTTAAAAAATCATAATCTCCCCATGAAAAACCTTAACATCTATCTACTTCAATAAAGGACTGTCATCAGTCACAACTGCTGGTGGTAAGCTCAATCTTCCTACTTCTTGAAGTTTTATTCAATTGTAAGGTATTTACTAATATTGTTGTCTCTTTTCAAGAAAATTTTTCATCAGTCTGTAAGAGTTGAGTTGTTTATTTTTATCACCATTAGTGTGAGTTAGGTTACACTCACCTCTGGTATAAGTTGGTTCTTCTCACCGCTACTGTGAGTTTGAGTCATTGTCTTTGTACAATTTATCGTCAATTTGAAAATTTAGAGTGTAAGTTTCTTGTGAAGTAGACTCCGGAAGTTATTGTATTAGATCTATGTTTCTGATTAAGGAATGAGTCAACAATGGAATTTCATGTGGTTCTACTATAAAGATATTCTTTTTAAGTGTTATCTACCACGTTAATTTGACATCTGCTTCATAAAATTATACTATAACTTGACAACATTCGGGAAAGATGCATTGACATTAAAAAGTACAGCTGGTGGCAAGAGTACTACTACAAGTTAAGAGCTGATCGACAGTATATTTACCATTAGTCTTTTGGAGAAGAATTCAATTTGATGTTTTAGATTTATTTTTGTTAGAAGATATTCATTGTATATGTGGTATGATTTTTCATCAATGAATTAATCCTTTTTCTCATCCAAAAAAAAAAATCACTTGCATTTTCTTGAAAATTTCATTTTATGTGCACACAAGACATTTCAATTATTACAGACAAATGAACAGAAAGGATGAGACACATGGGCCGTGGTAGATGCTTAAAAGTTTCCATTGTTATATCAATTAGCTAATTTTTATATTTAAGAAATTAATTAACATTAATGTAACGAAAAGATAATTTTCCAAGGTGGAAAGTGAGAAGACATGATTCACATGAAAATTTTTCGAAGCTGTAAAAATCATCAATATGTATATCATACTCTCGAGAACATATACTCTCGACGTCATATCAGTAAATATATATTAAAAATTTAATATATGACAAATACACACGTAAAAAATATATATATATGGATAATAAAAGTAAGTACTTCTAAGAGCACACAGGAAAAAAATATTATAGAATTGCTCTCTTCCTAATTAAATAATAAAGTACTTTAATTAGTTTGGAAGTTTTAAGTTAGGAAGTACATGATATTTTAAGTTTTCAATTTTCCAACGGCATTGCTGAGTCATTTATTGAATGTACTATATTTGATATGCTGACTCATTGAACTATATTCATTGTACTACACAGTTCATGTGCGAATCTTAATGAGCCTCATATTAAATTATTGTTCAAGGTTTGGGGAAGCATATTCACAAGTCACAACATTTATACTCAAACTCAAAGTACATTCGCATGAGGGGATGTAATAGAGTGTAAAATATATTCTTAGACCTTCAACTAGGCATTAAGTTAAGTTATTGATATATAGTTGTTGAACGTTTACTTTAAACATCCAAAGGTGTCGCTTAAACAAGTTCTTTTGAACTTATGAGAAGTACTCATTAGTACTTATTACTGAAATTTTTTGAAAGTTGAATAACGTTACTAAAACATGCTGAAAATGCCGAATGATGTAATTAGGACTTAAATGTCACTAAGATTAGATGTGTATTTATAAAATTGCTTAACTGTTCGCACACCTAAAATGAGCTATTGTAAATGCTTATTTATTACGATCGATAAATTATGAACATATTCAAATAAGTTGTATATTATACATAATGATTGTTGTAAATTTTGATTTACGAATGGCTTTTTTATTTGATATGTATACTATGAAATAATTGGAGAATAATATATGTAAAGTTTCAAGTTATTTTAGCATTAACACAATAATTTATTTATTATTAGACGTAATAGATTGTATCATTAGTTGTCAACTAGGTGAATATCAATTGGAGCTGAAAGTTGTCAGTAAAACAATTAGTTTTTGACAAAAACTATTTTTTTAATTAAAAAATAGTGTGTCAATTCCAATTAGATTTTTAAAACAATCATATAAATTTAAAAAACTAATGGAAAATTTATGTAGTTGGACAATTAATATTTTTTTCAAAATAATATGCATTTTACAATTACAATAACGTTCAAATTTTATGTTATAACTAAAAGCATTAAGCATTTTACTTAGTTACATGATGTAATAAATTTTTTTTCAATATATAGCTAATGGATTTTATAATTACCAGACAAACCTATTTATGTCATGATTAATAATAAGTTTACTCTTGATAAACAATTAGGTGATTTGAGTCTAATCACAATCTAATCCATTAAATACTTTCGACAAGTGCTAAGTGGTGCTACATTGCACTAAATTTTGCAAAATGATGCTCAATTCTGCTACCAGTTACTGATATTGATGATGAATATTTATAAGGGATTTGTTAGCCACTACCCTAAGGGCCGTGGTTAAGAATACTAATAGGGGATATTAGAATTAAGTATGAACAAATTATGAAAACTAATAAATGACATAAATAAAGGCGTAATTAGTCAATTACAATTGTATCCTTTATCTATCCAACTGTTCAACTTCCAGAATACATAGAGCTGGGTAATAGGTCGTGTCGGGTCGGGTTCGTGTTCGTGTCGAACTTAAACGGGTTGAGAATTCCTCAACCTGAACCTAACCCGTTTATTAAACGGGTTGAAAAATCTTGACCTGTACCCATTTAATTTTTAAACGGGTTGACCCACTTAACCCGTTTAAGATAAACAGGTCAAGTTCAGTCGCTTAATTGACTATTTACGCATTTAATATTTTCAACTAATACGTAATTACAGTGTTAAAAATTAGGTTTATGTATCACATTAAATAATTACTCTTTGAAATTCCCCAGATTAATCATAATTCATAATTTCTAAAAAATTTTATATTCTTAATTATCTAATAAAAAGTAAATGGATAAATAAAAAATGAAAAAATGAGTTGACTTATTTAACTCATTTAATTAAACGGGTTAAATAGGTACTTTTTCGTGTCGAGAATCTCGACCTGAACCTAACCCATTTAATTAAACGGGTTGAACGTGTCAACCCATTTAATTAAACGGATCGAAAATTTATATCCAAACCCACTTAACTTCGTGTCGAGTTCGGGTCGGTAATCGTGTCGGGTCAGATTTTCCCAGCTCTAAGAATACATTGGCAAGCAAAGATTTTTTATTTTGGGTTTTTTTGCTTTTTGGAATCCATGGTTGCGAAATTAATCATTCCGGCGACTACAGCCACCACCACCACTCACCGTCGCTTCCCAGTAGTCCGGAAAAAGGAAAAAAAATATAAAAAAGGACGTACAAATCTAACATCAAAGAACAAACCCGAGTTAACACAAATCCCAGCGCCACAAAAACCGCCGTCATGCCGTTGAACAATTTCCACTCTCAAGGGTAACGATGACCTATTGACAGTTTCTGGCAGCCTCGTCGACTTCATCGGCTGAAAGACACCCAAAGCCGGCGAATTTGGGTCAAACCTAAACCCTAAAATTGAATAAAACATTTAAAATTAAAAACTTTAGAATTTCATATATGGGATTTAGAATTCAACAGTTCATGATTTGGCTTCTTTGATTTTAATGCGGCTTCCGATGGCTATCACAGATCTGTCAATGATGAGGGGCGAGTAAGGGAGGAGGAGTGATCCCGTGATGAGAATAGCACCAATGAGCCACCGGCTAAGGGAGGAAGGACATGGAATGCCATAGCCAGCGCCCAGCGGGACCATAGGCAGATTGGGAAGGAGAGAGAAATAATAGAGGGTGGTGACTGGTGATGGGAAAAACGCATGAAGAATTGTAGCGTAAACTTTGCTGTGCTGGCCTAAGCTTGACAAGGGTAGTTTAATTTAGTAAAAATGAAAATGCTCCTTCCATGTTTGGCATGTTCGTGTTTTCGTTTTGTTCATCTTTACACACCGACACTGCTCCTATCCATCCGTTGATGAACAAGTTTAGTTCAATGACACATCTATTAAAAAGCAAGTAAATATTAGTGTGGGCATGCCATATGATATGCGTAATCAATACGTACAAGGATGTCCTAATTCTTTCTACACATTTTAATTAATTTTGGCCTCTTCAGTATTATTTCAAGGCTTCAATATTGAAGACGACAGCTTCATTTGCTTCCCATGGAATATAAAGCATAATTTTTTTGAGTTTTGTGCCTACATGCTGTTAAATCTACTTACCTGATCTTGACCTTTTTAGAAAAGAAAGAAAAATGTAGGTATTATTGTTGGCCTAATAACTAGTTAAATCACTTTAGAGAGGGGACAAATAGAGTGATGACTAGGGTCACAAAATAATCGAAAAAAAAATGCCAAAAATGCAAATGTGGACAAAGCACACAATTTATAGAGGTTCAATCACGCCTATTTCTCTACCCACGGGCACCCTTCGCCGATGGGCTTTTAAACTTTTTTTTTTTATTAGGTCGGTCGGTTATACACAATTCACTAATTGTACAACCTCCTAGTTGATCCTACAACTCTAGGTGTCCTAACATACGCGTTGTTCCTTAACGGTACTTGGGTAGTCAGCCTTCCAACTAATCAACACAACTCAATACAAAGAAAGATAACAAAATACACTTTATAACAAGGACTAGATACAAATAATAAATATGACAATATAAGTTCGATGTATCAAGTTCTCTCAACGTCTTCTTCTTAATTTGCAAGTGTAACTATTTTTCTTCTATTATGTTCAGCTACAAATGCCTTATATTTATAAGCAATGATGTTGCAGAGGTTGGGAGATCATTAGGAAAGTGATCGTTGCATTAAAAAAGAAAGGATGATCTTCAATATAATTTCAAGACCTTGAGATCCGTCTTTGAAGCGCTTGAATTCTGCAGTTTTGCTCAATGTTTATCACCTTGATTCGCAACGGCTATTTGCCTGATTTTAGTTGAAGATCTTGCTAAGCAGATTATCTAGAAGCTGATTTTTAACAGCAACATGCTTTCAAAACATAAGTTCAAAAGATGTTATTTTAATTAGGCAAATCTTGACATTTTTCAAAGATACTGACATATGGAGAATCATAATATTATCTCAAGATTTAGTATTCAAATTTGAAGATAAAGATCACATATTCAAATTTAAATATTAAACTATCTCAAAGATAAAATCAATAATGTCAATATCTACTTATAATCATAACACATTTAAATAATAGAAACACTAAGGTAGGTTTAAATATAATATGATAAATATACCAATAGACCAACTTCTTTTTGTCTTTCATCAAAATATATTACAACAACAACAACAAACTCCCAATGTGGGTCCCGCTTTCGCGGGGTCTGGGGAGATCCAGCTGTAGGCAACCTTACCTCTGCCGGTATTCCTACCCATAGAGAGGTTGATTCCATAAGACCCACAAAATAGCTTTGAGAAAAAGGTTTGAAGAGAAAACGATTGCAAAAACCATTAACCAACGTAAGAGAAAGGGGGAGGGGGAAAAGGTTCCGGATAAGTGAAAAGATAGGAAGCGGAGACATAACTCAACAAACCAGGGGCACTTGGTGCCGTGACAACCCGGAAAAACACGACCTGCAGACAATTGCAAACTAGAACCCTACCCACCCCACCCCACCCCACACCGCCTAAGCTACCGCCATCTACAGAGCCGGTCCCCTGCAATCAGGGACCTTAGTTAGACCTGGCAAATGGGTCATTTGGTTCGGGTACAGGTCGGGTCATGTTCGGGTCGGGTCATGTTCGGATTAAGTGACATTTCGGGTTGTTTCGGTTTGGGTCGGGTATGGTTTGGGTCGGGTCGATTTCGGGTCAACCAATTTTTTGGGAAATACGCCAGTCATGCCAAACACAAGCAACTTTGTTAAAAATTTCGGGTCGAGTATGGTTCGGGTCGGGTCAATTTGGGTTTCGGGTCTACTTTCGGGTGAGCATATTTCAGGTGTCGGGTCGGGTATGGGTCCGGGTCATTCGATTCGGGTTTCGGATCTCGGGTAAGTTTTGCCAGGTCTAACCTTAGTCCTGTCCCGCCACAAACTCCTATCCTGAGCCATGTCCTCCGTGATACCGACAACTCTGAGGTCCTCTCTAACCACCTCTTCTAGGTTCTTTTTCGACCTACCCCTCCCTCTCTTACCACCGGGGGGGTTGATACTCTCGCACCTTCGCACCGGGGTGACCACACTTCTCCTCTTCACATAGCCGAACCATCTGAGCCTCGATTCCCTCATCTTCTCCTCTATGGGGGTCGCTCCAGCTAAGCTCCTAATTACCTCATCCGTGATCCTATCCAATCTCGTAAAACCACACATCCACCTGATCATCCTCATCTCAACTACCATCAACCTTTGGACCTGCGTCTTTTTTAGAGGCCAACACTCCGATCCATAGCTACCATCAAAATATATTGATTAAACATATTATAAACTTAAAAAAGCTAACAATTATGTTAGTGATTGTCTTCTTACTTATGCCTTAATTATGACATTTGTATTGGATTTTTATCCGCCAAATAATCAAAAAAAGAGAAAAATGTACGTAAACGGGGGAGGGGAATCCTAATATTGTATGCGTTGGAGATCACCGGAATTTTAAGCAATTAAAACAAAATCATACATATGAATCTTTTATTATGACTGTGTCATCATATTTTAAGCAACTAGAACAAAATTGTACCATCGGCACACTCGGTGTACCAACTGTACGTGGAATATGCATTCAATTGCGGTCTCAAGTCACATAGAGTACAATAATGCTATCCGACTTTAATTTTTGTTTGATGTTAAATAGCTGTCATATAACAAGAGCGCGTTTTCAAGGACTAGTTACTTTCCATTTAAGTTATCCAACATCTATTTCACTTATCAGTTGATATTTTTTACTTTTTTTTTCAATTATTATTTGGATATAACCCTTATAAATAAGAAGAGATATAGTCACTACACAGTTTAAGGAAGCAACTAGAACATCCTATATGCTAAGAATCACAAACAAACGAACCCGTGCACTTTGCTAATCCATCACAAACATCAACTAAAGCGTCCTCTTATTGTCTAGGAGATGTCCTAAAAACGTAAATCTCTAGCATGTCTTTCATTTTCCAACTCTTTTCCCAAACTTCTTGTTATTCTTTTAATTGTCAGGGACTCATCACCGATAGCAGAAAGACCAAGTCTTTTTCCAAAATTCAAAACTTCTTTCACAATTTCAGTAGAGGTGGATGAATGTGGAGCCAACTTTGGATTTTTGCTGCCTCTTTTCTTACCCTTGTTAGAAAGTTTACATCTCTCACTATTCTCATGAAGTTGATATTTTCTACTATATTGTGATTAAAAAAGATATTCTTTTTTTTTGCTATAGTAGCATTTAATTGATAGGTACCAGTAATGATCATTTAAGTATTTAACTGATCATCATGATTAAGTCACTAATAAATATAAAATGACATAAAAATAGCCAAAAATGGGAAAGCAAAGGTATAAAGCCATATGCAATGACAATATCGAAATTTTCTATGTAGTTTGTGATTTCACAAAAAACATTCTAACACAATGAGAAATAATGATACCACTAAAATATTATTACTATATATCCAAATTTCGTGAACACAAGATCGATCTAGGTACATTAACAAGAATTCATGATTAATTTAAATACAAAATATTGTCTTTCTCTTTTTCCTTGATGCTCTCTTTGATTACTTTTGTCAACTACAAAATTTAAAGCCATATGTAGATTAAAGGTTACGTGTGTTTTTTTTCCCCCCCCCCCCCCCCCCCGGGCCCGGGGGTAAGATTGAAGGTTATGTGTAATGCCGTAACGTTGCCATTTGACGACGCCATTACGTACTATTATTGTGAGGGGTGCATAGTACACATTCTGCATGTACTTTTTCTGCCGATTCACAATATCTCCAATCGTATATATCAACAGCCATGCAAAAAGCAAAGACCACAAACATAATAAAGATGAAGTAACCCCTCAATGTATCACCTTAAATCCCTTTGTTTTTTCACGTACTTTGATGTGATTGATGGCGGGAAAAAGTAGGGGCAGAAAATTTATAAATATAAAGTAATGAATTTTAGCATGCGAGTAGTTAAAGACACATCACCGTTCGACAATTTTGAAAGTACATCATAAGTGCATAAATTTAAAATTGTATGAAACTTGATTTATTGAAAGTTTGAAAATTCCATCATCTGGGGTTTCACTGAATGCAGTTCAAGATGTATATCAACATTGGACAACTCAGCAAAATTTTCATATGTATAAACACAAATTTCGAACCTACAATCAATTAGTTAAGAAATTGAGCAATAAAGTAAATTTTTATATTTATATCAAAGAATGGGTTCAATATCTGTATAATTGTTACAAGAACAAATATAATAAATCCTCTGATTCAATCTCCTTGGGTAGTCTTGAATGAATTTGATTTTGAGATAGGGTCTAAGAGACTTAATCTCCATCAAGATATGAATGTAATCTCCGCGCGTAGACGACACGTGTTTGGAGTGCTTGTTGTCTTCTGCCAGAGAGAAGTCTTGAGCTCTTGAGAGTTCTTCTAAAAAAATGTCGGCCCCTGAATGAGGGGGTTCACTCCCTTTTTATAAAGAAGTCGGAGTTGGGGTTTTCCTTCTCGTCTCTATTAAAATGAATAATAATTTATTTTCTGTATCATTTATGCCACGTGGCATTTTTTAATTGGTTGCATACATTGCCAATAAGTATTTAATGTTTAATGGAATGCCATAATTAATTTAACACGTGGCGTGCTGTAATTGGTCATAATAAAGGTGTTTATTTCTTCCACGTGACAGCTCTTGGTTGATCCGTAAAAATTTACGGTCTACAACATGAAAAGAGTGAGTCGGTGGAAGACATATGACCATATGAATAAAGAAATCATTGACTTGGAAAGTTAGATGGATGAAAATTAAACCACGTGGTTTTGGTGTTACGTGACTAGTCCAAGAGCATATCGATATGATTGATTGTGTTGTACATGTACCCACCCATTAATCACAAATCTCACCCGTTAATTTGTTCCTGAAACCATAATGGTCAAGGCAATGATGGTAGATCTAGAGGCAAGGAACTTGAATTCTCCAACAATTGATGATTGAATTCAAATGCCGCCAGAGGCAGAGGCAGTCGATGACTGAACTCACATACCACGAAAGCCAAAGGCAAGTCTCTCACTATTGGCGAAGCATATGACAATCATGTGTCAATAGTCTCTTTACTTTCAAAAAATTTAAATATGTGCATGTGCATTTTCTCTCATTAGTATTGCTTGAAATCCTCTTTCATTTGATATCAGAGTCACGTAACAAAAAATAATTAAGATTATTAAGCTAATTATGTTGAGCCAAAAATTATGTTAATTTATACCCCTTTGTTATCTGAAATTTGCTCAAAATAAATTATTAAATTAGAATTTTGTTGTTGTTTTATTTATTTTATAAGAATTTGAAAAAATTTAAAAAATTCAATAATGCTCGAATGATTAATATTGGACAAAGTGGAGAAATAAAGAAGAGAACAAGATGAAAAGAACCTACCCAGCACCGAAACCCATGAGCGAGGCCCAGCCCAGGCACGCTTCGTGCCTTGAGTTCCGCGACCCACCTTCTGCTCCTTTCCTTAACTCTCGACCCAGCCCAAGCATAAGGCCCCACCCGGCTCCTCCTCCTTTCTCCCTCTCAGCTTGAAGGGGGCCAGACTGAAGATAAGTAGCCCAGGGCCGAAGCCCAACGCTTTCCCTTCACCCATCCCACTTAATGACCATGAGCTTATCACATCTTCTTCTCTGCTTGCCTAGAAAAGCACACAGATCATTTTTCATGGCTGCCATTTCATCTCGCTCAACCATTTTCTTCTCTCTCTATTCATCATTTGCCTCTTAATCACCACCATTCCCAAGGCGACCTTTACAAACGTTGGATAGAGTTTAATTCGAGATTTAGTGAAGCAATCAAGGGGGGACTGTTTGGGGGGTAGTTCTTCTTTGGTTTTTAAGAGGGAAGCATGGCAGACTCGGGGGGGATTCTTTTGGTTTTTCTTTGTTTTCTTACATTCGAATTTCAATTTTTCAGAATCAATGTTAGGGCTCTCGAATTGTTAACAATTTTGTTGTGTGTTTTTAGAGTGAAATCTTAATGTTCAAAGTTGAAATTCCAAGAATCCGCTTTGACTTCCTCTGGATTGTGCTCTAGTTCAATGTGCTCTGTACTTCAATCTTGTGTTTGGTTTTGGGCTCTTGGTTTCAAGACATAGTGACTTCTACTGTTCTTCGTCTTTGGATATGAGCAACACAGGAGATTATCTCAATTACTATTAAATTTATGCTTGTATCTTGCCTCTTCCAGATGTTGAGATAGCTTTGTGTTATTATTTACCTTCTCAAAGTTTGATACTATTAGGTTAGAAAATAAAATGAAGAGAAATCAACAAGAAACACCCTCTTATTGTTAGACTAGTTTAAGTGATCCAACATTGCAAATCATCCATGAGGATGACACTCGCAAGCACTATAACGATAAATCTTATACTTACGAAAATTACACCATTGGCGTTGTTGCCAGGAATGGTTTGTGAAATTCGGTTGCATCGAGTTATAGTTTAGTTATTTGAGTCATTTGAATAATTTTCGTTTTAGTTTTATAATTGTGGTTTTTAGTTTTGATTGAGTCGTTATTTAGTTTTAGAAATTCAGTTTAGATTATTGTTGACTTTTGAATTAAGTTAGTATTTTGACTTTTATTTAGATTAGATTCATTTTAATTTTTACAGGTTATTTACCGCTAAAAAAACAGTACTAACCAATTTGGTTTATGTGTGGCAAAAAGAGACAAGGCTGAACTGATAAAGAAAGCAACACAATGCAGAATTTTTGTCATTTTCAGATTCAGTTCGAATTTTCTATAGCATTTCGTGTGTGATTTTTGCTATGATGATATTGTTCTTGGATTCAGAATAATTTTTAGAGTTTGTGTGAATGTTTTTGGAATTTTTGAGACTGTCTGGAGTTTTCTATAAATTTTGGAACTAATAATCTGTTTGCAATATTTTGCATAGTTCGGGGACAGAAAAATTTGAAACAAAATATATTCATGTCCCTTGTGATTGTGTTAAATTTACTGTGTATTTAGTTCTGATTTTAGGAGTTTTATTTTTTGTTTTAATTTTATTTTTAGAATTGGGTTGTTTAGGTTTAGTTTATTTTCTATTTTCTTCTAGTTTATTTGTGTTTGTGTTTTTGTTTTTGTTTTTAGATTTGATCATTTTTTAAAAATTTGTTTTTAGGTTTCATTGACTATTTGATTTTGTTTTGTGGTTTAGAAGAAAGAAACGAAAAAAAATAAAAATTTTCAAAATCCAAAAAAAATTTAGAAAAAAAAAGGACCAAAAATGGATCCTTTGGTGAGGATGTGAGATTTACATGATTGGTTGGGTTAGAGACCCTAAAAATCATAAACTTGTTAGGAGTGAATCCGACCGTGACTTAGGACCCCAACCTGAACCCAAGCTAAATTAGAAGACATGGCACAAGAGAGATCTTTGAGTGATATTTTCTATCCTCCAAATGACTGCTTTACCTTCTTGTTTCACTATAACTAACCTTGGACCAAATATGACTTTCGAATTGAGGTCTCATTATACTCAAATGCTCTCTGAATTTCCAGGTTTAGAGGAAACTTATTTATCTCTAAGAGAATTCAAAGAAGTTTGTTCTATGATGCATTTCCCTACTATCCTTATTAATGTTGTGCGAATGAAATTGATTCTTTTTGGTTTGAAAGATTATGCTAAACGTTGGATGTATGATTTGGTTGCTAATTCTGTTACTTCTTAGAATGATTTTGTAAGATTGTTTTTAAGAAAATATTTTTCTAATGCCAAGACTGTTAAGCTAAGGAATGAGATTAATCAATTTACGCAACTAGATAGGGAATTATTCTGGAAATATTTTGATATGTTCAAAAATTTGTTGGCCCTGTGTCCCCATCATGGTTTAGACCAAGCACGTTGATGCCAGATTGTATATGAAAGACTTGACCAATCGACTAGAACCATAGTAGTGTCCATGTATCAGGGTGACTTTCTTTCTAAGAGCGTCACTACTGCTTGGGAATTTTTAGAGGACTTAGCTGAGAAAACCATGCAGTTGGAAACCACTCGCAATGACAATCTAAGTTCTAGGTATGTAAGGGGTGGGTTGCATTCTGTCTCTGATATAAGTTACTTAGATTCTAAGATTGTTGTTTTAGAAAACATGTTGAAGGGATTGTCTCCCCAGATGACCCAGTTGTCTCAGACTTCTACGGTTTCTTATTTTCACTGTCAAGCCTTAGATCATTCTTTAAGTACTTGTCCTTATTTTGCTCATCAGTTAGCAACTGGACAAGAGCAAGCGAGTCTGACCTTTCAGAGACCCAAGAACGACCCCTTTTTTCCCTGATTACAATCCAAGGTGGAGAAATCATCTTAACTTTTTTTGGAGTAATGGACTAAATGCTATGGTTTCTAACTCCCAGCCTGGAGTGTTTCTTGGAACCAACAACCACCCCATCTCCCATTCCTCAAATTCCTACCGACTTTTTCAGGTGTGCCCAATGCACATAGACCTCCACCTCTTGTAGCTCAGGTTCAACTTCCTATTGATTATGTTGATATTGATAAAATTGATAGGATAATTAATAATAATGTGGAAGAATGATTAATGCTAATGTGGAGAGAATGATGGGAATGATGACTAAACAGTTTTTCCAATTAGCATCATCTTCTAGGGAACCATGTACTTTTTTAAGTCAATTTGAGGTGAACCCTAAGGGTCACACCTCTTCTTCTTCCAGTGCTAACCCTAGTGAGCTTGTGAGGAAAGTGGATGTAGTTGTGTCTCTTCAATCTGGTCCAGAGATTGATAACCAAGTGAGAAATTCTAATGAACCCTACATGTATCCTCACTAATTCTTCCAAAACTCTTCTTCTTCTTCTTCTTCTTCTTCTTCTTCTTCTTCTTCTTCTTCTTTTTCTTCTTCTTCTCCTCCTCCAGAAACTTGTTCATCCAATAAGCCAGATGATGTTATTGATGGTGTCCCTAATGATTCTGATACTCCTCTGCCTCTTGAGTCACATTCTAAGAAAAATGAGCCTAAGGAGAAAGAGTCCTCTAATTCAGTTGACCCTTCACCTCATAGGGACTTCTCCTTTTTCTACTGAGAAAGTTCATATGCCTTTACCTCCTTTTCCCCATAGAATTAAAAAGAAACACCAAAATCATGTTGAGAAGATAAGAGATACCTTATCTCAAGTCAAAATCAACATTCCTTTACTTGATGTTGTTCAGCAAATGCCTCCATATGCTAGATTTTTCAAGGATTTGTGCATGACCAAGAGAGCCATCAGTATCCCTAAAAAGGTTTTCTTAGCCTCTGGTGCTAGTTTTATCCTTTCTCACCAGATCCCAGTGAAGTATAAAGACTCCGGTCGCCCTATTATTTCTATAGCCATAGGGGGCCAGCTTATTCATGGAGCTTTGCTTGATTTAGGGACTAGTGTCAATTTGATACCCTTCACTGAGTATGAGAGGTTAGGGTTAGGTGAGCTGAAACCTACCAAAATGGTCATTTAATTAGTTGATAGATTGACCAGATCCCCAGGGGTATAGTTGAGGATGTGCTTATTAGAGTGGGTGAATTCAGTTACCTTGTGGACTCTGTAGTGATTGAGACTGAGAAGGTGTCCAATTTAGCTAGTCAAGTCCCTTTGATTTTAGGGCATCCTTTATTGGCCACGGCCAATGCTCTCATTAATTGTAAGAATAGTATGATAAGATTGTCTTTAGATAACATGACCTTCTAATTGAACATCTTTAACTTACAAAGACAACCTTCTGGTTTTTATAATATGGAGTTTTCTATTGTTAACTGAGCAGAAGATTATGTATTCAATGTTGACTTTGATGATATGCTTGCTACTGGGTATGAGTCATTTCTTGTTGATGATGAGCCTGACTATGATGTGTTTGAGTTTGATGACTTGTGCTCTACTGCTAACTGTCTGCTTACTGCTGTTTTTGAACCTGCTCATGAATTTGTTTCCCCTTCTACTCTTGAATTGAAACCTCTTCCTGATTCTCTTAAGTATGCATTCTTAGGACCTGAAGAATCCTTACCTGGCATTATTGCTTCTTTTTTAGATCGGGACCAAGAGGATCAACTGATTCCCCTACTTAGAGAGAACAAGGAAGCTATAGGTTGGACTTTAGGGGATATCAAGGGTATTAGTCCTTTCATTGTGTAACATAGAATTCATTTGGAGGACAATGCTAAGCCCTATTGAGACCGCCAAAGATGCTTAAACCAAACTTTGCAAGAATTAGTTAGGAAGGAAGTACTGAAATGGTTAGACCATGGGATTATGTATCCTATCTCTGATAGTGAGTGGGTTAGCCCAATTCAAGTCGTTCCTAGGAAGACCGATATTATTGTGATTAGGAATGACAAGAACTACTTAGTCCCTACTTGAGTTCAATTTGGGTGGCGTGTGTATATAGATTATATAAAATTGAATGTTGCCACTAAGAAAGACGATTTTTCCCTTCCCTTCCTTGACCAAATGTTAGAGAGGTTGGCTGGACATCACGTCTATCGCTTATTAGATGGATATTTTGGCTACACCTAGATCTTTATTGCTCCTGAGGATTAGGAGAAGACTACCTTCACTTGTCTATTTAGGACTTATGCCTTTAGAAAGATGCCATTTGGACTTTGTAATGCCCCTACTACCTTTTAGAAGTGCATGATTTTTATTTTCTCAAATCTAGTTGAGCAGGGCATGAAAATTTTCATGGATGACTTTTATGTGTTTGGTTCTTCATTTGATGATTGTCTGTATAATCTGAGAAAAGTGTTGGAAAGGTGTACGGAGAAAAACTTGACGTTGAACTAGGAGAAGTGTTATTTCATAGTTAAAAAGGGGATATTCTTAGGCCATATTAGACAGAGAATTCTCATCTAATTGTTAATCTTCCCTCTCCCACTTGTGTAAAAGATGTGAGATCTTTCGTTGGACATTTTGGCTTCTATCAGCGTTTTATTAAGGACTTTGGTAAGATAGTAAAGCCCTTTCCAACTTGGAAGGATGTGCCATTTTACTTCTTTAAGGAGTGTCTGATAGCATTTACTAAGCTTAAGGATGCCTTAACCTCTGCTACCACTCTTCATCCCCCCATCTAGGGAAAACCATTTGAGTTGATGTGTGACGCGTCTAATTATGCTATTGGGGTTGTTCCAGGACAGCGTGTTGATAAGAAGCCCCATGTTATTTACTATGCTAGTTACACTCTGAATAATGCCCAACTAAACTATAATGTTACTAAGAAAGAATTCTTGGCTGTGATATTTGGTTTTGAGAAATTTAGACCTTACCTGATTGAGTCTCATGTGATAGTCTATACTGATCACTCTGCTCTTAGGCACCTTCTTTCTAACAAAGATGTTAAGCCTAGACTTGTGAGATGGATCTTGTTTTTGTAAGAGTTTGATTGTGAGATTAGGGACAAGAAAGGTTCCAAGAACCTTGTAGCTGACCATTTGTTTAGGATTCTCTATGGTACAGAGAGTGAGTCAAGTATTTATGAGTGCTTTCCCGATGAACAATTATATGTTGTCCACCCTGATCCTTAGTATGTTGAACTAACTAGTTGCTGGTAGGATCCCTGAGAGTTGGAATAAGAATGACAGAGATGGGTTCTTCCACCTCGCGAAGCTCTTTGTTTGGGATGACCCTTATTTGTTTAAGTATTGTTTTGATCAAGTCTTTAGGAGGTGTATTCCCGATAACGAGGGGAGGAGTGTCATTTCTTTTGTCATGATAAAGCATATGGGAGGCATTTTAGTGGGAGAAAGACTGCAACTAGAGTTCTTCAATATGGTTTATATAGGATGCTTTTGAATACTATAAAAGTTGCCCTATGTGCCAATAGTTGGGTGGAATCAGCATGAGAGATATGATGCCACTGAATCCCATCATTGTGGCAGAGGTTTTTGATGTGCGGTGTATTAATTTCATGTGACCATTTTCATCATCTTTGGGAATGAGTGCATTCTATTAGCTGTGGATTATGTTTTTAAGAAGGTTGAGGTCATCCCTTCTAGGACCAATGATACTAAGGTGGTTGTAGAGTTCCTTAGGGAGAACATCTTGCTAGATTTGGCATACCCTGTGCTATTATTAGTGATCAGGGTACCCACTTTAATCATGGATTGTTTGATGCCTGACTGAAGAGGTACTCCATATTCCATAAGCTTACTACCTCCTATCATCCCCAAACCAGTGGTTAGGTTGAAGTGTCCAATCGGCAAATCAAACAGATTCTAAAAAAGACAGTGAGCAGAAATAGGGAAGATTCAATACAAAAAAAGTCTAAATAATGACGGAATTAGCGACAGAAAAGGACTAAACAGCGATGGAATTTTGATTTCAGCAACGGAATTGGCGAAAGAAAACGGTTGTCGGATTTCGCTCATTGTTGAGTACATGGCGCGTCGCCATTAACGACGAATTCAACGTCGGCCTATGCGACAAACCTTGTTTTGGGGGGGAAAAATTGGCGGAGAAGTCAGCGACGAAATGCAATTTTTGTCGCCGCTAGCGACGGAATTAGAGACAGATATTCTGTCGCTAGTAGTGACGGAAACTTCATTTCGTAGCTGACTTCTGCTCTGCAAAAAAAAAGAAGAAATTCTCCCGTTCCGTCACCAGTCCGTCGTTAAGTTTCTAATTTTTTTTAAATAACAAAGCTTGTTTTTAATCGTATCCTTTAGTACATGCATTTCAATCCTTGCCTGAAATTTGCAAGGAATATTCACTTCATCAACATGCAATGGCTTCGAATATGACTTCATTTGAAGCATTCTCAACAACTCTAAGCCACAGAAATGTGGAATATCACATCCAAAGCAACAATTCAAATCAAGGTTTTCAATTCACAAAGCACAAGTCTCAAACAAAGTGTATACATATCGCAAATTACAAATCCAAACAAACCAAACGTTGCTAGTAATTAAAAATAAAGTTATGTTTGCAGAAGAGGGAGAAGCAAGCGCCAAAGGGAGGAGAATGAAATAAGCACCAAAAGGAGGGGAAACAAGCAGTAAGAGGTGTACTCCATGAAGAACCAAGCAAAAGAGCCACCAACTGGGGGAAAATTGCAACCAAAGGTGAGAATCATCATCTTCCTCTTCCTCATCCTCATTTTGTTGTAAATGATGAGTAAAGGGTGGCTAAGATACCGAGCGAGAAACTTGTTGCATCTGGAAGACAATTAGCAGGCGCTGATCGATGCTCATCATTTGTTGGCTCAATTGTTGGTTGCTTTGGGTGAGCAATTTGTTGGATTCCTCCAGTTGCTTACATTTCTCTAGAAGCAACCAGTAGCTTTCACCTTGTGAAGTAAGCTTAGCTCCCAAGTTGGTTACTACATTCCTTAAGTTATTGAGCTCTTGTTGCGTTGAAGTATAATCGGCACCTACTGACAGGCATTTAAGTGAAGTACGCATTAGTATTACAATTAAGTAGACTTATCGTATAACCATCTTCATTGAAACTTTATTATGAAAATTGTACTGCCTCTTTGAGTGAGACTGAAGTAATCGGATTTCCTAATATTGACAGCCTCATCGCCAATGCCATAAATACGGGCCTTTTTATTCTTGTACGTCTTCACCCACAACTCATTTGGGTTTGGAAGTGGCTGGTTTGGATCTTTAGAAGTGTCATCCCCAATCCCTTAAGAGTTGATTACATTTTGAAATTCACGTTCAAAGGATTCCTACAATAATTGTACATATCAACCGTTTACTCACACATCATAATACGTAGGTAATACATATTTTCAAAATTCATTCATACAATAAAAGTAAAGTCACAACCAATAGTTTCCCATGCAAAGTACTCAAATGCATAAGAATTCATAAGCACTCAATCATCTGCATCATCATTATCATTGTCATCGCCATCATCATCATCATCATACAAGTGTAAATTTTCCTCTACTTCATCTATTTCATTACCGTCATCCCAGTCATCCTCTTCATCACCCTCATTGTCCTCTACCTCATTTATCTCGTCATTAGAGTTACAACTTCATACGAACATCACATTTGAACAAATTTATAAACTAAAGCATTTCATTCTACCAACACAGCAAATTTGAACTTCACATTACCAAACCTAAACCTAAATTGCATTGAGTAAAATCTTCAACTAAATAGAGTAATAACCTTACATAAATGCCACATTTCAATAACATTATCAATTAAAACATTTCATTATACCAAAATATCACATTTTAACTTCAAACTACTAAATCTAAACCCTAAATCGCATTTACCAAAATCTTCAAACAAATTAGAGTAATAACCTCACACAAATACCACATTTCAATAGCATTATCAATTAAACCACTTCATTTCACCACCATATCAAATTTTAACTTCAAGCTACCAAACCTAAACCCTAAATCGTATTTACCCAAATATTGAAATAAATTAGAGCAATAACTTCATACAAATACGACATTTCAACATAAATATGAATTAACTATGAAATTCTAACAATGTAATACAAAAATTTGTAGAAATGACAACTAGAGTAGTTGAAAATTTTACCTTAAAGTTGTTGAAAACAACCAGCAAGAAAGGCGGCAGCCGGCGGTGGGCGGCTACCGACGGTGGGGGAGGGCGACGACCGGGGGGGGAAGGGGCCGGTAGGCGGTGGTCGGACGACGTTCGTTGGCGAGTTCCTCTCTTTCTCTCTCTCTCAAACTCCTTCGCATCGAATGAAAACTAGACCAAGATTAGGTTTCATTTAAGTGAGGAGGCGGCGGAATTTCCATTGCCATACCCCTTTTTCAATTTTTTTTTGTTGGGCGACGGAATTTCCGTCATCATATGAAATTCAAATTTTTTTGAATTAACATGGCGACGGAATTTCCGTCGCCATGGTGAATTATGACGACGGATTTATGTCGCATAATCTGACTTTTCTTCAATGCAGTTTTTTCGTCGCCAAATCCGTCGTTAAATAAGTCCATCGCTGAATTCCGTTGTTATTTTGTACTTTTCTAGTAGTGATTGGGCCGACAAGCTTGTAGATGCTCTTTGGGCATATAGAACAACTTTCAAAACTCCCTTGGATATGTCACCTTATAGGGTTGTTTATGGTAAGCCTTGTCATCTCCCTGTTGAGATTGAGGATAGAGCTTGGTGGGCCATTAAGATGCTCAATTATGACTTGATTGAGGCTGGTGAGGAGCGTAGACTGCAATTGAGTGAGCTTGATGAGATTAGAGTTGAGACTTATGAGAGTGCTCAATCTTAAAAAGAGAGGGATAAGTTGTTTTATGACAAACATATTTTTAAGAAAGAGTTTGCCCCAGGAATGAAAGTACTCTTATATCACTCTAAGCTCCATTTATTTCCAAGGAAGTTGAGGTCCTGATAGACGGGTCCTTATATTGTCTCACGTGTTTTTCCGTATGGTGTAGGCGAAAAATTTAGGATCCTGAGAGTGTAGCTAAATTCAAAGTGAGTGGCCAAATATTGAAGAAATTTCTAGAGTTGCCAAGTAAAGAAGATGTGAAATGTCTGGTACTTCATGAGCTTAGTCCTGATCGGTGATTTTGATGATAGCTCAGGTGTACTTTGCACCCGACCTGGTTTGCTTGGAATTTGTTTCCTTCCTGTTTCTTTCTCTCCTTTTTCTTTTCTTTTCTTTTTGTATAGTTGGCTGCTTTTCTTTTTATCTTTTGTGCATATATGTTGTCCAATTGTTTTTGAGTCATGTCCGTTTTTTGTTTTTGAGTCTTGTTTTGTATATCTATTTTTCTTTTTAGTTTTTATTTTCTGTTTAATGTTTCTTTCCCCTTCCAATGAGGACATCATGAGATTTAGGTGTGGATGTGGGGAAACTTTGAAAATTTTAAAAAAGTGAAAAAAATGCAAAAAGATTTTTGTTTTGTTTTGTTTTTTTGTTTTTGGGAAATATATGTGCTATTTCTGATTGACTATGTTCTCTTGTACAATAGTGTTAGGTTGTATATAGATGTGGTGTGTATTGATAGAACTTAGTTCTAAAATGTGATGTTTGTATACGATCCCAATTCTCGACATTATTTCTAAGCAAGTCTAACTTTGGTAGATTATCCGTGAGATCTTGAGTCTTAAAGACCAATTCATCATTTTAGTCTCACGTTTTTCTTTCATGTGTGTCTCTTCCGTGATTACGGTTCTAGAACTTGCTTTGATTCTCTTTGGAATCACATTTAGCATGTGCATTATGATAATATGATAAAGACATTCATTTGTTTTGTGAGCTACATAGTCAATTTGCCTTCCTTGTTTGAAATGTCTTACCCCTTTGTTAGCCCTTTGAGCATTGACCTTTTTGTTGTAAACCCTTCATTTCAGCTCTTGGCCTAAACACATTTCTTACCTCTAAGTCAAGACTAGTAAGGAAACACTTCATCATTTGGTGGGTGACTTTTGGGTATTTTATGAATTTGGTGATTGATTTTAGTATATTTTGGGAGGCATCATGGTGATCATTTGGAAATTGAGTTGTATTGCTCTTGGACATGCCATTCATTTAGTTTCTTCTTTTTAAAAAACTAGAGGAAAAAAAAGGAAAAAGAAGCACGCAAAATTAAAAAAAGGGAAAAAGTTTCCAATGAAAGAAAAAGTTGAAAAAAAAGTCAAAAGGAAGAGTTATGAATAAGAGTGTTTGACATTGATGTATCATTATGTATACTCATTTTCAATGGTCGATTTATTGTGAGGTGTGATCTTATTTTGTGTTTTGAGAGGGCGGGTACTCATTATAATTGGTGTAAGTGTTGGTTGCTTATTAGCTTTGGCTTTTAACTCCTCATTTCCCAAATTATTTGTCCCTATCTTACCTTTACCCTTAGCCCCATTGCAACCCTAAAAAGTCTTTTTGATTATTATTTTGCATTTTGCATTATGGTGGTGGAGAATTGAGAATCTTAGTAAGCTTATGGTAGTTTGTTTGATTGGAAGAGAATTGAGAGAACCTTATATAATTTTAAACACATGGGTGGGAGTGTTCCATATTTCCTTAAAGTAAGGTTCTACTAGTCACGCTACATAATTTCTAAGTAGGGTGAAAGATTATTTATAGAGGTCATCAATGAGGATTAGGAATTTCTTGATGTGTATATTGTGTTTATATGCGATCTAGTGCTTTGGTTGCTCGAGTGATGTGGTTGATTGGAATATGTGTATATATGCTCCCCGGTGTTGTATATAAAAACTTGTGTGAAAAAACCAAAAAGATTTTTGATTTTCTTTTTTTTTGTTTTATTTTCTTTTATAGATTTTGTGAGTATATCTTCTGCTAACCCTCACGAGACCTTACTCGTCCACTAGGAGTAACCTAGGGTTTCAAAGGGCTTGTTGCATATGTTAAGTGCAATCGTAATTCCTACGAAAGTGAGTTAGGATTTTTTTTTAGGATTTTTTGTTTTACTCTATTCGGGGATGAGCAAAACTTAGGTGTGGTGGCATTTGTTAAGCCAAAATTATGTGAATTTATACCCCTTTATTATCTGAAATTTGGTCAAAATAAATTATTAAATTAAAATTCTAATACTGTTTTATTTGTTTTGTAGGAATTCGAAAAATTTTGGAAAAATCAATAATGCTCCAATGGTTAATATTGAACCAAGTGGGAAAATAAAGAAGAGAAGAAGATGAAAAAGAACCGGCCCAGCACCGAAACCCATGTGCGAGGCCCAACACAGGTACCCCTTCGGGCTCTGTGTTCCGCGTCCACCTTCTCCTCCTTCCCTCAGCTCTCAACCGAGCCCAAGCAGAAGGCCTCACCTGGCTCCTTCTGCTTTCTCCCTCTCAACTTGACGCGGCCAGGCTGAAGATCAGCAGCCGAAGGCCAAAGCCCAATGCTTTCCCTTTCCCCATCCCACTTAATGACCACCAGCTTATCACGTGGAGGTGAGCTCCAGCCTTTCTTCTTCTCAGCCCGCTGCCAGAAAAGCACATGAATCATTTTTCATGGCTGTCGTTTCATCTCGCCCAACCGTTTTCTTCTCTCTCTATTCATCATCTACTCCTTAATCACCACCATCATTAAGGTGACCGTTACAATCGTTTGACATAGTTTAATTCGGGATTTAGTGAAGCAATCAAAGGGGGACTGTTTGGGGGTTGGTTCCTCTTCGGGTTTTAAGAGGGAAGCATGGCAGATTCAGGGGGTGGATTCTTTTGGTTTTTCTTTGTTTTCTTACATTCGAATTTTGATTTTTCAGAATCAATGTTAGGGCTCTCCAATCGTAAAGGATTTTGTTGTTTGTCTTTAGACTGAAATCTTAATGTTTAAAGTTGAAATTCTAAGAATCCCATTTGACTTCCTCTGGATTGTGCTCTGGTTTAAGGTGCTTTGTACTTCAATCTTGTGTTTGGTTTTCGGCTCTTGACTATACGTCACAGTGACTTCTACTGTTCTTTGTCTTTGGATCTAAGCAACACAGGAGATTATCTCAGGTACTATCAAATTTATGCTTGTATCTTGCCTCTTCCAGATGTTGAGGCAGCTTTGTGTCGGTATTTATTTTCTCCAAGTTTGATACTATTAAGTTAGAAAATAAAATGAAGAGAAATCAACAAGAAATATCCTCTTATTGTTAGACTAGTTTAAGTGATCTAATTTTACAAATCATCTCTAAGGACGACACTCCTAAGCACTATAACGATAAACCGTATACTTGAGGAAATTACAACAATCCTCCTTCATTTGATATCAGAGTCACATGAACAAAAATAATTAAGATTATTGAGCTAATTAATGATTAATTAAGCTAATTAATCATGTTTAATGCTTGGATCATCCTCTACTTGCCATGCACCTAATTATTTACACGTTGGTCACTCACTAGAAGGAATCACTTCAGTAGCACCTCCATTAAACTATATCATTGATATAGTTTTGGAATTAATTAAAAGCCGAATTAGCAAAAATTAAGACTGAAGTTAAGGATTTAAAGAAATAATTGTCAGTAATCCAGTTTTCTTTAATCAACGAAGTTAGACATAGTGGAAAATCTTATCTAAGTATTAGTACTCCATTTCAACATAAATATCCTTTTCAAAACCCAAAAGATAAAAAATTCATTTTCTATGCATGATATAAAAATCCAAAAACAAAGTAGGAGAAAAATCAACTGCAAAATCATATGAAAAGACAGAGAAAGAAGAAGAGGATGGGGTATGTAATGGCCTGACCCTAATATTCATTCTAGTTACCTTGAAATTATTTTAATTACAAATAAATCAAGTTAGGTACCGCGTTTCAATTCAGCATTTTACATACATTTGTATACATATTCGTGCATTGCAGTTTGAAACGACGAAGTGGCCTCAAACATGACTTTATTATATTCTTAAGGAATCTTTCCAAATGTTAAATAAACGTTTCCTTGAAGAACCGCTAATTCGAAAGACAATAACGATAATAAGAATATCGTACAGGTAAAATGGTAAGAGATAAACCTTATTTATAAAACGAATGTGATATTAATTAAAATAAAAATATTTACGTCCTAAAGAAGGTACAACTTTCAGTTATTAATTTAACCAAATACTAATTCAATTGTGTGTGTAGGAATATTGACATAGAGATGTATGCAATAATGGAAAAAAAAAAAGATGAACCGACTTACATTAAACAAAACCACCCAAAGAAATCATAATTTCAAACACTCAAACCTCCTCGTCTCTCACTCTGCTCTCTGCCTCACCCACACCCAGACACCCCCTCCCCTGCTGTGCCCATTACGCGACCCCCCACTCGTCGTACGTTCGCCGCCGAGCACGGTCGACCGCCGCCCATCAACAACCTCCAATCGTCCACCACGCCCATCCGACCACATTGTCGCATGCCTCTCCTGCGCTCAATCTTCCTCAACTGCGGCCCACAGACCTTGTTGTCGCCTGTTCCGCCGGCCGCCGCTGTCGTTAGCTTCGCCGGTCACCGGAGTCTCGCCTACCGGCGCCAGCCACCCCCACCTCCATCTCAATCTTCTTGTTCTAGCTCAAAGTTGGAATTGAAAGGTAAACCCTAACCTAGCTTAGTTGACTTCTTGGGTTGTTGGAGATTGAATTTATGTGTTAAATAATGTAATTAGCAGTGATACCTAGCTATTTGTAACTTTCTGATTTGTTATGGACCTTTGAGACTGGATTGTTGTTCGGGGGAGATTGGCAGAGAGTTGAAGTGAGAAATTGGAACTGAATTGGGTTTTAATTTGTTTGTTCAATGCCTGATTTACCGAACTGCATAAATTCCACGTTATTTGCTATTTGTTGTGAATTCATGGAGACTGAAATTATTTGACGTTATTAAGTTACGTTGAAAAAATTATGAAGTTGGGGATTGTTCGACGTTATCTGAATATCATGTGAAATGCAAATTTTCGGAAATTTGAGATTATTTGGTAATATTCCGAATTTATGACTTGGCATGGTTGAGTTACTGAAATTATGCGTAGAAATTAGCATTCGTGGCTATTTGAAATTATGGCCTAGTTGGATTATGCTTTGGATAGGTGTTAAATTTGAAGGGAATCAAAGTAGGATGCATGATGGGTTAAGGTTTTAAGGCTGTGGTGTAAATAAAGTACGAGCTTGAGTGTGGTTGGGTTAATGTGATTAAGTGTGTTATAAAGAAGAAAATTGAGGGAAGCAATTAGCATTACTTGGTTATAATAATGTTGTTATGAGCTTGGTATAAGTTTTGAGGATCTCTTTGATTGTTGAATATTGAAGAAAAGGGTACAAGATTAGATATATGAAACGTTTTTTTTCTTTTAAGGTGTGTGTCGACGGAGCGCTGAAAATCTAAGGACTTGGTTTGTTTTAGGAAGAAGCTAATAATGAATGTTGTGATTAGCTAAGAGTTAGTGTGTGATTGGAGACCATGACTTGTTGCGTAGTTAAATAAGAAGTCAAATAGGAATTTGGTTATAACGTCGATATTAATAAATTTGAAGCAAGCCACATCGTCATGCCCTCTTGATGTCTGTTAGGCGAGCGTTGAGAATATCAAAGAGATGAAAACAAAAATAAAATAGGATCAATTAAGCCAATAATAATAATAGTCGTTATACGAATAAGTGAAAGCAAAGTCGAGGGGAATTTAAATTATTCAATCAGTCAGAAAATTTCATAAAACCTCTTAATCTCGCACTAATCATAAAAAAATTACATAATGAAACAGGAATGAGGCCACCTCTGTCGCTTCAAGCTACCGACACATGTTCTCCATTATAAAGGAGAGAGAATCTCAAAGATCAGATACGTACATTGCATGTGCTCTTCAAAAACTTATATGTTTCTTAGCAATAAAAATTAATAAAAGATTCATTTAATGAATCAATTTTCACAATGTTTGTCACATAAACAAGTAGCCCCGCCCAATGATCAATCATCGGGGCTTATGCCTATCATTATACCAGCGCACGGCGTCAACTCAGGCTTCTCGATCGGTCTGGGGGGTGAGCACCTAAAGTATGATTGTTTCAAGATGTACATCGACCAAGGTGTCCACTTCCAGATAAGAACCAGCAAATCAATTTTACATGTACTTTCTCTCTCTCCTGTTTGCAAACCAAAATGTTTTGAAATGCGGGCGCCCAACTAATTAAACTCAAATCCAATTTTACTACATAGGGATGTACGTGCTGAGCTTCGACTCATGATTCGAATGTTTTATGTTTTCTATTTTAGGTAAGAAATCAATGAACAGTCATCTTCCTGGCAAGCCAGAAGGTAGCAAGAATTGACGTCGCAGTCCTTACTGAGCATCAGCTAGCCAAATGCTCACAGTGATGGTAGGTTATCATCTTAGAGATTGCTTATGGTTATTCTTTTGAAACTTTGGGGTTGATAAGGCTTAGGGTTGGTATGTTAAGTTATCACAGGTACTATAAACTGCATGAGTAGACGGATGATTATTTTGGATATTTCCAAATATTAATAAATCAGGTGGCCTTGTTCCATCACGGAACGACAGTAATGCCTCCAATCAAAGACTTTTGCTGCAAATTAACAGTAAACTAGTGGTTAAGCTAGAGTAATCAGACATTAGCAATTGGGGGCGTTACAGTTACATTACATCGAAGGACTTGCATCCCTTTTGCAACGATGAATGAGTTTAGGCTCACAAGTACATGCCCGTGTGTCATACATGTCGAGATTGACTGTTATGATTGATAATCCTCTAAATGATACCCCTTTTTACGTAATTCTTCATTCGCTAGATTAACTAAGCGAGCACTTGAAATGTGCGCATATCAATATGGGTGATTGTGATAGTCTTGCTGATTATTGCCTAGTGTTATTCAAAGCCTTCCTGACACATGCGTCATTGATACCTAGATGAGGCCTTATCTTGGACTGTCACCTACATAGAGAGCCTTCATTCCCTTCCAACATGTAACCACTCAGTTTCCAGGAACAGTTCACACCAGGATAATTCATATCTTGAGTCCAGTTCCTACCCTCTGGCCAATTGCCTAGCACTTTCTTAGCCTTCAAGATGTATTTCATTTCTTTTTTTTTTTTCAAATGCTTACTTTACTGAAAACGTACTTTCTAACAAAACGACTATAATCGATATTAAGCTAACTAAGTCATTGAACTCAATAGAAGCTATTAAGCTCAGTAAACTTAGTATTTCCTTTGAAAGATCCATAATTGATTCAAAGCTCATTAGCAGGCTCCCAAGGTATATACTTGTTCGCTTTTTTCCCATTAATCAACGTAAGGAGCTCCATGGAAGCCTATGAATATTCGTTTCCCCTTAAATGACCTTGCTTTGGCCAATAGTACACCAAATTACTCCATAATAAATTTTTCTCAATATATTTCCTTGCATCAATATCCACAATCTCCCAATATTCATTTAACAATAGTTACTCCTTAGCCTGTCTGATACATACTATCCATACGATATCAAGGAGTACCACACAAGTTGCTAAATTGCCAACATCAAATTCATTATACTGAAACGGTTATTGTAAATCATCCCCAATGTTGTGATAGGCCCTCAAACATTCATATTATTGCACTTTACCTTCTTACCATGTCTTAAACCTCACAATACACAAGCATTAAGTCTTTTCAACGCTTCTTAATGAAACCTCCAAATTGAAAATATCCCGGTAACTCAGTATACTTCTTTGGAATACGTGCGTCACCATGGAGCTACCAAGAAGTTGATCGAATGGTTCTCCACTCTATTTTGATAGCGATGGAATTCCTAATCTATTATTTAACTACGTTGCTGGTCCTAATAGCAAAGGATGAAGGCTGGATAAGTGTTCACTAAAACACCCTCATGATGCAACATCTCGTTTCACTAATCCAACGTAACTCATAGGCATCCCCATCAGTGATACTAAACCTGGTTCTGATACCACAACTGTAACGCCCCCAATTGCTAATGTCTGATTACTCTAGCTTAACCACTAATTTATTATTAATTTACAGCGGAAGACTTTTAATTTGATTGGAGGCATTACCGCCGTTCCGGAATGGGGTGAGCAGACGTACTAAAAGATGAATTTCAAAAGCGAAGACTAGCTTATTTATTTTGAGCTTCGTCTCAACCAATCTTTGAGTACGTCTGCTCACCCCATTATGGGGCCTGAGGAGCAAAGTGTACTTTAGGGGCAAAGACGAGCTTAGCAAAAGATTTTCAATCACCCGAGTCTAAAGCAACGTGTTTTAACTATCGATTGTCCTATTAGAGCGCGCGAAGAAAACATTTACTAATTGAGTCATCACTTAAGTCAAACAAGGATGTGCAGGTTAACTGGATTCACACTCTAACCCAAGACTGTAGAAAAGTGAGAAGATGAAACTATGAGAGAATGAGAAGAATGAAGTGGCCAAAATCAGAAGCCTTTGATTCTGTGCTGCGTGCCTCTCACAACCCAAGAGGCTTAATAATATGTACAAACAAAAGCAAAGAAACCTTAATGCTTAGCTTGTTGGTCAATCCACTAATATCTCTACAAAAAAAAAAAACAAAATATTTACAAGATCTTTACAATATCCTTTTTGTGATCATCATATCTTCCTTCAAAGACTTCCATTTCCTACAGAAATTTCCCTTCTGGTGGTTTTAACCATCAGCTTTGTTTTTTTTTAATTCACAAACGGGGACGTAGGACTTGCAAAAGTCTCTTTGATAATTGGCTAGATTTTTCACCGTTAGTATTTAATACTTCCTCTCAACTGAGTTTAAATCCTTGCATCGAGACATCCGATCTGCCTCGCCATGTTCATCTTCAACCTCAAGCTTTCCAACACAAAACGAACCGTCAATTAAAGTCAAGAAATTACAAATTAATGTTCGAAGACATTAAATTCGTCCAATAATTCCTAACTTAGCCTCCCATATTTATCTCGTATTTAATTTGTTTCCCAAAACCCCAAAAATAATATTTCCATGTACTCCTCGTGTAAAACGCATTTTCTTTTTAGTTTTCAAATTAATCTCAAGAGCTTAATTAAGCTACTAATTCCAATAGCCTAATTAACAATTGCCTCCCCTAATCCCATCTTCAAGCTCAAGCTCAAGCTCAAGAAACCCTTAAGTTCGTTCATAATTTCACATTCGGGCAATGAATGTCAAAGTCCCATAGTTAACCCATTTCATTTCCTTACACTATACTCACCCTTACTCTCATGTTTATGGCTACCCACTCAATATCATACACATCCAACATATATAACCCACCAATTTCATCCCATTATTCATTATAATTAATTCAATACCATTAAATCATTATAAATAATTATAATCCATGAACGACCCCAAATTTTGTTTTACTACCATGACCATCATGAATCAACTGCATGTCGTGTATATGCCTTGCCTCTCGCATTACAAAGCTCCGGCTGTTCATTCATTCAGCCTACATGCCGATTTTTTATACCCATGAGAGATTGTATACTGATTGAAATCCCGACAACTTTCTTTTGATTATGTCAACCCTTGAAAACTTAATTTACATAATTTGACATCCCTTCCCTTTCACATTCAGCTTGGCAACACCTATTTCATTGTTGCAACAATCCTTCACTTCATATTCTTTCCCTCATTGAATTTTCTCATGATATTTATTTTTATAAGGAATTCCTGTCATTAAGATGGCTTATGCCCCGCTTGCTTTCTCTCCTACCTTCTTTTTGCTTTCTTTCTTACCTTCTTTTCGCTTTCTCTCTTGCCTTTATTCACTACCTCAGTTCAGCTTACTTCTCACGATTAGTATTTCAATAGTAACGTGATTTCTCCGAGCCCTTAGCATCCAATCACTACATAGATTGCCATTTTACTACAAGTCTAATTTTGGATTCATGTGCAGCGTGTTGGTTTCTATGTACCCAATGATTCAATTATTTATTTCTTATTCCCCCCATTGCTAGATTGTTTACACTACTAGCTATCTTCATCCCGTCTACATCGCGGTCACATTTTAATTACCCATCATCTCGAAATTCGCAATCTGTCCATTTCATTAGAAATCATATATCGACAACAGTTCTTAATACTTTTGGTTATTGGTCAACTTCTCCCTTAATCATTTCGACTTACGTATTGGTGTCGTCTTTTTCTCATTTTATTTATTTATTTATTTATTATTATTATTTTTTTCAACCCAAGCCTTTGGCATAAAAGATTGTAGGTAGGGTGCTAAACTTTGCTAGTTCATTTGTCTTTTGCATTAATGCTGTCATTTCTATCATCTCTTATGTTCGATTGAATTGTTCCATTATTGAACGTTGCCTTCTTCAACGTTATCTACTTCTTTAATTTCAAACTTTTAAAAGTTAGTGGTTCCTTAAGAGTGTTCACATCTATTTTCAGCATCGTCCACCATGTCCTTGGAGCTTGTTAAATATTGAATCCATTCTTGCTTGATTTTAAGTGGTCGCCAATATTCTTTCTTACTTCATTTCATATGTCACACACTGATCAGTAAGTCAGACTTCTAACTACTTAACCAAATTGAGAGGGTACGGAACAATCACCATTGATATGCCTCCAGAATTTTCTTCAGGTTTTTGATGTGACAGGTAGAAGTCGATATATGCATGCGAAGTTGAATTCATCATTTGCTTCGAAAAAGGGGTCATACGTGCACAGATAGAAGATAGAAGATAAACCTGCATAAGTTTATTACTGAACTCTTGTAATGCGTATCGTTTATTTTGGGATGTAACCCCAGTGCTCCGGATGTGCGATCTGTTGAGTTTGATTTGGTCTCCCTTTGTCCTTAGTTTCAATGCAGGGATTTAATGTAAGGCTTTAAGCCTGGGAAATACTCAGTTTTCAGGGGAAACTCTGTCAGTTTCACTTCAGAATTTCGGAAAACATTTTTATATTAATTCATACCTACAACCTTTTATGGAGACCAAAAGTTTGAACCCCGATTTTGGCAAGCTCTGCAAAAACGGTTGCGACCAAGTTGAATTACAGTAGTTCATACCACTGTGAGATTGGTAGGCAAATTGAGCCCAGAAAATATCGAGCCTTATGAAATCATTGAGGATTAAAACCCTGTAGCTTGTAGGTGCGATTGCCAACAGAACTAGAACATGTGCACGTCTTTCACATCTCACAACTCAGAAAATATCTTTCAGATCCACATCATGTCATCACATCTCATAATTATGACTTCTAGAGTTTCCAGTACGGTAAAAGCTTCTTTCAAACTGCAAGTTTCGAGGACGAAACTTATTTTAAGGGGGGAAGACTGTAACAGCCTGAACCTAATATTCATTTTAATTACATTGAATCATCTTAATGATAAATTAACCAAGTTGGGCGCTGCATTTCAATTCAGCATTTTCTATATATACATATATATATGTATGTGTGTATTGCAAGTTGAAACGACGACGTGGCTTCAAATGCGGCTTCATCACACTCTTAAGAAATCCTTCAAATGCTAAATAGATAGTTATTTGAAAGACCACCAATTTGAGAAACAATTACACGAAAAAAAAAAAAAATGTAAACCGACATAAGTCGGGTTTAACCCAAAAACAAACCCCCAAAAACTCCCAACTCTCCTCTGCCGCCTTCTTCTACTTCGCACGCCAGATACCCAACCCCCTTTCCCCGGCTGTCCTGTTCCGCCGTTGCGTCAGGCTTCTGGCAGCCATCCACCGCGTCGCCGACCAAGACACCGGCTACCAACTCCGACCCCCCTATCTGCTTCTTCTGTGCCCCAACATCAGAACCGCTGCCCTTCTCTGTTGCGCGTCCGCTGGCCGCCCAGCCAGGCTTTGTCGCCACGTCGTCGGCCGGACTGCGGCTGGCCAGTCAGCTGCTAGTGCACCACGCATCATCAGCCCCTCCTCGTCACTTTCCTTTTGTTCTCCAAGTAGTTGAGAAGGTAAAATCCTAACTCTCTCAAATTGGCTTTGTTTGTTTAATCATTGAATTCTTGTATTAGATTATGTAATTAGCTTTGGTGAATGTTAATATGTAAATTTCATAGATTTTGGGATGTTGGATTGAGTTGAATGTAGAGGGTTAAGGGAGGACATGTTAAGTGAGGGTTTGGAGTTGAATTTCAATTTCGATTTGATGAGTCAATGAATTCTTAAGAGTAACTGAAAGTAATTAATAAGAATCTTGTGTTAAATTATGCATATTGGATGTGTGTGTTATGGTCATGAGTGCATTATTAGGGTTGGAAGTCGAATGGAATTAATGGATTATTCGAGGGTCAGAGAAATATGTGGCCATGGATATTGCAATTGCAATGTAGGGTTTTTGACTAATGTTTATTTTAACCATGTTCATTAAAATTATATTGCCTTATGGGTGCTTAAATAAGTCGGTCGTGCTATTGCGACCATGAGCTTGAAAGGGGTTATGACTTGAATAATGCTTAAGTTAGTTATGTTGATTATATATGAATTCGATGATGTTTAAATTCGATGATTATATATGCATGTGGGTAATGTGCTGGACACTTGTGTGTAAGTAATCATGCCGGGATCATGGTTTGGCAATTAGGGTTGTAGATTGGGTGAAACTTAGACTTGTTAATGTCGAATTAAGGATGTTTAGAGTAATTCTAATGAAATTGGAGATATGTGTAACCATGAATTTGATGGATAGGGGTTTTTGGATAATGCTTATTTTAAATGTGTTTATTCTAAGTATGTTGCCTCATCAGTGTTTAATGAGTTATTACGTTGATTAAAGAGAAAGGTATATACGTAAGATGTGTTGTGTGAATATATGTTATGAAATAAAGGTGATTAAACGGTTACTAACTTGGTACTAATATGAGAGTCTTAGGGCTGTAATGTCAATAAAAATACGAGCTCGATTATGGTTGATTTGATGGTTTAAGTGCATTATAGTAAATAATGGACTCAAATTCATGAGAATTGGGTGTTCGAATGTTGTAAGTTGGGTGGGATATTGCCATGAGTTGGTGATACAGGGTTCAATGTTGGGTGAAGTTTAGGCTTAATTAGGCGGCTTTTAGCAATATTTAAGTGAGTCTTGGTAGTATTTGAATAGAAAGCCGAAGTATAACAATGATTCGTTAAAAAGAGAAGCAACAATCTTAATGATAACGTATTAATAACAAATTAATAACAATATGATAAAAGTAACTACCATTCTAATAATACTGACACTGATAGTAATAATCGTGATAACAATGACAATAAGAATAACAGTGCTAGTGATGAGTGTGCTAATGAGTTAGGCAAAATGAGGATAACAAGCTTATAAGCCACGCTGTAATGCCAAAGAGAGTAACGGGAACAAAAATAAAATAGAATCAAAGTAAGCTAATATGAATAATTAATAGTGAAGTCAAAGGAATGTAAATTATTCACTCAGTCAGAAAATTTCATAAAACCTCTCAATCTCACACTAATCACAAAAAGTACAAAATGAAGCAGGAATGAGGTCACCTCTGTCGCTTCAAGCTGCCAACGCATGTTCTCTAGTGTAAAGGAGAGAGAACCTCAAAGAACATTGCCTGTGCTCTTCGAAAACTCACATGTTTCTTGAACTATACAAAGTCAATATGGTAATCACATAATGAATCATTTTACGCAATGTTTTGTCACATAAACAAGTGACCCCGCCAATTATCAATCATCAGGGCTTATGCCCATCAATATACCCGCGCGCGGCGTCAACTCAAGCTTCTCGATCGGCCTGGGGGTGAGCACCTAAAGTATGATCGTTTCAAGACGTACGTCGACCAAGGGGTCCACTTCCAGATAATAATCAGCAAATCAATTTTATTTATACATTCTTTCTCTCCTGTTTGCCAAACAAAAATGTTTTGAAATGCGGCCGACCCAACTAATTTCACATAAAACTTATTTTACTGCATGAGAATGTGCGTATTGAGCTTCGGCTCACAATTCGAATGTCTTTATGTTTTCTGTTTTAGATATGGGGAGAATTGGATAGTCATCCTCCTAAGAAACCAGAAAGCAGCAAAACAATAATCGCTTACTGATCGCTAGCTAGTCAACGCCCACAATGATGATAGGTTAGTAACTTGGAAATCGTGTGTTGTTATTCTTTTGGAACCGGAGGATAATAATGCTTAGCATTGGTACATCAAGTTATCACATGAGAGATAAACAGTATGAGTAGACAAATATTTATTTTGGGTGATTCCAAAGGTTTAGTAAATCAGGTAGCCTTGTTCCATTCCGGAACGGCGGTAATGCCGCCAATCAAATTAAAAGCCTTCCGCTGTAAATTAATAATAATGCAGTTTAATGTGGAAGAATTATAGAATATGTTTGATAACAAACAAAATTCAAAAGAACTAAATAAAATCATGGGCGTAATAGTTGATAAACAAGATGTATTATCTAATGATAATGAAGAGACGAATAATGTCCAGTTAAAAGAAGAAATATATCAGTAAATGAACCTAATTAAGCTAGACGATCTTAATGTTGTATCTTTACAAGAACTTAGGAGAAAATTTGATAAAAAAAGTGTGGTAAAATGGTATTTGATGACGAGATTAATGAGATTGGAGAAGAACTTAATGTTAATGAAATCAAGTCTAATTTAGTTAACAATATCGTTCTTGAACTTGAAGAATTTGGTAAACCTTCTATAAGAAATACTCATCTTATGAAACCTAGATATGTGTTAGTAGGATGAACAATCAATTTTTCCTTTGGGTTTAATTTATCCCAAGGTAAACTCGACCTTTGAAGAAATTGACCTTACCCTAATTAGTCAAACAGGATACACATTAATAAAACATCAATGAAGCTCCTAATAGAGAAAAAAAATATTTGAGCGCTGGAAAAAGGGAATAAGTAGTGCCTTCAATTTAAATAATACTTGGATTGCTACAAATTTATTAAATTATATCAAGCATAGTTTTTCTAGAACTATAACTAACTAGTATAATTCATTAAATGAGGATAGTAAAAATGTATTGAGAATGATGAAAACACCGTTTACAATGTTCAAAAATTTATGTAACGAAATTGAAACTGAGTTTATTGGAGCTAAACTTGATTATGAAGAAAAAGTTAGATAATGACAAAGAAAGATTAATAATATAGAGATGTGCGATATGAGTTATCTAGAAAACTATATTGCTAAATTTCGTTAATATTATTACAAAATTGGGCATAATAAAACCAATATTGATATGTTCTATGACAAATTATCATATCGGATAAATTTTATAATTAATGAAAAGTATATTGCATGGAAAGCAGATGCCATTGATACAATTGGTTCAAGAATCTCTTATTTAATAAAATGGGTCAATGATCAACGTCTTGATCTTCAAAATCAAAAGAAAATTAAGAAACAATTTCTACTTGTTGGGATTCTCCTCACTAATGGGAAAAGGATCCTGAAGGGATTAAAAAAAAGAAAATTTTATAAGAAAAAGATCTATAATAAGCAAAAGGGAGAAAAATATAAAAGAAAATATTATAACAAACCAAACCTTAAAAAAACGAAGATTTTTTAGGAAGGCCGGTTATTGTCCAATTGGGAAAAACAACTGTAAGTGTTGGGCATATGGAAGTAGGACATTATGCAAATGAATGCAAAAATAGGAAGAATAACAAGCTTATTGAAACTTTGTGTAGTCTAGATTATTTTGAACTTAGCGAGAATGAAGCGTTAGATCTAACCCTAAAAAACAACAAATGAAATTTTTAGATTGTAGTAGCAGACGAATATGAAGAAAGTGATTACGAAAAAACCAATCATATGAAGGAAAGTAGTTCAAATATTATTGGTGATCTTCAAAAAGAAGAATTTGTTGTAAATAATGAAAATGAAAAAGCCAAAGGAGATTGGGTCATTCCGATAATTCAAAAAAATATGATCTATAAAAATCCATCTTTCAATTACAGAGTAAGTACGTATGTGAAATGATAGAAAAGGACCTAGAGATTATAGATTGCGAGTAAGATGTGGAAGAAGTTAATCTCATTAATTGAGAAAACATCTTTGGGCATAACAAAGAAAGAAAGTACAAGTATATCCACATTAGAAGTATCCAAGTGCAAATTAGTCCATTACAATATTATGGCAAAGATATTGATCTTTATACTTTACTCTGTGATATTAGGCATACCAAATTCAATAATCAAATTATCATAGGGATTAAGGCTAATTTATATAATAAATTAGTAGGATTCAATTGTCGACCTTGATATTATGTGAGCCTAAAAGATGAATTAGTCAAAAATATCATATCTCTTAAGATAAAATAGTTAGGATGGACATGAAAAGAGGAGGATATCCACTGAGAATATTTTAAAAAATAATCTACAAATTAGATAATACTGTAGATCCCAAGAGTAGGGGTAGTCGTACAAAGATCAGGGCCAAAGTACATAGACTTAGCAAATGGGTCATTCGATTTAGATATGGTTTGGGTTGGGTCATGTTTTGGATTAAGTAATATTTCGGATCGGTTCGGCTTGGGTTGGGTGAAGTTTGGTTCAGGCCGACTTTGGGTTAGCCGATTTTTGGTCCAATATGCTTGCCATGTAAAAACAACAACGTTGTAGAAAATTTCGAGTCAGGTATGGTTCGAGTCAGGACAATTCGAGTTTTGAGTCCACTTTCGAGTGAATTTATTTCGGATGTCGTGTCGGGTATGGTTTGGGCTCGTTAGGTACGGGTTTTGGATCTTGGGCCAGTTTTGCCAGGTTTAAAAGTATGTAAGTAGGGGTGTGCAAAATCGTTTAACTAGAGTTTAAGGTTAATCAAAAATCGGTTAATTGATTTTTTGTTTCAAAATAATTCCGAACTGTAACTGAACCAAAAATTTCGGTTAACCGTTTTTCGGTTAACCAAAAATTACAATTCGTCCAAAACTCGAATCGTAACCGAACCGAAAAGATCAATTAATCGGTTTTTCGGTTCGGTTAACGGTTAACTGTTCATAAATAATAAAAAACGTAAACTTTCTTACTAAAATTTTTATTTGTTAATGTTTAAATTCTTTTTATAAAAATTAAACTTTGGTTACCATATATAAATAATAAAAAAGTGCACTTTCTTACCTGAATTTTTTATTTTTTTAAGTATAATTTTTTAAAAAACAAAATTATTTTCTGTTGGTGAACCGCCGGTTAACGAAAATTTTAAATTATTCGAACCGTAACCGAATCGAAAACCGAAATTTTTTTTCGGTTCGGTTTTCGGTTTCAGGTTTTATTGCACACCCCTACGCAAGATCATGAAGGCTCTTTGCAACATGTAAAATCCGAAACCTTTAAAGACAGCAAATACATAACTGCTTGAACTAATATGTATTGGTAGTTCTTGAGTCTTCAACCAATAGTTTGAAGTTTTGATTAGAACTTGAAATATTCTTGAACATATAATAAAATCATTCCAAATTGTACACCTAACTTAGACATAGATTTACAATTTGGTGCACTTTAATTTATAATTTTACTTCTGGGCAACCTATTTTCATCCATCCATTTCCACTCTGCAACCTCTAACCAGATCACATTTGTTTTCCTCCGCAAAATCAAACGGAGTAATCAACGACTCACGGGGAATAACTGAAGAGGGAGACACCGCCGAAGCAAGCAGATGAGTGCCGGTAATCATTTCCCTAATCCTGCCATCTTTGGATTTTAACATTCGCTATTAGAATTTCAGTTCTTCATGTTTTCAATTTGGACTATTTTGATTGCCTGTTTGGTTCGTATCAGTTCGTGCTGAAAACTGGTGAAAATGAAATAAGTTTTTCTTCAATCCCCTTTTTTGTTTACTGGGTTTCATATTATCCATTTGCCTAAATGGGTGTCTGAGAATGATGATGCAAAATGGGTACTGTTTAACATTTAGAATGTGTTGGCATAGTATGGGTGTTCTGGGTATGCCCACCAGGTGTTTGATGTTATGATTCAGTGGAATCAAGAGACAGAAGTTACCTCAAGACAAGTTTTGTTTGTGTTTGTTGAGCTTAAAAGTAGTAAGGCTTTATCAGGCAATGAAATTATTAGGTTTTTATTGGTAATGACACTGAAAGAATGTTGGAAGTTTGAGCCGTAGAGGTTCTACATTGGTTCTGTTGGCCAGTAACATCCCATGTGTTGGGGAATCAAATAGCGCATCAATACGTACAGCTGATACAGGAACCCCCAATATGGGATGAGAAAATTTCCAGGTTCAGGCTCTTTTTTCCATTGCCATAATGGAGATGAAGAACAAACTTAGGCAGGCCAAAATTAAGGACATAGTAATTATGCCCCAGGTCCTTGGCTTGATGACATCTAGACCTTCTTCCAATTAGGAGTTCCCAAGTTCAAGTTCAAGCATTGCAGACATTTAGAACGTGTTAACAGAGTGTGGGGAATTCCCACGAAGTGTCTAATCTTAATTCTTATGCCTTGGTAAAATGAAGAGGCAGGACTTACCTCAAACCTCACAAGTTTTGTTTGTATTTGCCAAGGTTAAACGTGGAAAAGGTGTATCAGGCTCCAAAATTGTTTATGTTCATTGGTAACGACACTGAAAGAGTGTTGGAAGTGTAAGCCGTAGATGTTCCACAGTGTGCACAATCCCTCACCTTGGGAGATCTGGTATACAATGAAACAGCTAAGTGGCCCCCATGGGCAGTGACAACCCTGTTTTGTGGGATAAAATAGAACATCAGTCACATAACCTTGTGCAAGAATCCCTCACGATGACATTAGAGAACCTCCAAGGACACTGCCATAATGCAGATTATGGATAGACTCAGGAAATGTTCATAGACTTCCAAAGATAGATGCATAAGTGGCAGACTATCAAGTCATCAACGTTGTAAACTTACAAATCACAACTAAAGCGTTGCAAGTCATCAAAGTAATGACTTTCAAGTCACGTCAAACTTCCAAGTTCACTAAAGTAGGACACTGTCAAGTTGCCAACAGACTAGTCATGCCGAAAAGACTATCAAGTCATCAATATTGCAAACATAAAAGTCTTACGCAAAGACTATGAGGTCATCAAAATTGCAAATTCCCTATTCACCCTTATGACTTCCAAGTCATCAAACTAGGAGACTTTCAAACCATTAGAGATTCTCAAAACACAAAAGTTATAGACTCAAGATCAAACTCAAGACTTCCAAGTCATCAAACTTTATGTCAAGCACATGCAACTAGTCCTTTACTTGATGACATCTATATTGTCATTAGATTAGGAGGTTCTAGGTTCATGTGTTGATAGCTGATATACACATTGCCTCCTTCGTGGATTAGAAATTTTTTGGCCTTCCCTTTGTAGTGCAAGTACTACTCCATTAAGCGGCAAGTATCTATGTTACTTAAGGATGAGCTCACTAGAGAAATCCAGGACGAGGTGCCTTGGTGCATGTTATTTGCAGATGACATCGTTCTTATCGATGTGACCAGGCAGGGGTGAATGACCGGTTGGAGAGTTGGAGGCATACGCTGGAGGCTAGAGGCTTTCGGTTGAGTAGATCGAAAACAGAATACCTCCACTGTTGTTTCAGCGGAAGGTTCGAAGAGGGGGGAGAAATCGTACTGGATGGGAGAGCAATACCGAAAGTCGCTAAATTTAAGTATCTGGGCTCGATCATCCAGCAGAATGGGGACATTGACGAGGATATTAGCCAGCGGATTAGAGTGGGCTGGCAAAAGTGGAAGTCAGCGTCAGGGGTGCTGTGTGACAAGAGAGTGCCCATTGGATTGAAAGGCAAAGTCTATCGGATGGTAGTTAGACCGGCTGTTCTCTATGAATCGGAGTGTTGGCCTCTAAAAAAGACGCAGGTCCAAAAGTTGATGGTAGCTGAGATGAGAATGGTCAGGTGGATGTGTGGATTTACGAGATTAGACAGAATTAGAAATGGAGTAATCAGGGGTTTAGCGGAAGTGGCCCCCATAGAGGAGAAGATGAGGGAATCGAGGCTCAGATGGTTCGGCCACGTGAAGAGGAGAAGTGCGGCCGCCCCAGTGCGAAGGTGTGAGATGATCACCCCCCCGGTGGTAAGAGAGGGAGAGGTAGACCGAAGAAGAGTCTAGAAGAAGTGGTTAGAGAGGACTTGAGAGTTGTTGGTCTGACGGAGGACATGGCTCAGGATAGGAGGCGGTGGCGGGATAGGATTTTTGTCTTTGATGGTAGGGGTTTGGCTTCGTAGGTGGCAGGATTTGGTGTGCTTGTCTGCAGGTCGGGCTTCTCTGGGTTGTGACGGCGCCAAGCGCCCCCTGATTTGTTCAGGTATGTCTCTGATCCCTCTTTATTTGCTATCCGGAACTTTTCCTCTTCCTCTTTCTGTTACTCGGTAAATGGTTTCGCAATCGTTTTCTCTATAAACCTTTTTCACAAAACTGTTTTTGTGGGTCTTATGGAATCAACCTCTCTATGGGTAGGAATACCGGTAGAGGTAAGGTTGCCTACAGTTAGATCTCCCCAAACCCCGCGAAAGCGGGACCTACTCTGGGAGTTTGTTGTTGTATCTATGTTACTTAAGACTCGACCATACCATGTTGTCATGTCGGACTCGGAAATTTTTGGGAAATTTTGTACATTTTTGGTCTAAAATGAAGGGTCGAGCACGTTCAAATGTTGAGTGTCTCATACGGGTACTTGAGGCAAAACGAAGAGTCCAAGTAACATAAGCGAGTACAAAGATAATAGTGAATTATTCTCATACAAGGTTGATTTTTTTTTTTTTAATGTATGCTTCTCAGGTATTATCTTCTTTTTTGAGGGGGGAGGGGTGCGGGGAAGATAGTCAAAATCAGAATATTGTTATTAGAGTATTAATTAGCACTTTCTTTCTTAGTTTGTTCGGCTTGTATGTGTGTAATATTCACCCTTGTTAGAGCGTTATAAATTGAATTGCAAGTTTAGATTATCCATAATGCCCTTGATGATTGAATATTGAGAATACTTGACCCTCCATCCTCTTATTCTGCTCTTGTCCCCTGTGCTTTTCCCTTTGTAGTGTTCAATCCCTTGAAATCTCCTGTGCTCTTTATCCCTTTTGTTGTCTCTGAGTCTTCTTTCTTTCTTCCACAAACTGTGTCAATTTGGTATCTTCAGTCCATTATCATAAAGCTGCAGCAAAATACATTTAAAACGTCCTAAATGATGAGGCACAGATACATAAGAAGAAAATTTCACAGGGCAGGAGTTCTTAGTGTTTTCAAGGACTCTTCACTCTGTTGTTACTATTCACACCACTATTTTAGGTTGGATGCTTGAGTTTTAGATGCTTTTACAAAATCTTCCATTAGGAGAGACTAACATTTGCTTAAGTTATGCTTGTGCCAAGTGCCAACTGGGTTTCATGTTTCATTTGTAGAAGCCTAAGTTATTTGATAACTGACATGGAGCAGTTAGCGAAAATATTGTTCAACCCTCTAGCATTTTATGCTTTTGACCATGAAAAGTGTAGACTGTGTATTGGTGTCTTCAACTAGTTGTGGTGTTTCATATGGAAAAACTCAGTTTAATCGTCCACCAAGTATTTGGGACTTGGGATGTTGTTAACCATTGACTCATGTAGTCATGTAACTGATAGGAGCTAATGGGGAGCAATATTTGCTTTTTGTGTTGAATTTGTTGATATACTTCGAATGTCCGTGATGTTCTAGCAAAGAGAAAACGCTCCCATCAGCTAGATTTTTAAAAAGAAGATGAACAGAGTGTGGACAGGAGGCGCCCCCCCCCCCCCCAAACAAGGAGAAAAAGGCCACATAAAATAAGATCAAAGCAACATGTGCTATTATGAGAAGGACCATGATCTCTCTATCAGAGTGACTTACCTTATTTTGGCTTCTTCAACATTCAATGTGGTCACCAAGCATTTGCCAGAGAAATTTCCTTCAACCTTTGCCAAATCTAAACAGTATCGGAGAAAGAAATTTACAACTTCCACGTTCTTTTTCTTTCTTCGGCTAATTCCACAAGGATGTTTTGGTACTTTTTATTGCTAAACAGTACTGGCCATTTGTTATATAGGTGGTGCGTTCGGCGGGACAAGAGGTGCAAGACCAGTGCCACCGGAGAAAGGAGTCTTTCCATTGGATCATATGCATGAATGCGACATGGTAGGAAGTTATTGATCTTTCCTTTGCAGATCCCTCCTTACAAAGGGCCACACTTTCTCATCCATTTATAAAAAAACTGCTTTTTTCTTTTCTATTTTGGTGGTCGGTTTTGTTTGTGTTGGATTTCCACTGCAGGAGAAGAAAGAATACCTTGATTGTCTGAAAACAGCAGGCCACAAGTCAGAAAAATGTAGACGATTCTCAAAGAAGTATCTGGAATGTCGCATGGCGAAGTGAGTTGTTTCGTTTCCTTCGTCTGTGTTTATACTGTCTGGTGTGGCTCAAAGTAAAAATTTGTCTCATGAAATCCAATTGGGCTTTTGCAGGAATCTGATGGCGAAGCAAGACATGTCAGAGCTTGGATTTGGCAAAGAACAAGAAAGAGTTGCTTCTGAGGGAAAGGGGGATGATAAACAAATAGATAACTGAAATTTTATGCTGTTTGTTTGTTTGTTTTTTTTTTTTTTTTTTGGGGGGGGGGGGGGGGGGGGAGGGGGCGGCCCTTACCCAAGCCAAAAGTGATGGTGACTCCATAGATTTTGAAGCTGGAGGATTTTATATGGCTTCTAAACTTCAGTTCTCTCACTATATCATATGAGCAGGAGAACCAGAGAGGTTTACAGGAGCTGGGCCTGAAGACACGAAACATGACCATGAAAATGATAACTGTATTTAGCACAATTGATTATTCTAATTTTAGTTGTTTGGTATTATCTGAAACCTCTTTTGTTGAAACAGCAAATGTATCTTCTTGAACTTGGTTTTGATTGTCCACTGTGATGTGGAGCCCCTAGGAAGTTACTCTGTTATGCTGTTGTTCCTTCTATCGTTGCTCTTCCCTGCAAATTATTTCAGACACGATACAAAGTATTCAACAAGATCTACCTTACATAATCTTGTCATTGCCACTTGGTAGGAATTTGGGTCTATGAAGGTCACAATATAGACTGTCTTATTTCTAATTTAACGAAGAGAAGGTTTATGAAATATCTGCAAAATGTCCTTGAAGTATGAAACAAAGTACTGGCTATCAAAATTATTTCATTAAAATTATATTTTGAAATGTTTTGTAGCTACATTTGATTTTCTCATTGCTGTTGAATTGAGCAGTTTTATAATACATGAACTTAAAATTTTATGTTTATATTAAATTTTATTAAATTTTATCATTTTCCGATGTGAATGGAACCATTTTACAACGGGCGGGAGTGTGTCAAGATGTAAGAACCCTAGTGTGGAATGTGCATGGTGCAGGAAATAAATGTTTCTTGCGGGAATTCAAGGATAATGGTCGAACATATAAACCACAACTAGTAGCTCCACTGGAAACCCACACAAGCGAGGAGAAAGCAGAAGAGGTTTGTCGGCGAAGTGGGTGTGATCGCTGGTGCCGAAGTGAGGCTCAGGGATTCTAGGTGGGCCTCTGGTTACTATGGGGTTCACAAGACCTTAAGATAGAAATAATTCTAGCCCAGGAGCAATTTATTACAATGTGGGTGATGCAAGGGCGGGAAATGTGTTGGATCTTTATAACCGTATATGCTAGTCCACATCAGTAGGAAAGGGAGACATTGTAGGCAGAAATTCAACAATTTGGAGCTGCAGTGCGAACTCCCTAGCTTCTTATGGGAGACTTTAATGACACCATTAGCTTGGAGGAGAGGAATCATGGTAGAATTGAAATGCTTAGGCGCTGCGAAAAGTTTAAACACTGGATTGAGAATAACAGGTTCATTGATGTGATTTTTCAGGCCAGAAATCCACCTGGATCAGGGGAAACAATAAGTCCGAGCGGAAATGTGCAAGACTTGACAGGGCTCTTTGAAATGTAGAGCGGCGAACTCGGTTCTAGGAGGGATCGGTGCAGCATCTAATTCAGAACTGTTCAGACCACCTCCCACTGTTAATGAGCACAAGAGGTTTCGCGCGAGTATCTACCAAGCCAAAACCATTTGGCTTTCAGGTAGCATGGACTATCCATGAAGGATTTGGCGAAATATTGCAGGATAACTGGCCGGCGAATACAAGGATAGTACTTGTAATGCAGTCCTTATCAGAAGCGTTGGACACATGGAACAAGGAGGTCTTTGGTAACCTCGTCAGACGAAAACAGAAGTTATGGGGCCGTATCCAGGGCATCCAACGAAAGTTAAATGAGGGGCGTCACCACTACCTGCTGAAATTAAAGACGTGACTTAAGGGTCAATTAAGAGGAGTCTTAGACCAAATTGAGACTCTTTGGATGCAAAAACCTAGGGTGGAGGCAATTCGGGATGGGAACCGAAGCACTCGCTACTTTCGCATCAGTACTGTTATACGACAGAAAGTCAACCGCATTGAAATGCTTCAAGATAGGGAGGGGAACTGGATCTCAGACCCGGAGCAGGTACGTAACATGGTCCGCGACTTTTTTATGAGTCTGTACACTGACAAACAACCCCAAAATATGGATGCAGGACTGGTTCAGGGATTGTTTCCGCGACTTACGGCAGACCAAGAGTGCGATTTAGCAGAACAATCGTTCAAGACCGGGGATGTGGTGACTGCTCTGAAAGCCATGGCAGCTTTGGAAACACCAGCAGATGGGTTTCACGCGTATTTCTTTCAACATTATTGGAAGCTGGTTGGTGTCTTGGTGAAACAGTATGCGAGACAGTTCTAGGAGTGCTAGGAGGAAAGGAGATGCCTATTGGTCTCAATGACACATTTCTGTCTCTCATACCCAAGGTCAAGAACCCGCAAACGATTACACAGTTCAGCCCCAGTGGATTATGCAACGTAGTCTACAAGTTGGTGACAAGTGCATAGTGCATCGATTGAAAGTGATTTTGTCGGACCTAATATCTCCACTACAATCGAGTTTTGTGTTGGGACGATAAATAAGGGATAACATAGTCATCATGCAAGAGATTGTGCATTCTATACGGTCTAAGAGGGGATAGAAAGGTTGGATGGCCATCAACATTACCCTCGAAAAAGCGTTTGATAGGCTAAAATGATCATTTATTAAGGAGACATTGGAGAATATGCATGTACCACAGCGACTTATCCAGGTTATTATGCGGTGTATGACAACTTGTTCACTAAGTATATTATGGAATAGAGAACCAACTGAGAGATTTAGGCCAACAAGAGGCATTCGTTAAGGCAATCCATTATGGCCATATCTTTTCGTAGCTTGTATGGAGAGATTATCCCAGATGATACTACAAGAAAATCGCCTGTTTGTGACCAAAAAAGCGGTCACAAATGATGTTTGTGATCGTCTTTGTGACCGATTCCTGCGGTCACAGAACCCTTGGTTGGAAATTGGATTTGTGACCGATTCAATCAGAAATTGAGACGCGATTTATGACCGATGGTGTGGTCGCAATTTGTGACCGAATTTGTGACTACCTTTTTCTTCCACACCGTTTTCCAGACGGCTTTCGCGGTGAGAATTTAAGTTGGACATGTGACTGACTTTGTGATCGAATATGAATTGTGACCGATTTTGTGACTGATGTGAGTGACATAATTTGTGACCGCGATTGTGACTGACGTGTGTTGCGACTGACTTTGTGACCGATTTTGTTGAAAATGTGTCATTCTTGTGACCGTATTTATGTCCAATTTTAGTATGGTCAAAAAATATTTGTGACTGACATTGTGACCGCGGTCGTTTGGGACCGCATTTATGACTAATTTTGTTGGAAATTATGATTCGTTGTGACCATTTTTGTGACCAATTTTGAAAATTGAAGAATAATTTATGACTGCTTTTGTGACCTTTTTCTTAAGTAATAGTTTGAGAAGTACATTTCAAATATAATCATCTCCCTGAATTTACAAAACTATGACCACACATTTATATGGGCATGACAACCACATTCATGCTTCCATAACAACCAAAGCTTCATATTACATAATAACTGAACTAAGATCTAACATGAATATTTTCACATTAAACATATAAGTCTAAATTATAATAATTCAACTACTTTTAAAGTGTTTCAAGCCACAAGTTAAGTCATCAAACATTGTTACCATACAAATCATTTGTCATTCTTATCTGCATCCTCATTCTCTTGTTGATCATCATTGTTGCCGTCGTCATCATCATCATCATCATCCTCATCTTCATCTTCATCTTCATTTTCATCCTCACCATTACTACCACTAGTGCTTCCAATTCCACCATTTCCAACACCAACATTGGTAGATATTGGAATTGTAAAATTCATTTGTTGCATCAAAGTTTTTACAAGTTTTCTGATCTCATATAGTTTTTTCTCGACCTGGTGCAACCTCTTTTTTAACTTTTTCTTTGATTGCTTCTCTTTTTCAAATAGTTCAATAAAAACTTTAGTGGTAGTAGGTGAACCGGTAGTAGAAGCACATGAATCTTCTATTCCAAATTCAAAAATTTTACCTTTCTTGGTGAGGCCAACAACCTCATTCCAAATAGTCATATGAGTTTCCATCGACATTTGAGGAAGTGGCGTTCCTTGGGAGGTAGAACCTTCACCTTGAGTAGATGCTTGGATCTCTGAAAGTCTTTTTTTATACTTCTCCTACATTAAGAAGAATGTAAGTATTTTTTTTTATCAATTTAAAGATTAAAAGAGTAAAAGAAAATTATAGTAAATATGAGCATCTGTAACAACCCTCCAAACCCTAGGACTAGGAGTGTTAGTGTTTCTTAATTCCTGGGACGAAACAGACAGAATTTTTTCTAAAAACTGACCATTTTCCAGGCTTAAAGCCTTACATTAAATCCCCTGCATTGAATACAAGCAAAAAAAGATAAATCAAATCAGGCTCAACGGCTACACGCTGGAGATCACAACTCTATGGGCCACACGTCTAAGGTTCCTGGGGCGAAACGAACATAATTTTTCCTAAAAACTGACTATTTTTTAGGCTTAAAACCTTACATTAAATCCCCTGCATTGAATACAACCAAAAAAGGATAAATCAAATCAAACTCAACGGCTACACGCCGGAGACCACAACTCTACGGGCCACACGCCCTGAGTAAACCATTCAATAAAGTTCACTAATAGAAAAGAAATGCAAAGTACAACTCAACGGATCACACATCCGGAGTACTCGACATCCTAAAAATAAACAATTTAAGTGGATATGAAATGTGCAGAAAACGGCATTGATGTTCCACATCACATAACCAAAACAAGCATTGGAAATTAAACAATTCAGCTTGAATTCATTGAAAATTAAACAAGTACTTGCTGACATTAAACAATACAAAACATTCAATGTGTATGTGTAAAAATGAAACTCGTGAAAACAACCTCCTTCGATCTCTCCTAATGTTGATTTAAGTTCTTGAGCTTATAAATTTTCAGAGAAATAAGTCACTTACATATGCCTCTTTTGACTTTTGATCGACAAATGATTGATCTTTTTTCCTAGAGTGGGTGAGTGCAAATGATTCATCAATAGTTGACTCTCTTTGTAATTTTTCCGCCTACATACAATTGAAAGTAGATTAGTGATTATGAACACATGTAAATAACTTCAATTAGTTGGTCGAAATCAACGCATATGTATGAAAATATATATATATATATATATATATATATATATATATATATATATTTATATTACCAATTTTCTCGTATGCTCAGAATGGGGAATTGATCCACCACAATGTACAGATGAACCTAGTCCCAACGGTGATGCTCGATTCGTCTTGCCTAACATACTTTTCCCTTTGAATTCTTCAGACTCCCAATGTGCACATAAGCCATCATAAACATCTTTGCTTAGCCACACAGGTTGTTTGCCACTTTTTCGAATCTCAAATGTCATTCCTTTTAATCTTGATGATCCATGAAACTCGAAAACTCTCATAATCTCATGAGCATGCTCATCATCCCAACGAAATTTTTTCTAAAAGTAATCCAAAGTTATAAGCACAGGTAAGTATTTGAAAAAATATGTACCAAATGTTTTTTTTTCTTTTTTTTTTTGCAACTATTAGGCAACTTACTTTGAATTCATCAAACCACATATTTCGCACTTCAATTGGTTTTTTTTCTCCAAGTATGATAAGGTGAATCAAACTTACTTCTCATGATATTAGAGAGGGCATGAATGACGTGAGTATGGTTTGGGTAGAATCTGTCCAAAAAAAAAAGAAACATATAGTCATAAAAAGTTCATTTTGTAATGTTGCTTTTTAAAAAAAAAAATCAACGCAAAAAGTAAGTACTTACTCCTTTCCTTTTGGAAAGATCTTCGTTTTAGTTTGTCATTGGACATCTTCAATAGGTTGAGAAACTTCTTGAGAAGGTTGAGAAGTTTCAGGAGTAGCTATAGGAGTAGGAATGCTTGTTGGAGTAGTGGTAGATGTAGGTACATGGCCAAAAGAAAGGTGGGTTGGTTGGATAGTAGACAATCGAGTATCTGCAGAGCATGATTATCTGTTGGAGTGGTGGTAGATGTAGGTACATGGCCAAAAGAAAGATGGGTTGGTTGGATAGTAGACAATCGGGTATTTGGCTGAGCATGATTATGAAAAGGTGGAGAGCTTGTAGGGATGGAATTTTGGGTGGGATTGATGGTAGGGGCAATGGTAGGTGAAGGGGTAGATGCGGGAGTCCCTTGAGAAGAAGTAAAAGTGAAACAAAACTTTTTCTTGGCACGGCTTTTCTCCGACATCTTTCACGGGAAAATAATTCATAAACAAATAAACACAAAATTGGTTATTGTCAAACGTAGAAATCACGAACATGATAGATACTCTTGAAAATTAATATAAAATCATACAAACATACATAAATAAGACTATCACAAAAGAAACAAGATTGTCTTCACTAACATTAAAATTATAATCATCAAAATTATAACAAATGACTACTAATCATGAAAATTATAACAAATGACTACTCATTATCATCCTCATCATCTTCGTCACCTTCAAGCTCTACATCATCTTCAACTTCGGTATCATCCTCATCAGCAAATTCTTCTTCTTCTTCCTCTTCCTCCTCTTCCTCGTCCTCCTCATCCTCTTCATTCTGATGAATCATTAGTGTAACATCTATATCAACTTCTTCATGTCCATCATCCCCGAGGTTATCAATTTGAACATCATCTAATATAGTAGTAGCATCAGACATAATCTCCTCTTGATAAGCACGTTGCAATGTGTACTTGCTATCCACTCTAGATCTAGGAGTAGTTTTTATAACCACACACCAATCTTGGTTGTCTCTTCTTCTCACTGGATATGACACGTAATACACCTGAGTTGCAAAATCCGCAAATATGAACGGATCATATTTCCTATACCTTCGAGTGTGTCTAATCTCTACAATACCAAAATCTTTATGCACCCTTGTCCCACTATTAGGGGTGTTGTCGAACCAGTGACAACTAAACAAAACACACTTTTTGATTGGCTCTCCCGGATATTCAATCTCAACTACATCTTTCAAAATCCCATAGAAATCATTTTCAACGCCACCTTCTCCAGCTCCTTTAGCACAAACTCCACAGTTGTAAGTTTTTTTGTCTTCATTCCAAGCTTCTGTGTGGAACTTATAACCATTGACTGTATACATA
>JACYFF010031957.1:13476996-13493894 GCA_017589665.1 Selenicereus undatus | reverse complement strand
ACAATTGGCTAGACTTCACGATATAAAATGCATTATTGGGCCATACTGGAAAGTTCATCTACTAGAATAACATTAATTTGACTATCCCAAATCTTTATGGCACATAAGGTACATTAGCTTAGGAGCGTCATAATTGAGTTTTTGGTCAAATAGATATCCAAATATTGAGCCTTACACATTTTAGGCATATATTAATGATATTATAGCTTCTTATATGAAAGCATGATTTTCACACCTACTAACAACCACATGTAGACAAAAAATCAAACACACAACATGTAAGCCATCATACAATCACAATACAATTGGCTGGACTTCATGATATAAAATGCATTATTGAGTCATACCAAAAAGATCACATAAATTGTTGATGGGTCACTAAGCCCTTCCATCATAACAAATAGTTCATAGTTATGTGCGTAATAATATACATACTTGCATTGGTTAGAATTATATACCTCTACAATACACCTTCACGATCAAACAACTTCAACGTTCAGTCACTTATATTGATCAACTGCGAGCTGTATCAAACGTCTGTACACATAAAAAAATATGAGTGCTTGTATAAGGGAGGAGAGAGAGACAGAGCTAATTCTAAATAAAATCGACATCACAAGCATATATAAGAAAAAGATGATCAAAAAATTAATGAAAAATGATACATTTATTAAACATAAATAGCAATTAATGAAACTATGTCATCTAAGAGTACAGTAAGTGTTGAGCGTTAAATTTTAATGAATATAAAATTTATCGAAATCTCTATTTACTTGCAAGAGAAGTGGTTGATATTTTGTAAGTATAAATTAAAGTAAGGTCTCTAAAAATTAGACCCTTTTATACTCAATCAATGGTAACTCAAAATCAAATAAAATTTAAGATCATGTGTTATTGTCCACTAAGTAGTTGCTGGGGATTAATTAATGTTCATTGATTAATGCGGTAATATGAGAGCAGGCAAGACAAGAAAAGGGTGATGAAGCAAGCAAATAAAAAAAGTTAGAGGGGAGCAAGAAAGGTAAGTTGCAACTGTTGCTGCTTTGTTAAAAAAGGAAAATAGTCTCAAGGATGAGCATTCTTACAAAATTGCTCCTGTTTTATAACTTGGTTCCTGTTTTACAAAATGCATCTGCCGTAAGGTGCTTTTAAAAAGAAAAGAAAAGAGGGTTTGCCCATATAAATTAACAGGAAAAGTGGATGTGAGTTTTGGCTTATGTTGAGGGCAAAAGCAAACACGTAGGATTAAAGTGATAGAATATTGAATGTCACAACGTTGGTCTCAACGCATGCACTACTATGTTTGGCTAAATAATTTGGCCTTTGAATACGCAGAAGTCAAGATGGAATTTGACGGTTTCATCCCAAACTTGTCAATGTATGAAGATGGTTATTGACACGAGATCAAATTGATTGAGATTAATGAGGTTAATTTTACCCCCTAAATATTTGGTAACTTAGTTTGGTCTAAAAAAAAAAGAAGGGGGGTGTTTTATTCATATGAATGTGTTTGATCTAAGTCAAATCGTTCATCTTAATCTCATAAGTCCATGAAAGACTTCGGGAGCATAAACGAAGATACAATAAATTAAGTTCTTGTTTACTCTCAAATTTGGAGATTCAAGTCTAACTCCAATGATCCAACGCATCCAACTCCTATAAGTTTGTGAAATGTTGATCCTTGCAGGTCTCGAGTCCTTTCAAACTCACAGAGTAAGGATCCTTGCGGATCTTAATACATCTTTATGACTCAATCCAGAATAACTAAACCAAAAAAAAAAGAAGAGGACTTTCAATCTTCTTAAATTTTACAAGGAGATCGCTATGAACAAACCTTTAGCGAGAAGATGAAGAAACTAGGCTCCGTAATACTCCAGTCGACTCAAACGGGTGTGTTATAGCAAGTCGCTAGGGTGAAAGTCTGATGGATTCTAAGAGTTGAAAAGCGGAGAACGAGTCCACCGCTTTTATAATCCTTTTAACAATTGACTTCGATTAGGTTACAAACCTATGAAAAATAATGATGATAATAAAAAGAGGGAGTGTCCAACATTTGCTAGAGTTTTATTTTCAAATCCAATTCTTTTCCTCTGTTATCTAGTGAGCTTTTAACTTTTTTGTACCTTGAGCTTTGACAAGTTAATTTTTTTAACCCTCAGGTTTGTGAATTAATTTTTTTATACCCTCACCGGAGTATGTATTATTAAAACCATGCATAATATGATAAGATCCAATAGAAATAATGACACGTGTCCAATTTAAACCATAAAATTTGTGTGAGTAAACCATATTACCCTTATTTTAGCTTGATAAAGAAACAGCGTACTCATCCTCAATACATACATCCTCATCATCTTCTTGGGTCATGGTAGGTCTATCATTCTCTAATTCTATCTCGTCAACCATTTTCAGTGGTTCTTGTTGCTTTTCTAACCTGCCGGTTCACACAAGGTATTTGATTCTTTTCCAGCAACAAGTATTATATGACACTCACGACACTCCTTCCACAACTGAAGCCCATTCACCAAATCATTATCACAAAGTATAGGCATTCTTCGACTCTTCTTGTTTGGGGGACATTAGAAATAAGTTGTGTACATTGGAGGTTCTAACACTAATTCTATCTTCATGTACTCCTTTGTAAGCCCAACAATTTCTAATCCGCTCAATTCATCAGGATTAATATTGCCAATGTTCATATCCTTGCCATTGTAAGTCACAATAAGCTTCTTTAACTCCATATTTTTCCTGCAAGTTCAAAATCAATTTTAACAAAAAATAGATATCTACAACTCAAACGGTCATTACAATTATAATTAAGCAAATTTCTATCAACTTTTTGGTCATTTGCAAGTTCGATTACAAGCCTCTGCTTTGGTTCACATAACCCCTTTCCCGTTTGAAAAACCCTATCCCATAAATATCTAAAGTTACAAATTCAAACAACCTTTCAATACTCTGCTCCAATTCAACTTGCAGACATATAATCTAATTAGAAACTTGAATTGTTTTTTTTTTTAAAAATGACATCTTACCTTGAAAGGTGAAGAGCTTCAACAAATTCACTTCAAGAGGATCCTCATCCTTCAATTCGTCAATTGAAGACTAACATTAAGTGCCCTCAATATTTTCTTCTACACTTTGGGAACTTCACTCATGAAGAAGAAGAAGAAGAATGACCATGGAGGTTTTTTGCCACTGTGGGTTGCTTTCTCTCTCCTCATAATAAAGCTTTCACTTTTAGGCTTGCTTTTAGACTTTCTCTCTCCTTACACAGCATACGCATTTCACTTTTCTTCAAAGCTTTCAGTTTTAGAGTAAAAACTATTCAATTAATTTCTTCAATCATGCATTCTGACTTTTCAAGAAGGGAAAATTAGTAATTACATCTTTCCGGTCACTTCTTCAGCTGGAGTTGGCAGATTTTAATTACACTTTGAATCCACAAGGTACAAAAAAATTAATCCACAAATCTGGGGGTTTAAAAAATTAACTTGTCAAACCTCGGGGTACAAAAATGTTAAAAATTCTTATCTAGTAAGTTAAAAAAGGAGGGTGTGTAAAAAAATAATGGATAACTTTAAAAATAAAATAAAATAAAATAAAAATTATTGATCATGCATCTAGGGCAGCACGTTTAAAAGCCAGGCAAAACTTGACCATTTTAAAGATTGAAATAGGTAAGGCATTTAAATCTCTAAATGAACCAAACCCAAGCCCAATATATGTATAAACTTGGCAAATTTCTTCAGGATGCGAGACTAAGAAACTAAATTTTGGAATCGGAACTACGATAACTTGATTCCACTAAGGATACGTAGGAAGCTTGATGTAAAATTTTTCGAGTTTAGTCAAAGTCAAAAATTCTCAAATGGGTCCAAACTGATACCCTCCTCTTCCCAAAAAGTTAATTTGGTTCAAGTCGATTGCATCTTAACCACTCAAATGCCAAAAAGCCAACCAACCTCCTCAAATTTTCAAATCCACAAAATGGGCCAAAAGCCTTTATTAATATCCCCTCCTTTACAAAAGACCAAATTACAACTCTGTAACCCTTGGTTACATGTTACGTAACCAAAATAAATTAAAGGGGGAGTTTTTTTCAAATAAATAAGTATGGCAAAATAGACAAGACCCAAGCCAAAAACACAACGAAGCTTACTAAATTCCCCCCTTCCACGACATAAGCTAAAAATAAAGTTTGGGACAAGAACTACGTCGATTTGAATTCACCAAGGGTACGTAGGAAACCCGAAAATAAATTTCGGGTGCAATCGCAAGTTAAAAAAAATAAAAGGACCGACCTAAAAAAAAAAGGGGTCAATCGAAAAATAAGGAAATCGTTGCAAACGGCTAAAAATAATAATAAAAATAATGATAACTTAGCCACAAAAAGTTAAAAAAATAAATAAATTAAATGATAAAATTAAATCAAAATTGTGGATAATAAATTAGTCCACGTATAATAAAGTCCAAAATCAAAACTCAAAATTAAATTATGGTTATAACATAATCGAAACAAAATTCAAATAAAATTAAAGAATTACGGCCGGTTTGATCCTCTATAAAAGAGGTACGTAGGCAACTCACGATAAATAAGTGACTGCAACCCGAATTCCGAATCAAATAAAATTACCCGTTCCTTAACTTGCACATAAAGAACGTGTATGTATATTACCCTTCCTAGAAGGTGCCTATACAACCACTATCTGATGCAACTAAGTTTTGAATACGGGAGATTCGACATTAAAAATACGATAATTGTCGATTTAAATTACATAAAGTCTTATTAGCGCAAAACAAAACAAAGAAAGAAAAGGTAAAACAGAACGAGTCGGAATCAAAAGGTGGTCTCCCGAGAGGGGGACGTAATTAAGGAGGTTTATCCTCTTGAATAGGGTCATACTCAAAATAAACCGATGTACATTTTTGTACGTCGGAAAGTTGTGTTGTGCATATTATTTATTTTTATTAAATTTCTGCTCAACAGTAAGTATTTGGATCTGTCACTGTGTTTGGGTGCTTTTGTGATGGAATTTCGTTTTGGAGTGACAGGCCGGGGAAACAAGCTTTAAACTTATGAAAGTTACTACATAAGATACGATAATTAGGTTTTATAAACTTAGAACTCTCTTTTACTTGTATTCCAAAGTTCTATCAAAGCTTATTTACCAGTGTCAAATGTCATATATGAATGCTACAAAGAAGGAAAAAATTGCCAAAAAAGTATCCCATTCCTCTTTTATTTAATGACCCCTTATACATAATGTTACGCACTTCATTCCTTTGCTTTGCTGTGAAATTTTATTTTTTGGGCAAGTTTAATTTCTTGTTATGACATTTAAGTCTTTTAGATAATACATCTTCGTTATAAGCCATGTTTTGATAGTTATTCTATTCTTAAACAAAACATACCTTGGAATGACAAAGTCATCAATAGCCTGGTGGGATTCATATTTTACTTGAGTTTCAACCCAAGTACTATATTTTACATCTCATATTATATTAGCCTATGTGGGAATTTTTAGGTTTAATCAACATAACTTTGAGATTGTCATTCTTGGGTTCAATAAAAAGTTTTACAAAGTAATGACAATTTTAACTTGTGGGAAATTAATTCAGAGTCAAGTCAGTTTGAGCATAGTAATGTTTGGATCATAATCGAGTTGGCATACTTTGAGTTTTAGATCAAATAAGAATTTACATCATTTAGGTTGGATAAATACTAGATAGGGGCCATTTTCGTTGGTCTAATTAATCCATATGAATGGAAGTATGCCATTTAAGCACTACGATAGTGCTACAATGGGTAATATACCTATTGAATTTGTATCCAACTACCAATGTTTCAATCTAACCAAGGTTCCTGTTTGTAATTTCCTCAATTTTTTTGCATACAAAATGAAATCTTACGTACATGATCATAGTTCCCACAATAGAAACATAAGATATTTTAAGATCACTTTAGGTAGGAAGAAGAATATATATACTGATAATCTCAATGTAAAAATCCGAACCAAAAGTATAATCAATAGTACATTATTGAGAGTTCCGCATAGATAAGGTATGTCAAGGACCAAATGTAATAGCCCTACCCTAATCATACAGTGAATTTTTAAGTTTATTATAATCCAAAGTTGAAAAATTTATGACTTTATAAGCTGTATATGAAATGGACCCGAGAATCACCAGATATCAAATAAGCAAAAAGGCAACAAAGCCAAGGAGAAAATCACAATTGGGGCAATGGTCCAGGAGCAGTGACAGAGTTGATTGATGGGAAGGGGCATAGAGATGAATGCGTTGCTGGGCAAGGGAGAGTAACGGAGGCATGGGTGGGCAAAACAACAATATCTTAACTAAATACCATACCCAATAGCTGCAGATGAGGAAGCTGAAGTTGCAGGTGAACACGTCGATGAACGCACAATAGTTGATGTTGATGAAGATGAGTATATGCAAGAACCAGTACCCAAAACAAATAGACAACACCCAAAATGTTATACTCTCTGATTTTATTTATTACATAAATTCCAAAATGCTAGCGACACTCATGTAATCAATATCATTTCAACTTACAACTAGGATAAGTGTTAACTCACACAACAACAAAATCACAGCTTGAAGCACAGGGTTCCTCCGAAAGTAAGTATTGACTGCATAAGAAGCATGGTTCTCAATACCTAAAAAATCTCAGCAATGAATCAATGTGTTAATATGGGGGATTGTACCTTCCAGTACATATAAACCTAAACCCTTAAAAAATTCAACCATTTCAACCTTTTTGGGTTGCAAACCGAGACCTGCAGCAACTGGGCAACAGAACCGACTCCTATGGTGCACAAGATAGATAGAGCATACAACATAGGCTAGAAAATTTTAGGCAAAAATCCAAGGAGAGTTCATGGGAACTCTCAAGAATGACAACCGGCGTTCTGGAATGTGATTCGACCTCTAAACATATATAGAGCATCCAATAGAATCGACTCCTATGGTTCTCGACCTCTAAACTATGCAATTCGATCTTATATCACAAGAATTCCACTAATACCATATAAATTTTAGGTAAAAATTAAAATTAAAATCCAAAGTGATTTCATATCAGGCATTGAAGAACAGAGGGTGAGAGAAAGCTGGTATGAGGGGGCGAGAGTGACTATAGTAGTGGAACTCTCAAATCTTGCAAGTTCACGAACGGAAGTTGATCAAAAGAGCGAGAACTCACCGAATGACAACCGGCAGCCAAGTTCATGGACAAGAATTCCACCGAACTCACCGAACAGAAGTCGAACAGAAGTCGCTAGTGTTCGAAGATCGATGGAGGAAGCCGCCGTGCGAAGGGCTGGTGCGACAGCCGGCGTTCGATCCAGTCGGTTCTGGTTGCCGGCGTTGAAAGATCAGTGGACGAGCGAGAGGCGTGACCGGAGAGATGAGCGAGAGACGTGAGAGGAGAGAGACTAGCAGGGCATCTAGGGTTTCTGAAGTCAATTTTGTGACCTAAATTCAATTTTTGTTTGGTCACCAAATTAATTTTGGTGTTTTTTTTAAAAGTAAAAATCAGTGTTGTCTTTTTAAATAAAGGAAAAATTAATTTTAAGTTTTGAAATTCTGAAAATTGTGACCAATTTTATAATTGTGTGAAAAGTGGTCATAAATTATGACGGAATTTCACACTTCTTTACTTTTGGTCACAAATTTCTCACTAACCTCTATCTATCACAAAATTGGTCACAATTTGTGACTACTCCGTGTAGGTCACAAAAAAGCGGTCACAAATTCCAATATTTCTTGTAGTGATCAAATTGGTAGTACTACAGGGAAGGTGGTGCCTGTTCCCAGCAAGGCAAAGTGGGCTCAAAATCTCAAGCCTCCTCTTTGTGGGTGATGTGGTATTTTTTGCAGAAGCTTTGATGGAACAGGCTCATGTCGTTAAAAATTGTCTGGACAGATTCTGCAAGGCTTCAGGATAGAAGGTTAGTGGTGCGAAGTCCAGTGTCTTCTTTTCAGCTAATACAAATAGTCTGCTAATTGAGAACATATGCAACGTGCTTGATATGCCGAAAACGGAGGATCTGCTACGATACTTAGGAGTACTAGCGTTGCATAGGAAGGTGAATCGTAGCACATATCAGTCGGTCGTGGACATAATCGATAAACGACTAGCAAGTTGGAAAACCAAGTGTCTCTCTTTAGCACGAAGGATTACCCTTATTTGGCCCACTATTTGTGCCATTTCGGCCTACGTAATGCAAACGACTTGATTGCCCAAATCAACATGTGATGAAGTGGATCAAAAAGTGCGAAGATTTTGGTGGGGAGGGACATCCTTGGAAAGGAAAATCCACATTGCTCCTTGGGCGCTAGTCACACGAAGCAAGGAGGCCGGTGGGCTCAGAATTCCGGCTATGCGGGCATTAAACGCGGCTTCCCTAATGAAATTAGGGTGGAGAATGGTGTTGGAGCCCAATAGGATATGGACTAGGGTTTTGGCCTTTAAATATTGTGGAGGAGGGAACATCCTCCACCAACCTGCACCATCCCTAGCGCTGTGGCACTCAAACGCGTGAGGGGGCTCGTGGAGCAGTGGCGGTTCGTGAAGGAGAACGCCGCGTTGGCATTGGGTGATGGGCAGACGACCCAGTTCTGGCTCAATCAATGGGCAGAACCATCCTCATTACTCATATTTGCCACACAATATGTAGGCACGTTACTCATATTCGCCACACAATACGTGCCTACAGTTGAGTTAGAAAAGCGGGTTCATGAGTACTGGAACGATTAAGGGGAACGGAAGTGGGATGGATTTGCCGACTTCCTCCCGCATTCAATACTAGCGTGAATTGCGTCTTTCGAACTTCTTGAGGAACGAGTATGCGATAACTTTTACTTGATTGGAGATAATGAAGGAAAATTTAAACTTCAGGTTGTAATTAGCATAATTCAGGATGAACTTGCACTTTGTAAGAAGAAAGCTAGAGTTGGGTATGGAAAACCAAAGCTCCTCAAAGAATTCGGGTTTTCACATGGTTAGTACTCCACGACGAAGTACTAACGAATGAGAACCGGGCTCGCCGTGGGCTAATGACAGACCCGAGCTGCGGGCTGTACTGGGCGACACGGGAATCGATGCTACACATTCTCCGTGAGTGCCCATATGCACCAACTGTGTGGCATTTACTTGGAGCCCAAGGAATGAGGTATTTAGCTCCCGATGCGTACTGCAACACGTGGATTGAAGCTAATGTGAAAGGTAGGCACAATGATATGAATGGGCAACAAAATTTTTTATCACCATCTAGTACATTTGGAAGTGGCGTAATGCATTCTACTTTAGTCGATTGGACGAGATTCCGGAGGAAAAGGGCCAGTTCTTACTGAATTCGATTTGGGGACATTCTCCACGCTTTAGGGTTAGAGATCCCGTTTGCGCTAACAACCACTGTTGGAACTAAAGAGATCTTATTATGCTGGGAAGCTCCCCCTGAAGGCTGGACCCTATTGAACACAGATGGGGCATCAAAGGGCAACCCAGGAGTTGCTTCGGGGGGTGGTGTGCTACGAGGAGACTGTGGGGAGTGGATCAAAGGATTTATTGAGAATTTTGGGAAGTGTACCTCAGTCAAGGTGGAGCTCAGAGCGACGCTTCGTGGCTTGAAGATGGGTAGAGACTTGGGGCTAAAGAAGATTTGGCTTCGAGCGGATTCCATGATCGTGGTCGGCATGTTACGAAGGAACGGTTCTTAGAACCCAGTTCACAAGCCGCTTATTACACAATGCAAACAACTTATTGGAAGAAACGACTGGGAAGTCAAAGTGTCCCACTGCTACAGGGAGGCAAATCAAGTGGCTGATAAATTAGTTAACCTAGGTATTGATAGTGATAGAGGAGTTATTTATTTTGACTCTCCGCCTAAGGAGATATTAGATGTTCTACATGTAGATTTTTTAGGGGTCACTTAGGCTAGAAACACAAAGCAATAATATTTATTTACAGGGCTTAATCCCTCTTCTCCCCCCCCCCCCCCAAAAAAAGAAAACATTCAAACCCTTGTTAAAGTCAAGAGGTAGAGATAAAGAAACTCTGAATTTCTGGTTTGATTGCACGCAGTATACTTGGTTTATTTAATTCTGAAGCAACATGTAGATGGTCAACTCATCTTTGCGCGCTAGTGTTCTTGGAGTATAGTAGAGCACGGGTATGGAAGGCTTTGGGTGCCTTTGTTAATCATGGGGGCTTATTTTGTACTGTACTGGGCATATAAAGTAGATTCATTGCACTTAATTGAGCAATTTGAAGATATGTCCCTACTTGTATTTACCCACAAAAATTGGCATATTTTGGTTTTTCTTTACTTGGGTTCCCTATTTTGCAATCTAGGCATTCCTTTTCCCCCTCCTATCTTGCAATCCAGGCACTTTCGCCCCTCAAAGGGGTTTTCAGCTTGACGTGTACGTCCTTTTCTCTTGTTAACCTACTCATATCAAAACCATAAACATACTTCGAGAAAAATAAAACCACTCACATAATAAATAAATTTTTTTAAAAAAAAACACTCCTACAAATTCCAGCCACTCGATATCAAAATCCTAATTTGGAAGCCTTAATTAGATTACATTAACATGAATAAATCACGAGTACATTCTCTTACCATGCTGGACAAATCGAGCAATGGAGTTGCTCCCCTGAAAAAAATCGATCAACAAAAGAGGTGGGTAGAAGAGAAGTTACTCTCCTTCTAGTTTCAAAATTGTGTTCCAAAGGTACACTCAAAAGAGTAAATTCAAGCCGAGGAGTGAGATCTACCTAGCTAGCAGAAACGAAGAGGGGAAAACAAGTGCACCATAGAAAAAAGAAGCCGACTGCACACCTTACCCTGAGCCCTCTATCCAACTTTACAGAAGTTGCACAATGTGCTGTATCATAACTAATACATCCAATCCGTTACAATGAAAGCTGATCGTCTCTAGGCGTTCCTTTACATTGCCGGGAATTATCTCCATCGGCTTCTTGTAACTAATCTTCTGGCAGTTGCAACAGCAGACACTGTATAGATATAAGCCTTGTCTTCCTCTTGACTCACCACCACTAAACCACTCTCTTTGGTTCACGAGCGGCTGCCAGGTGATCCTGTAGCAGACAAATTTTATTAGCCGACATGAATTCATCAATTTAAAAAGACCAGTAATAGCATTCGTTAAAGGCGTAAACAACCGCCGGAGAGCGGGAATGTGACCTTCAAAGGTCACAGTATAGAGTTCTGAGGACACACTAATTGACCATTAAGCTTGTAGTACGCATGGTTATCTTGACAGACCCCCCCCCCCCCCGCGCCTCCCCCCTTCACTTCTAGTGAAAATTGCTTTGAGATAATCCAAATTCATGTGGATTATGACATGAAAGCATTTCCTACATTCTAATTCCGTATTGCCGTTCAGCAACAATTTTATTTTATTTTTTTTGGTGAGATTCATGCGGTTACAAGGTGAGAAAATTATCATGGCATACGGGTACAAGTTCCCAAAAGAAAAGTGAGGCTACAGATAATGGAGGATTTGAGTTGCGGATGCAACCAAGAAATCTTCATTATGTAGCTGCTTCTTGATCAAAAAGGCCATGTCTTCTATGAAAAAGCATATGAAATACAGGGAAAAAAATGTGATCAATGGCAACAAGCAAGCTGAAATTTTGGTAGAATTCAAACTGAAAAATGTGGTAATTAATCGGGTGTGCAGGGATTAGTTACAGAAACTACAAAAAAACGAAAAAGAGAAACATGTTAAACTATAGCAGCTACCCACTACGATAGGTCCCTTTCCTGTGAAGCACAGGATTGGAATGCAACACCAGTTATCCACTTCACCTTCTGTGTTTTTACACTTTTGAATCCAACATAGGATGGCACCCTATATAATGCACCATGAACAAACATTGTTTGATTATGACCATGAATGCTTGATCTTTCTGTCCATATTCTGGTTTGTATATCAGGATCTTGGCAACAAGGTACGAATTGATATGGTTCAGACAAGTGGCAATGCATTCAAGTGTATCACCAAAAGGGAGGTCGGGTGGGATTTGGCCACCTTCCATACAGGAGCTGTGGCGTTCAAATCCCACTATAAGTGCATTTAGGATAAAGAAATTTCCCCCTCATGACCCCCCCCCCTTTCACCCCCAAACCCCCCCCCCCCCCCCAAAAAGCCAACCTTCCCAAGCCCTCCATGTCCCCGTGCCCTCCACCCCCACCGGAACAGAGGAAAATTGCTTTCAAGTTGTCACTGTTAAGAATCTGTAATTAAAAAGCTTTGTGTTTGGATGCTTAACCACACTCAAGACATCCTAAATTCATTTGGTAATAGCAACCCATCAATCCGCAACCCCTCCTACCTTATTTTGGTCCTGCTATTGATGGGTTTTTTTTTCACAGCGCAAAGTGGTAAATTTGAAGACCACCTGAGAACAGAGAGCAACAGCTCATTACTTATGTCACGTTCATTACTTGCAATTTGCAAATACATTTCAGACATTCTGGCAACCAATAAGCTGCTAAGGTTAGACAACCCATGAAAGACTAATGTAAAGACAGTTATGAAACCTACTCTTAAAGAAGAAAATCAGAAACAAGGAACAAACCACAATACACACACTATGGAAATATCCATGTCACAGATGACATATTTGACTTTACAAGTTGATCAAGGCCAAGTACATCATTTAACCGACCCATATACCTTAAAGTAGTGGGACGAAATATCTTCGCTTACATTTTCCCGTGTACTTTCAGCTTAATATTAGCATGAACCAACCAGCCTAAGAAGCACAGACATTGATACGAGACAGTGACATGACATCAGCATGTTGACACATAATTTTTCAAAAAGTTGGAAATGGACAAGTGCTTATGTAAATGCTTGGGTGTTTCAATTCTATGCTTTTAGTCTTGGAGAGAGTTGTGCTTGGGTGGAGACATCAACAGATTGCTCATAGTGTATGCACTCTAAAACTATCAATAACAGAACCCAATTACTATGCACCATGTCACATGCGTGCATCTGTGATGTGTTTGGGCGTCCAAGGATTGTACGAGATGGTGTCCGTATCTAACACATGACAGACACGGATGGATACATGCAATTGTGGAGAGCGTCTGTGCTACTTAGCCAAACACCATAGTAGCAACAAAAACTTTCTTATAAGCAGGAAATATACACCGCAGCTAATTACTCTTACCGAGATAAAATCAAAAGCTTTTGTCTCCTCCTTTGACACATTCGTTGTGATTGCAGATGCTTGAGTTGGCATGTTTGCATTAAATATATCAGGAATAGGAGAAGAGTTTCCTCCCAATGTTCCACCAGCATCCCCAGCACGGACACCTTGGGGATTCAAGCTGCCTAAAGATTGAAAATTTGCCATTGCTGCCATGAATTGCTGCTGAGCAAGCAACCCACCCATAGCACCATAGTTGACCGGTTGTGAAGGATAGAACTGATTAAACAGCATTCCAGAAGGCATAGTATACGGAGTAGCACCCATGGGAAACAGAGTATTTCCATTAATTCCAGCTTTCTTGGGACCAAGTCCACCAACCTCAGAATCATTTACCACTTGAGAACCAAGCTTTGAGTTCGAATTGAAAATAGATTCAGCGAGTACCACAGGTGAGGCTCCTTTTTGGCCCATCACAGAGCTATTTTCATTGATAGATAAACCAGCCATCAAATGGTTAACTTCATTTGCTTTATCCTGCTGAGTTTGCAAAGGTTTTGAAGAACTAAAGATATCCAATGGATCAGAACCACCAGAAATTGGCACATTGACAGAGGCAGCAGTGTTTTCTCCAACACTCATCCCAGCAAACAGGTCACTTCCCTTGTCTCTATCATCACCAGTATGGAAAGAGACGTCAGCAAATGGATCATCACCAGTTCTTTGTTCACTTAAACTAAGGCCATTACTTGTTCCGTCACTGAATAAATCATCAACTAAGGGGGCAGCAGATGATGACTTGTTTGCAACATGTTGATCATTTTGGCTTTCCTCAGGGTCTTCGACTCCAAGCAAATCGTTATCTCCAGTATCTATCAAGTCAGGAATATCAACCACTGTTCTCTCAGTCTTTGTGGACCTTTCTAATGCGTTTCGAGTCTTATCTCCACCCAAGAGACTTAAGACCTGTTATTCAGAGATTTAACACATCAAACTCTATATTCAGATAACATAGATGCTTACCCAGCTAGTCACCACCATTTGTATTACTATCATACCTAAAGATAAAATCAAGTATGTAGTGGCAATTCAGTGACTCAAGTTCTTTAAGTTAAACAGGTGAGCTCACAGTTTACAGGTGAGCTCAGAAAGTACAAAATCAAATGTCAACTACATAAATATGCACATAAAATTGAATGCCACAGTGATAGCATGATAATAAGCTTTTTTATGTCATATAATACCCACATTGAAAGTTTTTCTGCATCATCTCCTTCTTGGAGCCCTGATTTTATATAGAAACCAATATACTTTTATTATTCAGCTCCAAGAATACTCAGAGATAATGTTTGCATATTTGAGATTGTAAGACAGTTTTTTAACAAGTGCCGCTGTGGCTACAGCGAGATAACAAAGCAAGTAAGCAACAATATGCTAACTCGATTGAACCTACGCACTTTGAGCATAAACTGCCAAAAAGAAGAAGGACCTATGTACCACTAAGGCCGTGTTCTTTTCGTTGGGAAATTGACCCACTCCACACCCACCCACTTCCCCCCTCTTCCCACTCTTTCCCACACTTAAAAAAAAATACCACTCCTTCCCACATTCACCCACTCCTTCCCATGTTTACATAAAACAACCATTTTTCATATTTGAAATTTTTTTATAATTTACGTAATTGTGTGTACGAATAATCTGATAGCAATTATGAGCAGTTTTAATTTTTCGGATGTTACGGAACAGTTTTAGTTTTTTTCTTTTTCATTAATTTTTTAATTTTTAAAATTTTTTAATTTTTTTAATTTTTTAATTCTATTTTTTAATTTTTAATTTTTAATTTTTTAATTTTTTAATTTTTATTTTTTAATTTTTTAATTTTTGATTTTTCGGATGTTATGGAACAGTGTTATTTTTTTTCTTTTTCATTAATTTTATTTATTTTATTTTTTTGATTCTATTTTTTAATTTTTAATTTTTTTGTATTTATTTTTAATTTTTAATTTTTTAATTTTTTAATTTTTTAGTTTTTAATTTTTAATTTTTTAATTTTTTTGTATTTATTTTTATTTTTTTTTTAAAAAATTAAATTATAAATTTTTTTTGTATCTTTTATTTTTTTTTATTTCAGAAAAACAACCAACCGGAAATTCCAAAAAAATAAAAAATAAAAAAATTTATATAAAAATAAAAAATAAGAAAATAAAAAATAAATACAAAAAAATATAAAAATTAGAACAAAAAAAATTTAAGAAAATTAAAATGAAAATAAAAATTTAAAAAATTCAAAAAATTTAAAATTCAAAATAAAAAAAATAAAAAAAAATATACAAAATACTAAAATAAAAAATACAAAATAAAAAAATAAAAAATAGTAAATACAAAAAAACAAAATACAAAATAAAAGGCAAAAAATAAAAAATAAATAAATAAATAAATAAATAAATAATAATTAAAAAAAAAGAAAATAAAAAACTAAAAAACCAAAAATAAAAAACAAAAAAAATTTAAAAAAAATTAAAAATTAAAAATTAAAAAATTAAAAAATTACAAATACAAAAACACAAATTAAAATGAAAATAAAAATAAAAAAAATTCAAACAATTAAAAAATTAGAATTAAAAAATTAAAATTAAAAAAATTAAAAAATTAAATATTAAAAGTTAAAAATTAAAAAAGTAAAAAAAAGAAAAAAAAATTAAAAAACAAAATAAAAATTAAACAATAAACAGTAAAAAACTAAAAATTTAAAAAAAAAGAAAAAAATAAAAATTAAAAAAAAATTAAAAATTAAAAATTAAAAATGAAAAATTAAAAAAATAAAAAACAAATAAAAATAAAAATAAAAAAAATAAAAAATAAAAAATAAAAAATAAAAAAATAAAAAAATAAAAAATAAAAAATACAAATACAAAAACACAAAAATAAAAAATAAACAAAATAAAACAGAGCAAAACAGAATAAACAAAAACAAAAAAATTTCATCATTATTAATTACTATCATAATAAAATTATTACATTATAAAACAAAAAAATATTAATAACTAATATTTCAACTTTATTCAACTACATTCAACTTTCACACACACTCACCCACTTTTTTCCCACACTTAAAAAAAAAAACCACACTCACCCACTCCTTCCCCCCTTTCCCACAATCACCCATTCCACACCCCTCATTTCCCATTGAAAAGAACAGGGCCTAAGGCACACTTAGGTCCTGTTCTTTTGGGTGGGAAATACACCCAACCCACACCCACCCACTTTTTCCCCCCTCTTCCCACTCTTTCCAACACTTAAAAAAAAATACCACTCCTTCCCACATTCACCCACTCCTTCCCACACCTACATAAAACAATCATTTCCCATATTTGAAAATTTTTTATACTTTACGTAATTGTGTGTGCGAATAATCTGATAGCAATTATGAGCAGTTTTAATTTTTCGGATGTTACGGAATAGTTTATTTTTTTTCTTTTTCCTTAATTTTTTAATTCAATTTTTTAATGTTTAATTTTTTAATTTTTTAATTTTTAATTTTTTTGTATTTATTTTTAATTTTTAATTTTTTAATTTTTAGTTTTTTATTTATTTAATTTTTTAATTTTTAATTTTTCGGATGTTATGGAACAGTTTTATTTTTTTTCTTTTTCATTAATTTTTTAATTTTTAATTTTTTTTAATTTTT
>JACYFF010031957.1:13427825-13437835 GCA_017589665.1 Selenicereus undatus | reverse complement strand
ATATATATATATATATATATATATATATTGATATGTAGTTTGAACAGTTTGAACTTTGATAAGAGTAGTTTGAACCTCAGCAACCTCCACAAATTGAACGAAGAGATATTGATCAAATTGTCGAAGAACCTGATGGTCGGGTACTTCTTAAATTTCGATCATTTTCAATTCGTGAAGACTCCGCCATACCTAGCTCTTCCTTTTTTGGAAGATCCTTTTCGGACTATTCTTCCAGATTTGAACCTTTGGATCACTCACAAAGATATAGGTTTCGAGCACCTATTCCTGAACCTATTAATGACCCTCCTTCACCCACTTCTTCAAATATAGGAGCTGCCATTAATGTTTTAACAAAACCTGGATTTACCATTAACTGGGAAGTAATCAAAAGGGATTACTATTCAGTTCAAAATACTCATTTACAAACCTGGTTTGAACAAATGGATAGAAACCTCATGGAAGAAATCAAAAGGGAATGGATTGCAGAAATAAACAAGCTGTAAGTCAATTTTCCTTTTTTCATCTGGTTTCTCACATTTGCTTCAAAAAAGGGAATTCAAAATGTTTTTTCTATTCCTAGTTTGAATGTTCAAACTACTCTTATGAAAGTATGGCATTTTACAAATGGCTCAAGTGTTTCTTCGGTTCATCCACCTGCCGATGACCTTACCCTTCATCTCAAAGGGGATACCTTTCAGGCAACCCCTTTTCGCAAGGGCCGGGAGGGGAATGAGTATGTCAAACTTGATAACCTCAAAAAGGTCCATCAACAAATTAATTATACTAACACCATTCTTCAAACCATAGCTGTCCAGCTAAATCAAGTGTCTATTCAAATCGCTGAAAAGAAGAAGCAGCTAATTGTTACCCCCAGCACTAGTCTAGACGGCAGTATAACCAAACCTTTCTTCAAAACGGATAGTATTCCTCAAGACAAAATAGAAGCCTTTCATCTTACTACCTCTTCGAACAACCAGTATTTGAAAATCATTTCAGAACAACTTAAGGAATTATAAAAAGCTAACGAAGGCAAATCTCTGGGTTGTCTAGACAAAACCTGTCTGATAACTCACGAAGAATCATCAACAGATGAGGATTCTGACAACAGTTCAAATCACAATGAAGAGATCCTTGGAGTCATCGAAGAAACCTTTGATGACACCTCTCTTTTGACAATCAACAAACTTCACAATTGGACTAAGGGTAATACTTGCAATTATTATCCTAGACCAACTCCTCTAAACCTCCAATATGAAGAGCGCAGAAGCTTTGTTTCCTCAGCCTTTGATGGAAAGTCTATTCACCAATGGAACATTGATGGCAAATCTAAACACGAAATCCTTTCTACCCTTCAAGAAATGTTCATGGCATACCAAGCCTTCGTATCGCAAGGTATTAACAATGCTATGGTAGCCATTGCATTAATTGTAGGATTCTCAGGACAATTGAAATCCTGGTGGGATAATATTCTCACGCAATCACAAAGGGAAGCCATCCTCAATCACAAATGCACTCGTAGAAGCTCCACAACGGGTACGGATGTAGAAGAAGAAGATGCAGTTGAAAGTCTTATTCATACAGTTACTCTGCACTTCGTTGGAAACCCCAAATAAGAGCAAGCTGCTTCAAAAACAATCCTTATTAACCTTAGATGTCCGACCCTTATAGACTATAGGTGGTACAAAGATGTGTTCTTAACAAATGTGCTCAAAAGGGAAGATGACACCCAAGACTTCTGAAAAGAAAGATTTATTGCAGGATTGCCAAAACTCTTTAGAGAAAGAATCCTCAATAAACTTCACCAGAATTTTGGAACAAATGATATCCCTTTTGGTCTTCTCACATTTGGACAACTCTTTGGAATCATCAAAAGCGAAGGACTTAATCTCTACAACGAGATTAAGATCCAATCCAGATACGGTAACAAACGAGCACAATCCCGTAAAGAGATGGGCACGTTCTGTGAAGCATTTGGAATTACAAAAATTGAAGCTCCTTCTACCACTTGCAAGAAAGCCCAAAAGAAGTGCTTCAAGCCCAAACCAAAGTCTCCAACCAAGCAGCCCAAACCTTTTTCCAAAAGAGACCAATCTAAAGCTACAAATGTGGTAAGACAGGCCACAAAGCTTTCCAATGCAAAACTGAGCAAAAGATCAATGAGTTATTCTTAGGTGATCCAGAGCTTAAACAAAAGCTTTTGGCCCTTCTCATAAAATATGCTTCAGGTTCTGAAAATGAAGATGATTATTATGCAGAATCAATTGATGATTTTGAATATGAATCTTCACCCATTCAATCCCTGAATGTCATCACTTCTAAACCAAAAAAAGAATTCTTCATAGATTTAATAGGACAAATTCCAAACCTTGATACAAAAAAGGAATACCTTGAAAGACTCAAAGGTGTTATCCTTGAAGAAGATAAAACTCATAAATTTAACCTAGGAGTTGCTTCGTCTTCGTCCATAACAAAAAATTTTGAACGATACCCCATTACAAATCCTTATCAGCAAGCAACTACAAAGCGGTTACAAGCTGAGATCAACGATCTTAAAAATCAAGTTCGATTTCTCAAAACTGAGGTTACCTTCCTTAAAACAAAGGATCTTGAGATTGAAGCCAAGTTATCGATGCTTGAATCTCTCAAAACAAAGTCTCCCATTATTTTGCAAACTCCTGACATTTCTGGAATTCAAGAAACTGAAGTTCCTCAAACTCAGTTCTTACAAACTATTTCAAATGTCACATTCCAAAAATGGTATTCAGTAGTTAAGCTTGTTGTCAATTATTTCTCTATTAAGGCAGTAGCTCTCATTGATAGTGGAGCTGATCAAAACTGTATTAAGGAAGGAATTGTTCCTACAAAGTATTGCGGACGCACAAAGGAGCAATTAGTTAGCGCTAATGACGAACCTTTGAGCATCCGCGACAAGCTTAACAGAGGTTATATTCAAAATAATGATTATTGTTTCAAAAATATTTTCCTCATCGTTGACAATATTACAAATAATTTAATTCTTGGTACTCCATTTCTAACACAGATTTATCCATTTACTGTCAATGAATCTGGTGTTCATACAAGTATTATGGGAAATCCCATAACCTTCAAATTTTTATCTTCAGCACATCAAAAAGAAATTCTTGAATTGCAATCTTTGTCAATCTTTAAACAAATTAATTGTTTGCAAACTAAACAAAATCAAAATTTTCATTTACAAGAAGAATTTTCTTATTTACGAATTGAAGAGCAGCTAAAAACCCCTGCTATTCAACTCAAAATTACAGATTTTGAACAAGTTTTAAAGAAAAGAATATGTTCTAACCTTCCCAATGCATTCTGGGAAAGAAAGAAACATATTATTTCTTTACCTTACGAGCCTGGTTTTAATGAAAAAGACATTCCAACCAAAGCTCGTCCTACACAAATGAATTTTGAACTTCTTGAACATTCCAAACGGGTAATTCAAAATCTCCTTGACAAAAAGCTTATTTGACCCTCAAAATCTCCTTGGAGTTGTGCAGCATTTTAAGTGAATAATGCAGCTGAAAAGGAACGAGGTGTTCCTAGGCTCGCTATTAACTATAAACCACTGAACAAAGTTTTACAATGGATTCGCTATCCAATCCCTAACAAAAGAGATTTGTTTAATCGACTTCATGATTCAAAAGTATTTTCAAAGTTTGATATGAAGTCAGGATTTTGGCAAATTCAAATTACAGAGCATGAGCTATAAGACAGCATTTACAGTTCCATTTGGACGTTATGAATGGAATGTTATGCCGTTTGGTCTCAAAAATGCTCCATCTGAATTTCAAAACATTATGAATGACATTTTGACCCCATACACTACATTCATCATTGTTTATATCGATGATGTTTTAGTATTTTCAAAAACCATTGATCAACATTTCAAACATTTACAAATCTTCCTGTAAGTTATTGAGAAAAATGGTCTTGCAGTTTCTGCATCAAAAATGCTTTTATTTCAGACAAAAATTATATTTCTTGGGCATGACATTTACCAAGGTACCATCAAGCCCATACAAAGATCTTTAGCATTTGCTGAAAAATTTCCAGATGAAATCAAAGATAAAAAAACAGCTTCAGAGATTTCTAGGCTGCTTGAATTACGTCTCTGATTTCTTTCCTCATTTAAAACAGTTGTGTGTCCCCTGTATAGAAGACTTAGGAAGAACCCTAAGCCCTGGACAGATGAGCATACTGCCATTGTTAAACAAATCAAAGATCGCATTAAGTCTTTACCATGCCTGAATATCTCTATCCCGTCTGCATCCATGATAGTTGAAACATATGCATCTGACATAGGATATGGTGGCATATTAAAACAAAAGTCTGAGTCTCATTTGCATGAACAATTAGTTAGGTTTCATTCAGGTTTATGGCTCGAACCGCAACAAAATTATTCTATAATTAAAAAGGAAATTTTGTCGATTGTTCTTTGTGTTACAAAATTTGAAGATGATTTATTTTTCAAAAAATTTCTAATTCGAATTGATTGCAAATCAGCAAAAGAGATTTTACAAAAAGATGTTAAGAATTTAGTTTCAAAGCAAATCTTTGCCAGATGGCAAGCAATTTTATCTGCATTTGATTTCGAAATTGAATTTATCAAAGGAGAAAGCAATTCTCTTCCTGATTTCCTTACTAGAGAATTTTTGCAAGGAAAGAGTGACAAAAATATTATTTTTCAGGAAACAAAATGAGTGGAAACAAGAACAAAAGAGCTGACAAAGGTAAAGGAACTTGCAGAGCTGAAGATCATCAGCTTGAAGTTCCAGTTCAAATTCCTACCCACAATCAGTTCCAAGCTTTAGCCAACTTTCCTCCACTCCCATACAAAACAATGGTTTCCACACCACTTTCCAAACCCACTATTGACAATTCGTATGTTGTTCGTCATATCGAACACCTGTTTCTCACAACCTACAAATCAATGCCCTCAACCGAGGTCATTAGGCCTCTTGCACAAAAGGCGTTCAGGGCAAAGCATTTTGCTACGGACCATCCTCAAAAAACCCTACAATTTTATGAGTTGATTCTTGTCGATACAAAAATCCATTGATATTACCCATACATTTGACAAAATGAACCAAGGTCATGTTTTATTCTCAAAGGGTATAATTCGTCAAGTTCTGAGTACTCAACAATGGAAAAACCCTTTTGAAGAAAAGAACTTTACAATTCCATACACCCCACAAACATATGACTACAATGACTATAGAATGGCTTGGTTTCGGGCTTTCCTTCATCGCCCTGAGACTCATTCTTGGTTTTTTAACTTTCATGACAATTGCCCTACACATTTTCCCATTTGGTTTTATTACTGGTGGACATGGTTCGGTTGCAGTCTATCAGTTCTCCCTTTGGAAGCATAAGGAGGATGGGACTTCTGGGAAAAGAATGTTTCATCCCTCGATTCTTATACAAAAGATGTTCAATTCTTTAGATTTTTCAACATTGCCTGGATATTCAGCTGGGAATATCGCTTACAAAACTACCTTAAGAATTCATTCCCCTTTTCCGTAGTTCGTGTCTACAAAATCAAATGGTGGAATGAATTTAGAACAAAATTGTGCTGCAGTGAAATGGTTGAACACTTCTGCAGAACGCGAATGCTAGGTGTCATTTAGATCTATTTGAAGGGATCTTACATGCTTAATGAAGTCATGTCAGGTGTTCTTAGTTTGAAATGATTGTAAACAAGTATTCTAAATTCATGTAATGCATATTGTTCATGGGTCGCTCTGTATGGCCATATGAGCCAACCATCTAGTTAGCTAGATGTCTTTTTGGTCAAAGTTAGTTATGTGTTTTGGGATGTAAACCCCATACTCCGGTTGTGTAAACCTTTGAGTTGTATCTTTTACTTTTTCTGTATTAATGAACTATTCTGTTTGGTGTACTCCGAGCGGGTGGCTCGTCGAGTTATGAACTCCGGCGTGTGGCCGTTGAGCTATGTTTTATATGTTTACGCTTCCGTTGATTTACAGGGACTTATTGTAAGGCGTTTAGCCTGAAAACGGTCAGTTTTCAGGGAAAACTCTGTCTATTTCGTCCCAGAATTTACGTAGAAAGTTAAGAAAACGTAACGCTTTCGACCCTACGGGCTGGGGGTGTTACAGCGAACAGAAAAATTCACTCTACACAATTTACACACATTTGAAGCAAAGACTGGTATTGGACCGTCAATGCCACAAAAGAAAGAAAGTCCATCTACTTCAACAAAAGCACGCGCCAAAGGATTGTCGCATAAGGAACGAGACGTTCTAGAGTTTCTCAAAGATGATCCCTAGATGCGTCAAATTTTTCTACGAAAAATTTTAGACAAACAGGAAGACTTTGATGATGATGAGGATGTGAGCTCTACAGCATCCAACACAATACCAAAAAATGATTTGTATCAGGATTCGCAGGACCCTTATGACCTGTAATCCATCACTAACAGAAAAACAAAAAATGTCAGGCAAGAGTCACTTAGTGACCCTTGGAAAAAGCAAAGGACAAAAGCAAAAGAGCCTGCAAGAGTCATTTGGCTCTTGGCAAAAGTCAAGGTCATTTGTACTAACGAATCTTTTCTTTTACAAGTGTCCCGACAAAAGTACATTTCACTGTTCACCTACATTATCTCCACTAACGTGAACAGGAGCTCCACTTACAAAAAACAAATAGTATGAAGATAGGGATGACTCACCGTTCGGTGCACCTTTTCTTCTATTGGCAGACAAATGGAATCACCTTTTCCAAAAAGGCAATTATTGAGGCTCCTTTCATGTCTTATTTAAGGAGCATACATTTGCTGAAAAAGGCAGAGCGAATTCAAGCGAAATCTTAGTTATTCACTTGCATTCCTTTAGCTTTCTCAAGTGCTCTCTCTCTCTCTCTCTCTCTCTACAAATTTAATATCTCTTAGAATTTGTGTAAGTATTTTCCACAATTTGCCCTGTACAAATTTCCCTATTCAATAAAGTTTTAGTTTGAGTTTTCGATCCTGCTCCTGCCTGGTATCAGAGCCAGAAGTTAGATACTGTGCTAGTGTCTGTATATAAAACTCTATGTTCATAGAGCTGTGCCTTGCATACAGTGGTGTCCCTTGCATTGGTCAGCCAAGGAAAATCCGTTGGTCAGCCTAGTGAAAGGTGGTCCCGGTGGTGGTCCCGCAATACATCTGTCTGCAGATAAAGGTTTGAATGTATGCATAAACATGGCGTCTAGATTAAGGCGAATGTTATCATTTAGTGCTGATAGCAGTCATAGCGACATTGTTAACTCAAATGAACAAAGAACAGGACCCATATATAGGGCTCCCAGTCCAGACAATTATGCTAGTTGGACTCTACCTAGGATAGGGGTAGACTCCCTTTACAGAATTGGTACCTTTGAGTTTATCAAAGCCTATTCCTGCAAAACTCATGAAGAAGTCATAAGTTTGCAAAATGGTTTACAAACCATTAGCATGATTAAACAAAATGCAATTGAAGAACATTTAAAAGCAAAATATGGATTTATGCATATTGGTTTAGTACAAGTTGCCATTAAACCTCTTCCAAAGAAAGGTATTAATGCTCCTATTTATATGGCTCTAAGAGATAAGCGTTTGCGTAAGTACAAATCTTCTCTCTTAGCGGTTATTCAGACAAATATTTGCAAAGGACCCATATTTTTCAATTGTTATCCTGATTTTATGGTGGATCTAACATGTTCCATGACAACAGAAGCTCTTAAACTTGATGTTCATATTCAAGGTAATGAGTTTTTGGATTTCAAAAACTTTGTTGTCATATATTGTGTTTATTTTAGATTAATGTCTACAAATTTGAATACAAGATTTCTTAACCCTCTTCCCTCAAATTCTCAGGAAACAGTTCTATTACAAATTGAAGACGAAAAGCCAACCGTCTTCACTCCAAAACTTCTCAAATGGGATGAAATCACTTTTCCAGACGAACTAGAATTGCAAGAACCTCAGCAACCTCCACAAATTGAACGAAGAGATATTGATCAAGTTATCGAAGAACCTGATGATCGGGTACTTCTTAAATTTTGATCATTTTCAATTCGTGAAGACTCCGCCATACCTGGCCCTTCCACTTTTAGAAGATCCTTTTCAGACTATTCTTCCATATCTGAACCTTTGGATCACTCATAAAGATATAGGTTTCGAGCACCTATTCCTGAACCTATTAATCACCCTCCTTCACCCACTTCTGCAGGTATAAGAGCTACCATTAATCTTTTAACAAAACCTGGATTTACCATTAACTGAGAAGTAATCAAAAGGGATTAATATTAAGTTCAGAATAACTCATTGATCTTTTGCTCAGCTTTGGATTGGAAAGCTTTGTGGCCTGTCTTACCACATTTGTAGCAGACAATGGGCTTCTTATTTTTGGTAGCCTTTTTCCTTTTGGGCAAAGGTTTAGATTGGTCTCTTTTGGCAAAAGGTTTGGGCTGCTTGGTTGGAGACTTTGGTTTGGGCTTGAAGCGCTTCTTTTGGGCTTTCTTGCGAGTGGTAGAAGGAGCTTCAATTTTTGTAATTCCAAATGCTTCACACAACGTTCCCATCTCTTTACGAGATTGTGCTCGTTCGTTACCGTATCTGGATTGGATCTTAATCTCATTGCAGAGATTAAGTCTTTCGCTTTTGATGATTCCAAAGAGTTGTCCAAATGTGAGAAGACCAAAAGGGATATCATTTGTTCCAAAATTCTGGCGAAGTTTATTGAGGATTCTTTCTCCAAAGAGTTTTGGCAATCCTGCAATAAATCTTTCTTTCCAGAAGTCTTGGGTGCCATCTTCCCTTTTGAGCACATTTGTTAAGAACACATCTTTGTACCACCTATAGTCTGTCAGGGTCGGACATCTAAGGTTAATAAGGATTGTTTTTGAAGCATCTTGCTCTTCTTTGGGGTTTTTAACGAAGTGCAGAGTAATTGTATGAATAAGACTTTCAACTGCATCTTCTTCTTCTACATCCATACCTGTTGTGGAGCTTTTACGGGTGCAATTGTGATTGAGGATGGCTTCCCTTTGATTGCGTGAGAATATTATCCCACCAGGATTTCAATTGTCCTGAGAATCCTACAATTACTGCAATGGCTACCATAGCATTGTTAATACCTTGCGATGCGAAGGCTTGGTATGCCATGAACATTTCTTGAAGGGTAGAAAGGATTTCGTATTTAGATTTGCCATCAATGTTCCATTGGTGAATAGACATTCCATCAAAGGTCGAGGAAACAAAGCTTCCGCGCTCTTCATATTGGAGGTTTGGAGGAGTTGGTCTAGGATAATAATTGCGAGTACTGCCCTTAGTCCAATTGTGAAGTTTGTTGATGGTTAAAAGAGAGGTGTCATCAAAGGTTTCTTCGATGACTCCAAGGATCTCTTCATTGTGATTTGAACTGCTGTCAGAATCCTCATTTGTTGATGATTCTTCATGAGTTATCTGACAGGTTTGGTCTAGACAACCCAGAGATTTGCCTTTGTTGGCTTTTTCTAATTCCTTAAGTTGTTCTGAAATGATCTTCAAACACTGGTTCCTTAAGTTGTTCTAATTCCTTAACTTGGGTTTTTCACATACTGGTTCATCGAATAGGTAGTAAGATGAAAGGCTTCTATTTTGCCTCGAGGAATACTATCCGTTTTGAACAAAGAAATGGTTATACTGCCGTCTAGACTAGTGTTGGGGATAATAATTGCCTGCTTCTTCTTTTGAGTGATTTGAATAAACACTTGATTTAGCTGGTCAGCTATGGTTTGAAGAATGGTGTTAGTATAATTAACCTGTTGATGTACCTTTTTGAGCTCATCAAGTTTGACAAACTCATTCCCCTCCCGGCCCTTGAGAAAAGGGGTTGCCTGAAAGGTATTCCAATTGAGATGAAAGGTAAGGTCATCAGCAGGTGGATGAACCGAAGAAACACTTGAGCCATTTGTAAAATGCCTAACTTTCATAAGAGTAGTTATAAAATGCTATATATATATATATA
>JACYFF010031957.1:13362286-13408567 GCA_017589665.1 Selenicereus undatus | reverse complement strand
CACACACACACACACACACACACACACACACACACACACATATATATATATATATATATATATATATGCTTTTACTTGAGTTTTGACTGAGCTTGGACTTGGAAGTTATTTAGGCTTCATTTTGGGCTTGACCTGTGAGTCTTTTGGACTTGACTTGTGAGTCTTTGGGCCTGATTAAATTAATTAAAAGGGGTAGCACAATTAATTAATTTGTTTTTGTTTTGGTACGACACGTAAATATTTTTAGTGCCTACAGCGCCATCAACCCTTGCAATAGATCTATAACATTGATGGTTCGACTCATGCGAGCAATGCTTGTTCGAGTATATGGGCAACGGACATTATGGAAAGTTATATTCATGGACTACCAGGTATTGGATTATTGTGTAGAAGAAAGTCCCTATTGTGTACATGTATGTTGATTACGAACGTATTTCATTACTTTATATCATGATGAGATTTTCGGCACCATAGAAGGCGATGACGATAGTACTCGATGGAGGTCGATGCTCAGTGCTGGCAGGGTTTATCACATATTCGGACTCTCAGTTGATGCTACTACAGATGACGAACGGAATGTAGTAACCAACCTTTACATATCGGCTTTCATGTCGGGAACAACATTTCTTGGCGTCATTGAAGAATGTCAGGATATTCCCTACCAGCACCGACCTCCTTTCATGTCATTCACCAAGGTCCCCCGATGTCTACGAACACCTGATAATGTTGTGTGAAGTTTGCTACCTAAATTTATGCATGTGTTTCTTCTGAAATCTTTACAATGTTCTCATTCCCTGTTGTTCTATAGATGTCATAGGCATGGTAGTTGCTATATATCCTTTGGAAAGGACCAAAGATAATGGCACTGCACGACGGGAATTATTACTTTGTGACATGCAGTATGTATTGTCATCAGTTAATAACCTCGTTAATTTGCTTTATTATCCTTGGAATGTGAGTATGATTAATATTCCAATATATCTTATACTATTATGACATGTTATTATGCACATATGATCTCATTGCTTTTATCCATAATTATTATGATTCTTATATTGCATGTATCTAGAAGAGAAATTATATCACTTGATCATTTTTCAATAGCCTCGATTTACTCTTGATATGGGGAGAATCTTGTTAATGTTAATCACTTATTGCATCATTATGTTGTTTATGAGAATTTCAAGTCAATGAGAATTGACATATGTGGTTAATTTCTTGGTTAGCATTTTATCCCCTATATATTTGAGTGCTATGGATTGAGGGGGGACACCTTTATATGACATTGACTTATTAAGGGGGAGTTATATGTGTTTACTATAATGAGCTTCAATTTTTCTTTCTCCTTCTTGTGCTATCTTTTTGATGAAATACAAAAAGGGGGAGAAGTATTTGGAAAACTTTTCATGGTGTGTCATTCAAAATTGTATAGACTTGTTATTTTCATTAGGCTTTGTCTTTCATCAAAAAGGGGGAGATTGTTAGCTTTCTTAGTTTTTTTATATATTTTAATGAAAGAAAGAAAAGAGATTAATCAATTGACATATTCATCATGTTACATTTGTATTATCTTGAGATTACAATGGTGATTATAATTGAAAAATATTATGATTGACATTATCCCTTTGATTATGATTGTTTCCTTATTATTAGGGATCCTTATGAAATAAATATCAAGATTTAAATTCTCTTTAAATGCTTGATAACTAACTTGATTTTTTGGAAAGCAATTGCTAAGAAAATTCTCATTAGCAAAAAGAATGGGAAGTAGCGTTGAAAATATCCATCAGCTCAAAAATTGGAAGGAGCTGTTGAAGGAAGATCAAAACAAGCCGAAAATAGCTCATAGTCGTTGGTTGCTGATTTTGCTAAAATTTCAAGGGCCTTGAACTGCAGTCCAACTGTCCGAGGCATTGAACTGAACTAGGAATCCAGATTGTGTCTAACGGCTAGTTTCCAACAAATCCTCCAGGTTTCCCCCATAAATACAAAGCTGAAGCAGATATGAGGAGATCAAGAATTGCAAGCACTCATTGGCATACTACTCACTCAAGCAATACATTGACATCCATTGAGCTTAAACTTGTTTCCCTTATATTTGAGTTGTATTGTTCATTTTGTACTTGGGTAGGATTATAGAGTTGAATGGTCAACTCTACCAAGCCTAGTTGGGGGTTCAACTTATGATTTGGAACTTAGAGTAAGGGAACCCTAGAGTTGTGTAATCAATCCTCATAATAAAAGTTTCGGTTAATCCTAGAGTTAGGAAACTTTAGGCGGGGATTAAGCCTTTGATTCTTCATATTTATTGTCACATTTCAATTATATAAAGATTAGTACATATGATACATATGTGCAGGATGTACCAATTGAGACTTACTTTATGGGGAGATTTTGCAAAAGTTGAGGGCACCTATATTCAGCAACATTTGACTGCTGAAAATATACCTCTTGCTTCCAGAGTATACATTAGAATTATGAAGGTATCTTTACGCCCACTTGATATAATTTCATTCGCAAAACTATCTAATTTTCATTATTCTGATTGTATATTTCAGTAATATATTTTCTCTCCTGCAATATAAATTTAGGAATATCAGTTTCTACTTTGCCCGTTAGTAGATTGCTGATAAACCCAGATATTAAAGCAACAGAAGACTTTGAAGGATGGTATATACAATATTTAACATTAATTTTGGTTTTCATTCTCCATGCAAGTTATGTACACTTGACCTCACAGATGTTACTTTCCGTATATGTATTAGGTACTCTGACACTACAGCTGTGATAAAGCATTTCGATTTTATGCGTATAAGAACATTACGTATGCACATCTAGAGAAATTGTTTAAAGCAAAAAGGATTAGACTAGATGAATATGCAACTGCGCCAAATGTAAGCTACTCATTTATTCAGCAAATGTTCCTTATGCTTACATACATTCATTCAATATCACATAATTTCCTAATTTTTATTATATCCAGGTTAGATATTTCCAGATTTTTGCATATATTACTGAAATCCACCCACCACTTTATGACGCATGCACTAATTCCAACAAAAGTGTCCACACTTATGTATTCGCTCTCAATGTACCGTACTGCACATATCGATCTCCAAGTTTGACTCGCAACAGGTTTGCATCTATTTTCTATTGTTCGATACTTTGTTATGCTTCCCAAATGCATGTTTGCATTAGTATAACCATCACTTTTTAATTCAAAAATACAGGTACATCTTTAGAGTTATCTTACAAGATATTACAATTTGTAAAGAGTTCACTATTCTCCATGAGGATGCTCAAATTCTTTTACATACGACCGCTAGCCAGTTGGATATGTATGCACCGCTGATATTATCATTGTCAATGCTTATCATGTTCACACAAGTTATTGTTCCACTGTTGCCTAACCCATGTTACTATTGTCCACAGCCTTATGGTCATCTATCGCTCTATGCAATTATAGATGATTACATAGGTAAACCTTGGATTTTCATTCTAGAGCCTCCACGCCGGAATGAAGTAGAAGCTCATATCGCTCTTATTGTGCCAGTCAATTGGGAGGAAGATGTTCATTACATACGACATACTAATGTTAAGTACACCAGATAGATAATGGGTATATATAAACTTCACTTCTATCATTGTTAATCAAATTATCACTAAATCTTGATGTGTGTTTCAAGTACAAGAGAATGAGGTTGATTCTTCATCATTGATGTCATATATTAACTAATCATCATCCCATTTATCGTGCTTTGTAACAAGGTCACTATCTAATGTCTCCATCATACTTATATCGACTTCTTCCACAATGATATAGCCTTCAATTGTTAATCATATTGTTCATGCACGAAGTTACTGTATATTTAACTTTTTCATTAAGTTTTTCCCTTCTCTTCACTAAATTATGGTGTTAATTATGTCTACACTAACTATCCATTTATTATCTCGATAATATATCTATAAATTGTCTATTCAAACATGCACCGTGCTTTTACACGGACCCATACTAGTTCTATAGAAAATTATTTGTGATATATGGTAAATACTTGGAGAATACTTCAAAAGAATGTCATCACACATATGAAACGAGTTGCCAATGTAGATATTAGTAGTCACTCTAATAAGAATGTCATCACACATTTACATCACACATATGAAAAATACTGTTGCCCATCCTTTTTTTTTCCTCCTTTCGGGGTTTCAAACCTAGCAATATGATTTTTCTCTTCTTTTCTTTTAGTTGAAAAGAGAGATATAAAGACAATATGGTACGTTTAGATATGAAGAACTAAGTTCAAATGCAAATTCAAGAAAAGCAACATGAGTTCTTGATACTCGCTAAAGGCAGGGTGAGTGACTCTTATTTTTATTTTACAAGCAACAAGACTCAACTTAATATAACCCAAAAGAGAGCGAGTCTAGCTATATAATATGCAAATTAATGGACTAATTTACAAGCTACTACACTAAGGGTGGGAATTTACGGGCACCCACCCTTACCTATCCAAAGTGAGTGGGTAATATCCATTAAGAATGGATAATGGATATATGATTAGGGATGACAATGAAACAGGTACGAGTCAGGTTGAACTATACTCGCACCAATGTTTTTGTAAATCATACTCATATCTGTACATGTATCCATCGGAGTATTAAAAAATAAAATCCATAACCATAACTATCAGGTTTTGCAGGTTTGGGGATTTTAATTTGGGTTTAGATAGAGAATGAAAATTAACATCTATGTGCAACCCATATCCAAACAAGATTATAAGGATGTGGTATTTTGAGAATATGTTGTTTATAAATGTGAAATCAAATATATTATTGACTAACTTTTTGTTAGAATGGTTTGTATTGGACATAAACCAAAAAACTGAAAAAGCGCTAAACCAAAATAATGTTTTCATTCTTATTATAAAAACCAGTACGGGTAGGGTGTGGGTATGGGGCGGGTGAGGGCTATAACCACACCCATACCCGTACTTGATTTCCAATACCCACCTGATACTTATTTAAAACCCATTTTCACCACCCATTTGGGTTTCGCTTGTGGGTTTTAAATAGATACGGGTTTCACTACCATCTTTATATGGGATTAATAATTATCCATAGTTGAGATGAGTATTTGGTGGATAATAAGATATCAACATACCATGATGACTAAAAAACATTAGGGTATCCACTTTTTTAATATCTTCTTTGATAATAAAGTCGTACGGAATTTAACAGCAAAATTCAACTTCAACAATGCGAATCGAAACTTGACTAGCCAATTTGAAAGATTAAGAAGGTCAAATCAAAATTTTGAGTTCAACATTCTTTCGTTTCGTCGACATTTATCTTCGCTATGACAATTCAGTTGCCATTTATGACAATTGTCGTAGTAGAGATAAACGTTAATCAAATGAAAGAATTTGAAACTCAAAGTTCATATTTGAATTTCTTTTAATCTTGCCCATCAGATAATCAAGTTTAGGTCCAAACCTTTGAAATTATTTTAATTGCTAAAAATATCAACTAAACTGTTTTCGTACTGAAAAATACTAATTGAATTGTCTTAGTGGAGATAAATGTTAATGAAATGAAAAAACTTAGAACTGAAAATTTACATTTGAATTTCTTTTAATAGTTTCTATAATTCTATCAAATATTCAAATCTTAATTCAAACCATTACAGTTGAATTTTTCTCGACTTTCGACAAACCACATCATCTCTACCTTACTTGTGCTTATGAGTGTTGAGTTGTAAATACATAAACTGATGGATACCTAAGGATAAATAACCCATATGAACGTTACATTGGAGTGGGAAATAATAATCCGCCTCACATTGGCACATTTCACTTAGCTCGTTACAATCCAAAAGTGCATAAATGTCCAATAATGACTTTTTTAGTACCCATACGAACAACAAGGGCTGTGAGTTGGGTACAGCCGTACAGGTTGGATAATAATATTTTTGGATAAAACGTAAGCACGGACATACCCTATCCATACCCTCCCAATACCAACCACTATACTAAACAAAAATGGTGTGGCAATCATCGACTAAGCTTTGAAGAGGGAAGAAGCGAATGTTACATAAATAAAGTTCTTTTCTCCCCTTTTGGTCAGCGAGAATTTGTCAGAACACAAAAGAATGACCTTACGAAGAAACTGAGCCAACTCCGTGGACAACTTCATCTGATTCATCGAACCCCATCTCATTTCTAAACAGCAGTTTCAGGTGGGGAAGAACCCTGGGAAGTACTGGCAAATCTGCCACGTTAATGCTCATCATGTCAAACCCAATACAGACATTGTGCATATGGGTTTCTTCAAACACCGGAATCTTTGGGTAACGTTGGCTGAAGTGGGTCAGAATTATGCGATATACACCAGCCGCTTCCCCCACTTCCATTGCCTCTTTCGTTGTACTGTGGTTTCTGGCTATTGCTTCATCTACCATTTCATCCTCAAACGTCGCCTGAATATCCACAGTTTCTTGTTAAAACTTAAAGTCTTGTATCATTTCTAAAATTTCTTCTCAGGAAATTAGCAAATACAATTCAAAATGCTAAAGGCTGAGGTTCAAAATGCACACAAACATGACCCGTTTGAGTGAATATTGCCAGAACATGCCAACCAAACCAAACCTAACCTAACCTGTACTTTGGAATTTCTATTGTACACTGGACTGGGAAATAATAATCCGCCTCATATTATAGGGAATTTCACTTAGCTCATCACAATCCAAAAGCGAATAGATGTCCAATAATGACTCTTTTAGTTGCCTAGAACGAGGACAAAGGAGCATTCAAACTTGAGATTAAGCACTAAACTAACAAAGGGGGGGAAATGCACATTGGCGACCTTGATTCACCATGCATATATCAACATAACTAATTTTTGGTGATGTAACTTACCTCATGAATAAGGACAGTAGCACCACGAGATGCTTCTATTAATGCTGGACAGGGTCTCGTATCCCCAGAATAGACAACCTTCCACCCCGGTATCACTTCGCCGACACTGTTGATTCTTTCAGCTGCCTGTAGGGCAACACCGAAAGCTTGTGAACAATGCACTACAGGAAAACTAACCAATCTCTCTAACCCAGCATCTTGCAGCAGCTTCTTCAACTTGCTTAGCATTAGCTGAGCAGTACTATTATTGGAAGGACTACCAGGTCTCTTCCAACAGCTCTGCATAGGGCTTCCTTTGGCAAACAGTGTAGAATCAACACCATTCCCAGAATTAGTTGGAGCTGACTTCTCAATATCTGCATCAAGAGAACTCTCAAAAGCATCCCAAGAAGCTTGGGTTGTGTGCCTGCAATACAAAAACTCCATATCCAACTCTTCTAGTCTTTGGTATGCACTCAGAAACCTCAATAGCTGCCCTGGCCCAACCACTAGCAAGGGTTCATGTGGAATTCCTTTCAGCAGATCACGTCGTAGAGCTAGTATTCTAGCTAGACCCGTATGATGGTCAGCATGAATATGGGAAATCCATATACACCTTAAACTTCTCACAGCATTATCAGCGCCCTCAACACCAAATCTAAAAGAGGACAAGGGGGAGGCGAGGGGCAGGAATGAGTCAAAGAAGAAAGCCAACATCTTTAAGCTTCAGGCAAACAACGGCAAGAAATATGTTACCTTCTTTTCAGCTGACCCAAGGTGCCTTCACCACAATCTAAAAGTAAACTTCCTTTTGAGAAAAGATTGATGTAGATGGAACTCACATTTCGATATTTGGATGGCTGGGATGAACCAGTTCCAAGGAGGACAATCTCCATATCTTCTCTGCATATATTTTCCAAACAACTAGGGAGTCCAAGTTCATCCATCCAGGGTTCTTCTATTATAGAGCCATCAGATGATACAGCATGTCCATTACCTTCCACAGGATGATCCCATAACTGCCTAACCTGCCGTGCAGTATCCACAATTTCTGGAATTTCTGTAAGTAGCTCCTTCACAATCTCACTCCGGTTCGTTGAGACCGGAATAGAGGACTTGTCGAAGCCCAGACTTGCTAATGGACGCAAGTTGAACTGTACCACGTAATTAGAATTTACACATCGACTGATGGACAAGGAAAGCAATCAATATGAGCAGCAAGGTGCGTAAAATTAAAGTCATAAACACTACCAACATCTAACAGTCACGTAACTCCACTTGATAGCCAGCCCACCAACAGCAAAAACATGTTAATAAATACTGCGAGAAAAACTATTTAAGTACTGGGCCCCGTGTGCTTTGTTGTGATAACTATTGTCGATTCTCGACTTTCGGCTTGATACTTCAGTCTACTAATGTTTAGGGGACTAAATTTTTGGGGACACATTTGAACACAAGGATCCATTGGATATATGATATACGAAGTCATAAAAACAAAGTTGATAAGCATATAAACTCCAAGGTTTTTATTTTGAGACTGAGTCAACTAAAACCCTACCTCTATTTCTGAAATTAACTTTTGGGACACCATCGAAGATAAGATGAGAGAATCCAGACTCCGATGGTTTGGCCATGTGAAAAGGAGGAGCGTGGACGCTCCAGTGAGGAGATGTGAGATGATCAGCAACCCTGGAGGCAAAAGAGGGAGGGACCGACCAAAGAAGAGTTTGGAAGAGATGATCATAGAAGATTTGAAAGTTGTCGGTTTGACGGAGGACCTGACTTAGGATAGGAAGCTGTGGTGGGATAGGATTAAGATTTTAGATCACAGTGAGTCGTCCCAGTAGTTGGCTTTTGGGTGCAGGGGTAGCGTGCTAGTTGTGGTTTTTTCGTATTTCGTGTTTGTTTGCAGGTTGTTCTTTCTTCGGGGAAGAGGCGTCGGTTGCTCCTCTGGTTCTTAAGGTATACTATCTCTCTCTGATTTACTGTTCTTATGTTACGATGTGTCTTTAATTTCTCCATTAAATGTTTTTACAAAGTTTTTCTTCTTTAAATTATTTTCAAAATCCTTTTCTATGGGTCTCTTAGAAACAGCCTTTCTACAAATAGAAATACCGGTAGGGGTAAGGTTGCCTATAGCAGGATTTTCCCAAACTCCGCGAAAGCGGGACCCACACTGGGAGGTATTGTTGTTGTTGTATTAACTTTTGGGACACATTTTGGACTGAATTACTCGGGTATATGCTTTGTTAATTAACAATTTCAACAAAAAATAAATAAATTAAGGGATGCAAGGAATAATATTTGATCAAAGAACAATATCAACGTACAATATGAATGAATTTCAACTGGAAATTGTAACATGACAAAATAAGCTAGCCTTTTCGCTAAGCTTGTTATATTTTACATTTCCATTGGGATCATTTATCAATTAATTCAGGAATTTAACTCACGATTTCCCCAGAGACTCAGAAATTAGCATTTCAGTTACCCTATGAGGGTGAACATCGTTATGCAACTCAAGAAAAAGGAAACCAAAATGTCCACAGCTAAGATTAAAGCTTTTCAATCTACTAGACAACCTGAATACCACAGGTATACCTTAAGGAGATTCTGCACAGAATTGGTGCCTTGAGGGGCCTGCAAAAGTGTAACATGTTTTTAGATCATGTTTAACTCTCATTAATCATCCATCTTTTGACATTAGGAGTCTAGCTGATCTGTGTGCAGAGCAATTCCAATACGGACCTCAGCGGAAGCACCAGAACTCAAGGATAAATTGTCTATGTCATGAAGAGACCAAAACCCTGAAGCTGGAAAGAATTGCGGGCACAAGTAATTAAGCCGTGCGGCAATCCTAGCACTTGATTTTAGAGTTGGAATGTCAATATTTTTTCTGCAAAAAGGCAAAAGGCATTAATCACTAACTGCTGGGGAATGTCTGGTCCCTCATGGAACACGTAAACACACATCCCAGGGAGAAGGGACATGCAGTTCATATAAACAGGACCAAACCAAGGCAGGAGAAGACAAGGACTTCAAATCATAACTCACCGTTCATGTCCAGCCATGATATGCTGGGCCTCACCAAATCTCTTCATCCATCTCTGATAACCAGGACTACTTGTAACGGATGACGGACTCAAATGGATTACGCAATTCACTACCTTGGAATTTTCAGAAGGATTGTCAGAAAAATTTGTGTAGTATTCATTGAGAGAATCCACAGATAATAGATTTTCTAAATGAGATAGTGTTGGACAATCAAGAAGAAGAACAATTGGCCCAGGGATAGGAGGATCCATAACGTCGCTGGGTTGGACCTGCAAGAAAAAATATTTCATAAGAGATTGTACATGGGAATATGGGATAGGTAGAGAAAAAATTCAGCACAGCAAGTTTACCATTACATCAAGCAGATCTGATTTGACTGATTTATTGAGCTGCAACGCCTTATATTTCGGTCCAGGTTTCAGTCCAAGAGCCTGAGCCTTTTCAGGATAAAATTTGCCCTGAATTTCAGGCAACTCACAAACATAGATGACTGAGAGATCACCAGGCTTTATGACCGTCCCAGATTCATTGTTAGCACAATGAGATACTATAGACTCATTCTTTTCCTCTTCAATAGTAGATTCTTGGGGACCCGATTTTGGATCATTGCGCCCATTTGGTCGCAGAAGAATGGCTGATATTTTAACAAGCTCATCATCAACAAGTTTAATCGGTTCTGAAAATTTTGTAGAATCTAGCGTGACTATCCCATCATTGTCCGGTGAGGGCCCAAAGCTATGTGTGTGGACCATGGCAGCATTTGGAATGAATGTCTTCATTGCGGCAACCAAATATTTGAGGCCTGAAGGCCCCCACATATTGACCTTCATGTCAATAACGAAAGATTAAAAGTATGGGGCTAAAATTGAGCAACAAATAGTAAACGCAAAAAAGGAATACTTACACACATTCCTTCCTCCCCCATTCCAGCCAAAGTCAGCAGCAGACCTGCGGGTAATATTAATGGTAAGCATTTTAAGCCTCCTCAATTCGCCTTCAGGTCACAATCTGAAAGTAATAAACACTATTGCTACATGTAGATTGTAGAGTCGTGCATTATGTCCTCAGAGCAAAAGTGCAGACCTGGTAAACCCCCTGCAGTTTCTGCGCAGACCCGAGAGAGAAATATGTGATCTATCTGCGGTGAGAAAAATGGTTAGCAAACAAGGACCTAGACACATTTAACAAAGAGACTCCCTTCCCATCAAGCCAAATAGTCAACCTTTCAAGTCAAAGGCATTTAATGAGAACCCTCCAGAAAAGGATAATGACAGAATGTGAGAGAAATTTTACAGATTTGAGAAAGTGCCTCAATCTTTCAGGTATCCCAAAACAAAAAGGCAACAGTTAATTACGAATGAAAAGAATACAAGCTTTTGTCTACTTAGGGAACTGATGAAATGATGAACAGAAATAAGTTGATAATGTTAGTACCTTTGACAACTTAATCTTATGCTCAGCGCAAAAACGTAGCAGCCCCTGAAACAATACGAGGAATCCAGAAAGTTATTATTTTTTCCACCTTCATACTAATTTTGCCGAAACATAATCCACCCCATCACATCTGGCTAACAAAAGTCGCTTCAGCAAGCAACACGACATGCACATAGTATAGACAAGATTTCCACAATTCTAAATCACTTTCCTCCATGCAAAACCACGGCAAGATATCCAAGTTTCAAGACAAATTATGCACTAAAAAAATGGAGTATTCTTAGTATATACTTCCCGACAAAAAGGAAAGAAAGGGGAGGCGCGCAAAGGACAGTCAGCAGGATGAAGCGCATTTTTCATTTATCTTGAGCAGATTATGGTTCACAGACTTTCTGTTGTTTAATTAAAATATGAAGTCCTATCAATGCTCCAAGTGCCCAACAAAGACGCAACTGCATCCCCCCTTCATTCATCATGTTCCACATATCTCCAAAGATAAACTGAAACTGATGTATCTTGCAAGGGCATGTTTATCACTAGAGAATATCACAAGAAATAACCACATTTTTGTGAAGTTGTTTTCCTCAAACAGCCAAGTTTGCAACTAACTCTCCGTTACACTTTATGCCCTTTGGCTGGTCATTCCAGACTGGATATTACAAATGTGAGCTGTTTTCATCTCTCTTTTTATGAGCTTACCTCTCCAGCATTAAATATGAACCTCTGTTTATCAAAGAAAAGCAAGACTGAAGGAGATGTATCTTGGGTATCCATTCCAGTTCCCAGTACCTGTACATCGAGAACCCAAAATTTAGAAACTTTATACCTTTAGACTACCATGAAAGTATCCTTCAAGGATTTCCAAAGTGTACCACTTCAGTTTGCACTACAATGTGGCATTAGGAATTAGCCATCACCTAAAGTGAACTGAAAACATTTATCATTATGGGAAACATCAGTTCATTCAAGCATGAGTAATCCCATATCCAACAAAAGTGCAACTAAAATTGCAACAAGGAAAATGCGAAGTTTGCCATAACACCATATGATAATTGCATAGGAACAAATAACCCAGTACAATATCAAAGCATGATGAATTGAAAACCTAGCTTCAAGACAATATCCTCCAAATTCCCACAATACCCAGATTATTAAAAACCAAATACTTCAATCTCCGGTAACCAATCAAGTGTACCATATGATGAGAAGAACAACCAAAAATCGTATATCATGACTATACAGAAACCAAGAAAACGAAAACACATCAAATTTTTACCCACCTGAAGATAGCAAGTAGTATTAACAGGATTGAGCTTTCTAGCTTTTAATTGAAGTTTCTTAGGCTTATCTCCCTCGTCTTTTCCCTCAGCCCTCCTCTTATTAAACCTAATTGACTCAGTTCCCTCCATTATTTGGGATTTATCTGCCTCCTTTGTCTCAATCAACGAACTCTTACCCCTGCTTCTGCTATTGAGGGGATTTGGGGAAGAGGGCAAGTTCTTATTGTGCCGTCTAGGAAGAGAAGAGAAGACTATGGAGAGGGAGAGAGGTCTGATGGGTTGAAGGGTTCTGGGTTTTGGCAAGAAGAAGTGAGAAGAGTGGTTCATTAGGAGGCGGAGGCTCGTTACTTGGGGCATTGTTTGGAGGTTGGATACTTGGACGACTATTTTCTATTCTGAAAGGGTTCAAGCCACGGAACCAAAAACCCCGACGTTCATGCGGAAACAGCAAAGGGAAAAGGGCGGATAAGGAAAACAAATTTTTGAGCCAAAAATCATAACAAGTGGGTCCACCTGTCGATGCTTTTATATAAGAATGAGGGTGGGTAACTTAAGGCCGTTAAAAGTTAATCTGATATGATTATCAATTCGAACTAAATATGAAATTAAGTGGGTTTGGATAAAGATTTTTAACCCATTTAATTAAATAGGTTGACACGTTTAACCTATTTAATTAATTGAATTATATTTAGGTTGAGAATTTCGACATGAAAAAATTTTCTATTTAACCTATTTAATTAAATGGATTAAATAAGTTAATCCGTTTACCAAATTAGCATGTGCTTTTTGGGGGAATTGTGAAAATATGTGGTTTAATAAAATTGATATTTGTTTTGTGATTTTAATTCTTGTAAATCATAGACAATTATTGCATTATAATGCTATATTAAAATCAAAAAATTGATGTATAATGCTTAGTAATCACATTCCAGTTAAAATATTAAGCAGGTAACAGGTGATCGGATAACCTGAACCTGACATGTTTATATTAAACGGGTTAATGGATAAACTTCATATCAACCTGTTTAAAAAATAAACGAATATAGGTCAAGGTTTTCAACCCGTTTAATAAACAGGTGAGGTTCAGGTTAAGGATTTCTCAACTCATTTAATTTCGATACGAACACAAATTCGACCCAACATAACTTGTTTGACATCCATAAGTGGATTGAGTGGGTCACTATAATTTTTTTCATTAATAAGCTCAAAAGAATTAAAATAAAAACGATATAGTAAAGTAAAATTGATACATACAATGTAGATTTAAAACAGCCTTCTTAAGTAAAATAAGTATTCCGAAAACAACCAAACCACCTAACCTGTGAATAAACTACCACTTAGTGAAAGTCCTCCCAAAGACAGAACATAGTCCAACTAAACTAGAAAAATTAAACCTATGAAAAAAATCAGCAACCAAAGGACCCGCTCAATAGTTACCTCCATCCTCATGGAATTAAAACTGATGTTGACTTGCATCCCGAAATGAGGCTCTAGTGACCTCTGTTGGGAATTGATGCTCGGTTCTTTTTACTACTCAAATTGTATGTTGGTAACTTCTCGCTCGTCTCTTAAAACCTTGAGCCTCGTTAACCTACCATGCTCCCTAGCCTCAAGGGCTTCTCTGGAAACAAATTCGTCACTCGATTAAGTATTATGGCGTCCCTTCTGCCTTGTCCCTCTCAATTCCCTCTCTAGCAATCTTCATCTATTTCGACCCATTCGACCCTGCGATGTGAACCCCCTGATAAAGGCGGGTTGAGTGGTGGAATTGCTCAAGTAAGCCTAGATCCTGAAGCCCGCAATATGGATATCGAGCACAGTGAAACTCAGGTGAGAGTTCCTGAGAAGGCATCCTTTAAAGATTTGGTGAGTGAATCTAGTAGGTTCTTCCCCACCATATCTTCCCTTATGAAACCATAACAAGAGGATTTGAAGGAGCAGGTGGATGAACCTGATTGTTGGACAGGCCTGATTAGATTAGACCCGACGGCCACTTAAGTCACCTAGGGCGACAACCCTAGCTACCCCCTAACCTATATAAAGAGGTTTAAGGGGGTTAGTCTTGAGTGCGAAACATATTGATAACACTCCTCTTTCTTTTCTCACGGTTACCCTACCATCACTGCCGAGTATTCAGGTTTAGGACGTGGACGTTATAAGGCGACTCTAGTAGCCGCTGGGACTTATTATTACTGAAGAACTGGTATTCTTATTGTGGGCTATTATCGACAGTATAATTCCGCATCCAGGTTAGTCCTAAATTTATTTCCTACAGTGGTATCAGAGCCAAAACTGTTCGAATTAGTCCCGACTGATTGACTAATAATCTGCTAAACTTGACCAGTTCAAAGCATGATCGTTTATTCGTTTAATTTGCTTAATTTCTGTAATTATGCAACTCCAAAATCAAACCAGCATGCTTACATAATCAAAGTTTGAATATTTTTTTTGATTCGTTCAATACAAACTGTTGAAAGCATGCTAGTTTATATGTTCAATTGCTTAATTTTTGTAATTATGCAACCCTAATATTCAAGCAGCATGCTTATATCGTTAAAGATTATGTCTATGGACGAATTAAATGTTGCACGTTTCTGTTTCTTCCAACTTGGCATGCCCAAATTAATTCCTGTAATTATATCTTAATTGATTACACACGAAATGATTCTGCCAAACATGTTTCATGATTAATTTTCGCCAAAGACTGAACTCTTCTGATTAGTTCGCGCAATACAAACATGCTTCAGCCTAAATTTGAATGACAGACGTGATTAATCGTTGCTTGAGTATTATGCTACCATGTTCACTCTAGCTTTCATGATTAGTTCATGACTGTCCAGAAAGCATGTTTATTTACAATTGTGCAGTTGTTTTAAACATGTATCTATGATGATGATCGACTAAATACTCAATCGAAGTTTAAATCATGTAAGTGTTTCTTGGTACGTGCGATTGAACATGGAGTAATTTACTTAGACCCACAAGTTTGTCAAACTCAAGACCCAAAACCCTAACCCTATTTTCTCTCTGCCAGAAGCTCGAACTCAATACCTCAGGGTGGTGACGGCAGCAAGAACCTCAGCGGTCTGCTGCCAAAAGGCCCCCCACCACCTACGCCTTTGTGGCGGCCGCGGAGCCCGGTGATCAAAACCGGTGATTAAAACACACACACATACTAAAAAAAAAAAAAAAGGGAGACGGGGTAAAAGAGACTGAGATCGAAACCTAACCCATCAGAAACCACCAGGGAAGGGTGGCGCTTATGTCGCACGTGCCGCTAACGAATGCTTAAATGGTCGTTCTTCTTCCTCCGATCGCACCTTTGCCTGTCGATCTACCCAAATCCGGCAAAGGATCCACGAAATCCACCAGAATTGGCGGCGCGTGTGGGTCACGCGCCACCGCGTGAGAGGCGCGTTCGATGCTCGGCTAGTGTTTTCCGACTCAGTTGCGACCGATCTACACGCCGGTGGGGTTATCCTTGGCTTTCGACGGCGGGTGGGGGGTTTTCCTCATATGGGTTTCTCAACCAAACGCTAGTCATCCACCATAGGATTGAGAGTGGCGACATGGGGCGTGAGGAAGAGAGAGAAATTCGAAAGGCAGACAGCCTTCCATGGCCAAGGAATGATGGAGTTCGGTGCTCCATAAGCATGGTGAGGAGTCGAGAAGGGTCGAGAGGAGAAAAGAGTCAGGGGAGATCGAGGAAGGTGGAGAGAGTTCGAAGGCATAGGGACTCGAGAAGCAGGCCGAGGAGAGAGAGAAAGGGCTCGGCCTGAAAACCGCCTCCTTGGGCTAAATCATCTAATAAAAAAAGGGGGGGGGGGGAGGCCCGGCATAGTGGGCCGGTTTTGTGGCCCAAATTTTTGTTCTTTGAACTGTTTTTTCCTTTGGGCCGGTTTGCTTTTTGTCATATTTCAATGATGTGAGTCAGACTATTTTTGACTGTTTTGGATCGAATTATTTTTCAGTCATTATTGTTTAATTATTATCATTAGTCATGGCATGATTTTAATTGAATAATAATGATATTCAAGTTGATAAAGTTTCATGCATATTAATTCATTCGTTGAATTAAGGCTTCGAATTAGTTTTAATCCTGAATACATGATTTCGTTACAAAAAACATTAATATGTTTAATGTCATATATAAATTTGTTTTATATATGTGTCGACTTGAAATTTTCATGCCAAGTAACATGTTATCAAACAATTGGGTTGAAGTCATATGAATTCGTTTCATATATATGATTAGTACGTAAGACGTAAATTTGCTTTACTTGAATTTGATAAATATCTATGTGATATGAGGATCCCCTTAGTCAATAAATGAATATGTTTCATAAGTTATATTATATAAATATGTTTTATATAATACTTAGTGACATGACTATGTTTCATATTTTAGCAACTTTATGCAAAAATATGAGCAATTATGAATTAGTTAAATGTTCTATCATTCTTGTGGTTACTTCATGCTATTATTTGGATATATAAGATATTTGATCTTATTATGAGTTTGTTTCATAAATTTTAAATTTGCAATATTATATGAATACGTTTTATATAATTTGCAAGTCTTACTATGAATTCGTTTCATCCAAACTTTATTGTTATATAGATCTGTTCTATATATAGTTAATTACGATTACTATTTGAATATATTTCATGTTACAAAAATATGTTACATTCGATTATGTGAATATGTTTCATACCAATTGCCAATTAGTAGTATTATATAAATGCGTATTATATAGACGAACTACATGGGTTGTAGTAAACTTTGCTAATTGTTTTAGCATTTGCTCCTTGCCCAAAATTAATGAATATGGATTCATTTTCATGTTACTTGCTAATAATGTAACTTAACGGTATTTTATGAATTGGTTTCATAAAATTTAAAATTCGTAATATTATAAATGTATTTATATTTTGTGAGTAATATTTGAATAAGTTTCATATAATTATATAAATATGTTTTATATATTGCTATTTGGGCATTTTATGAAACTCTTTTGTAACATGTTATTATTTGAATATGTTTGACAATATAGATTCATTTTATTATATAGATGCGTTTTATATAATAATTTGAATTTCATGTTTGATATGTCATTGATAAAGTTCTAGATGACATATTAGTAGTTATATATAATAAGATGACTTAATGTGAATTTGATTTACATAAAGTTAGATGTCTTTGTGATATTTCTAAAACATTAATTAGTTTAACCATAATGTTTTCCATAAATTTTGTTTTATGGAAGATTGTGATAAATAAGTTATAAAAATCTTCTAATTCATATTTGTATGAGATGATTATGAGCTTAGTGAAATTTTCGATCATGCAATATGGATAATGGAGTTTTTTGATCATTTATTTATTTGAAAATATGCCTGATGTCCACTTTACATAATATATACCTTTAGCTATGGCAATTAAAATAAGGTTGGTGATTTGTTTACCAATAAGAGAACTTGATAGCGCTAACTATGATACATAATGTTAGAAGATTCAGTTTCTTCTGAATGAACGTGAAATGTTAGGACACTCATTAGGTTCTAGGTCTCATACGATGGCAAAGATGGTACTGTTAGTGAACAGTATCTAGAAAACTTAAAAGTATACCAAAATTAGTTCGAGAATAGATCGATCAAGATATCATACTTTGTCATATTGCATCAATGTCGATCTAGTGGGGGAATTAAAAGTCATCCCACTGTTGAGTACACGTGGGATTAGCTTAGCATCAGGTTCGTCCAGATCCATTCCCTCAAAAGGTTCTAGACCTAAGATTGGTATTGCGAAAGGGAAAAAGGCTAAGGAAATAAAGAGAAGCATATAGTACGTGTGAATGCTATGATTGTGGAAATTAGTCATCTTATGCTTAGGATTGTCCTAAGTCGATTAAGGTACCTCCTTCCACAACCCCTCCAGGATAATGTGTGCACTCCCAAGCATTTGTTGCTAACTGGGATCCTTAGTGGATCGCAGATACGAGAGCAACCAAGCGCATATTTCAGGAACGAGTTAATTTTTGTGAACTTTCACTACTACCCGGTGGATTCACAAATTGTCGTTTTAGGTAACGACGATAAAAAAGGGTGTTCTTGAATTAAAGGCAAAATCATTCGAGGCTCCTTGAAAGAACTACGTTGTCTCTTCCCGATGCTCTCTATGCAACTGAGGTGCGATGTTTCCTTATGTCTTATGTCCCTTAGGATAGTTTTCTTTAATTTTTGTCTAGATGTCTTAAACATCATATGGCATGGTGATTTGTTTGGTCATGTCACACTAAAAGGTGTTTTCAATGGACGAAATAGAACATCTTCCATCCTTGTCTCATTTTTGAATCTGTTTTACACGTGCTCATTTTGACCATAAGGGTCAAGATGGAGTTAACTAGCCAAAGATGGCCTTTTAAGACCAACTCACTAGGCTTAAGGTGCAAAATGTGAGTTATGTCTAGCTAGTAAAGGAATATGAAATCCTTTTTGTAAGGTTTCAAGGGCATCGAATCCCTTAGCGTTCGTTCACTTTAGACATCTGCGGGTCCATGAATATGAAAGCATGTTATGGAGCCACATGTATTCATAATATAGGTATATGTACCTACTATCTCACCGATATTAAGTACTTGATGTGATGATATACTTTATAGCGGTAGTATGACTCAATTGGGACGAAATATTAAAACTCTTCGAACTAATTGAGATCATGAATATTTTCTTCGTGAAACAAAATCCTGTAGTGTCGATTTTCTTAAGAATGAGTTCTCTAGCATTTGGTGAAACTTAAAAGGACCTCAATTTGTATGCGTTACAACAACACCTTCAACCACCTCTCGGTGAAGGGGAGGATTTGAATTCTCACTAAGTCACCGAGGATGGTACACATTCCTTACTTGGTAAGATTGGTAAAGTTTTGTCTGTCAAGGAGAATGAGGTTCGTCCTCAATCTTCAAATGTTGAGGAGAGTCATTCCTGAACATGCAGTTAGTCCACATGTTTAGGATCCCACCTCAAATGGATAGTGGGAGTAACTTTCTCTCCATACTCAGGGTTCTATACCTTTTCGAGAAAGGGGGAGGAACTCCTAGTCTCATACCTCTTAGAGAAAGGGGGAGGGATTTCTCACCTCGTCAGACAAATAATGAAGGTCCTAGAACCCGAAGGAGTTGGCATGGAAGAATTCTTCAACGATCTTTCTACATCGAAGAAGAAATATCTTCATGCACTCCATTGGGAGTTGAGAGATCTACCTCTTATCAAGAGGCGGTAGGTTCACCAAATTACAAAGAGTGACTGGATGCCATAAGGGATGAGATGGACTCACTAACAAGGTTTAAGAACCCCTTGGAAGTCCACCCCGATGTAAGTCTTCAAGATAAAACACCGGGTGGATAGTTCAATTGATAGGTTTAGGCCTGAATATTCCTAGCCCTAGTTGCCCATTTGGACTTTGAGTTGTTCGAAATTGAGTAAAGATTGTTTTTCTCAATGGTGATCTTGATAAAGAGATTTATATGGACTAACCCATTGATTTTGTATCAAAGGGATAAGAGGATAATGTATGTCCTCTTAAAAAGTCCATATGTGATCTTAAGCGATCTTCCAGTTTTTGGTGCTCTAGATTCCAATGAAGCCATTTTGGTTTTTTCTATGGTCTCAGAATACCATTGTGTATGTCGGAAGATCAACATGGGGATTACGTTCCTCACGTTGATGACATACCGATGACTAGGAACAACTTGGAGACGATTAAAGCTACTAAAAGGTAGTTATTCCATGTTTTTGAAACAAAGGACTCGGGTGAATCCGGGTATGTTCTGGGAGTGGAAATAATCCAAAGCTATCCCAAGAAGCATGCATCAAAATGTTTTGGAATGATTTTGGGTTTATAATCCCTAGCCCGTAGATACTCCAGTTGAGAAGGGTCCAACCTTTGAGTCTTGCTTAATGTTCTAAAACAGATGACAAAATAGAGATAATGAACAAAAGTCCCTAACCTCAGTATCATAGTAAGCTTATTGTAAGCCATGTTATGTACATGATCCGACATTACTTTGCGGTTAGTTTGATAAGTTGTTATCAAAATAATCCAAAACTTGCTGGTTGGCAAGTCGTCAAGAGAATCAAGTGCTACCTTCGTGGTATTGATAACTCTGTCTTTTGCTATCAAGGAAGAGGCCTCGAGTTGAGAGGATACTCAAATATTGATTTGGGGTAGTGACTTGGATGAGTCTAAGTCAACCTCAGGACATGCCTTCAACCTGAGTGGGAGAGCAATGTCATGGTGTGCAAAGAAGCAAAGCTGCACAACAATGTTAGCTATGGAGGTAGATTGTGTGTCTTGTACCATAGAGACAAAAAGCATTGCCATTGGGTATATATATATATATATGTTCCCTTAACTAAACCCATTCCTAGTGATGTGTCCAAAACTCATTGGTTGAGTCTTGGATTTCATAAGGTTTGGTTTCTAGACATGTTCTGTTACGTGATGGACATGTTTTTTCTATGGGCATGATGCTCATTGTTGTACGTTAGGCATATTGAAATGTCACAGGCTTCTGATTGGCCTAGTCACACAGGCAATCGCCCTGACGCTTCAGTAGCCAGCAGGATGAGACGTAATCATATTAGCATTAGGTGTGCAATATTGATTACTCACACTGGAAGTGTGTGAGTGGAATGAATATAGTCGCCTTAGTAAGACTAAGATGAGACTCGAGGGAGTCGAGTATGAAATAAGTTTTCATATTGAAGCCTTAAAAGCCGAATCTTGAGTGTCAAGACCAACATTCAGTATGTTGATCTAGTGGCTCAGGTTAGATTTTTGGGTGAAAAATCTAGACAAACGATTTGCATGACATAAAGAGTGACGACCCCAGCTAAGTGGGAGCTATGCCGTGACACACATGTCATACTGTGTGTGCATGTAAGACGACCCATATGTGGGGTGACGATTGAATTCCCTTTCACTTGTCACTGTGTGACCCTATGGAGGATGACCCTTTGACTTAAAGCTATGATATTAAATCAAAGCTTAATGATGCAACTTTAATGTGATTCTCAAGAGCCACGATGTATACGGTTCAGCGAGAACACGTTAGGAAAGCAACTAAGCTAAGATAAGATTTCATGAGTGTTTAAGGAAAATTTATCCACCATCACCATATCAGCCCGAGCGATTATGTTGAGAACATAATCATATGATATATCAGGCATAAGGGACTAAAGATGCCGCTGGTGATGTCTCGGGATATTTTTGGGGTATCGTATTTCATGAAAGTGTTATGTTAGTTGGATGGTAACTTAATATAACACTACTTGTTATTTTTGGTCGCACGTCCTATTCCTGGTATGAAGCGTGAGGAGTTGTGATATATGGAGAATACGTGTTTTACAGCCTAAGTGGCCGAGTGGGAGCTGTTGGACGGGCCTGATTAGATTAGGCCCGACGACCACTTAAGTCGCCTAGGGCGACAACCCTAGCTACCCCCTAACCTATATAAAGAGGTTTAAGGGGGTTAGCCTTGAGTGTGAAACATATTGATAACACTCATCTCTCTTTCCTCACGGTTACCCTACCATCACTGTCGGGTATTCGGATTTAGGACGTGGACGTTATAAGGCGACTCTAGTAGCCGCTGGGACTTATTATTACTGAAGAACTGGTATTCTTATTGTGGGCTATTATTGACAGTATAATTCCGCATCCAAGTTAGTCCTGAATTTATTTTCTACACTGATACTCCTTTGAAAGTCAGTTTTACAGCTGAGCAATTGAAAATGCTTAGAGCTCCATGGGGTGAAACGCTCATGGGGAAGGTGCATGGTTCTTTTGTAAGGTATGATACCATTACCCAACGAGTTCCCTAACTATGGTGGCCGCAAGATAAGTTGGATATAATCGATCTTGGTAAGGACATCTTCCTTTTTAAATTTGATTTGTAATATGATATTGATCGTGTTATTATGGGGGGACCATGGTTTCTATTTGGTTATTATGTTATGTTAACCAAATGGAAACCAAATTTTCGGCCTTCTCACAACCCTTTCTCCTCTCTTATTGTTTGGGTTCGTTTTCCAGAATTGCAGGTTGAATACTTTAATAAGCTTGCTCTGTTTGACATAGCAAAACTGGTAGGAATACCAATCAATGTGGATTTTGCTACTGATTCCGTTAATCGTGCGCGTTATGCCCGTGTCTGCGTGGAGATCTCGATTGACAAACCACTCATACCTAGCATTTGGGTTGTTAATGGATGGCAGCGTATAGAGTATGAAAATTTAGACCTATTATGCATGACATGTGGCATAGTGGGGAATCTTAAAGACACATGTCCTCAAGGGGTGAAACCACAGTATCCTAATCAGGACCCTAATCCATGCCACCAGACCGTTCAACCTAACTCTAGTAATCCTGTACACTAGTAAAAATGGTCGACAATGAGGCACTGTCGGATTTGGATCAACCCGAGTAGCCCACTGGAAATAATCGTTCTGCCATATCCACTAGTTTGAATAGTGATGGGGAACCTCAATCTCGAGCTAACTCTTGGGTGGTGGTTTTGGGTCGTAATAAATCTTATAAAGGACAATCTGGACCGGGTCAACCCCGGGCAACCAAAGCTGTCTTTAAGAATGGGCCTATGCAAAAACCCTTTCGACCCACTCTGGGGCACCGAGTCCGACACACTGATAAAGGCCAAGCACGTATTAGCCAAAATCAGCCTCCGTTACACCGACCTACCTCATCACGCCTACACGTGGCTAACTCCTTCTCTCTCCTACACGAGGATGAGGAAGTGATAGCCATTAACGAGTCATTACAACCAGAGTCTGCTGGTTTTAATCCTCCGTCTGCCACTGCTAAGCCCTAACTCCCAAGATTACGAATCGCCACCAATCACCATACATGCATTCGAGTAATACAAGCACTCTTAATCGCCCTTCAGCACTACCTGCTACAGTTCCTAACCTGAGTTGCATTCCTTTTGAGGACACCCTGGGTAGGAAGCTAGGCAATTCCATTTCTAGTATACCTGGGTCGCTCCCCTCAGACAGTTCCCCACCTCTGAATCTTCTCTCTCCAGTTCACCATTCTTCGACTAATGAGGAATCTTCCCCCCCGGCTCCAAACTCGATGGGACACTCCTCCACTGAATCCCCCTCCTGCATCAGATACTCCAATGCAGATCTCCCAGCAAGAATCCAACCAGAATTGAACTCCCCTGTGCCCAGTAATTCAATCGCAGCACCCACCCATGGTGCATCATCCTCTTCCGGAATTGATGATGGCCAACTTCCTCCTACCCGTTCTGCCCCCATTCCCTTTCCTTCAAACCTCTACAATGGTCCATCCCAGACCCCTCCTCAATCTCTTTCCAACCTTCCCCACACTAGCACTATGGCCGGTCTTGGTAGAACCATTGTCCCCGATAAACCGCCCGATAAGGGAAGGTATAGAACGGCAGATGCGACAAGCGATATCAACCCAACACATATTGCAGCCCCCCACTTGGAAATACAAAGAACCCAAAATCCCCCCTTTTCAAGCTCCCCCTCTTTGTTTGCGACTGAGAGACGTAGGAGAGCTCGAAGACGAGATTGATATGACCCATTACAAAAAGTTGGTCCAATGCTTCTGCCTCAACTTCCAAACTTCCTGAAAATTGTAATATTCTACAATTTCCCGATAGCCCATCTACCGCGAGTGAGAGTATCCCTCAAACCAATGAAGGAACTAGTGCCATACAACCTGAGACCAGGGTACCCTACTCAGCAGATTCCCCTGAACCAGCCGGGTCTCACATATTCGAGTCACCCGAAGAACCCAGCCTCAACCTCCCAAAATCAGATGTCCACATCCAATAAAAAGATTTTGATGTGGAATGTTCGAAGAAGTTCGTCTAGTAATTTCTTCATCTTTCTTCTAGATTTGATCAGGGAGCATCATCCCATCATACTCATACTTATAGAGGCTCCTTCCCCTGATCATACTGTGAGAACAATTAAGGAAAGCTTTGGTTTTTCAAACTTCAAGTTTGTAGATCCTATGTGTCGCCGTGGTGATATTTGGTATTTCTGGAAGCACCCGGTCAATACAATTGACTTCATCTCAACTAAGCCCTCTCTGTTTCATAGTCTTCTTACGATGGCACCAGATGAGCCTGAGGTATTGCTTACTTCTATGCATGCACCTAGTGCATCTTCGAAGCGACCACCATTTTGGAATCAACTGGCAAATGATCCGCCCCTTCACAAACATCCTTGGTTAGTCCTGGCGATCTCAACACTGTCACTAGTGCAGCTAAAAAATGAGGAGGAAGGGATTTCAGACTTTCAAATTGTCGCGCCTTTTTAAATTTTCTTAATACCTGCTCTCTGATCAACTTGCGCTTTTCTGGGCCTCCCTTTACTTGGGATAATGGCCGGTATGGAACAGAGCATATCCAAGAAAGACTGGATAGGGCGCTGTCCAACCCAAGTTGGCTGCAAGTATATCCTCACACACAGGTAACCCACCTCCTTCGTCTGTATTCTGATCATTGCCCTCTTTTAGTAAATTTAAGTCCTGTACAGCAGGCTCCCCCCCTCCTTTTCGCGGGTTGGTAGCTTGGACAATGCATGCAGATTTTGATCGCTTTTTTAGTCTGTGCTGGCAATCCTCGGATAGCTAGGTGGATAATGTTTCACGGTTTCGAGCCCAGGCCCCTCTTTAGCATAAACATGTTTTTGGGAATTTAGGAACCAAAAAACGACGCATAAGAGCCCGTCTTCTGGGAATCCAAACTGCTTTGGGCCGAGATCCAAGCCCGTTTTTTGAAAAACTGCATAAGGATTTGTTTATGATTTATGACAACATTTGCAGTATGGAGAAAAGTCTTTGGGCCCAACGTGCTCGTGTGTGCAATTTTTTGTATAAAGACCTTAATACTAGCTATTTTCAAACGAAGATTCTTCCATGAGTATTTTTTTCTTTCAACTATGGTAGATAACTTTGATAGCAACCGTAGATTATTAGTGGAGTAATATTAGCACACGGTATTGTAATAAGTTACCGGCTATATGATGCAACCAATGACCGGCAGTTATCCCACGACCACTCTCATTGAATTCTCTTTTCTTTATTGACCTATCTATCTCTCTCTATATATATACATATATTTTTTTTGCAAATAAAAAACGACTCTTTTTCTGCTTTTAATTTTCTTTCTTCAATATTCAATTTAAGATTTCAGAGTCTCATCCCGACCCGTTGTTCATACTTCTTTGAAACCCTGGTTTTTTAAAAGTTTTTTCTTTGAAATCTGCAAAATTCAAGGCTTGTTTACACCACAACACACGACCCTGACCTCCTTGAATACAGCCACTGCCACTTACATATTTGTGCTCTATCACTCTCCTCTCATCCGCAATACCATGTGATTAGTTTATCAAATAACAAGTAATCAGTTTCATCTACCTTGATAAACATGATGGACTTAAACTAGAGACGAAAATATCATTCCTTACATAAAAAAAAGTTAGTGAAGATAGCTTTTGCGTTGGTGGCCATGAAACTATGCAGAGGATTACTTCAAAAACAAGGGCTTCCATGATTCCATCCAATTTGCCCGTCTATTCTAATACTCTGTAACAGATTTTTGAATTAATCGTTAAAAGTTCGGGATTGAGATTTAGCTATCCATTGATGAATTCAGAATTAGACCCAATTTTATTTGTTGCAGAAAATTATCGATTTTTTGAGGGGGGGGGGGAGAGGTGAAAGAAATGGAGATTTAACATCTCTAGAGGAATATAATATGAATGAAAGTAGAACGTATTAAAAACTCCATTTTTTGTTTTTCAAAACAATTTATACTGGGAGTGGTTTTTATGGTGATAGGCGATAATAATACAATGAAACATTAGGGTTGCTTGATATGAAACCATGACTACAAATTGACAATCTCATAATGGAAGATAACAGTATAAGAGGTTTCATTACTGTTTTATTAGGTTGGTTCAACTTTGAAATTCAATCAAATCTAGCAATTTGTATACGAGAACAAGAAACAGAGGAAACCAAGGAGGAAAGGAACAATGACGAAGAAGGGGACACCGCAACACCGGTGACTGGATTTAAAGGCAACCCCATCCGGAAGCTCTTCTTCACCTTTGCCATGAGAGCATTATCTCTGTCCTTTTACCTGGAAGCTCTCTGTTCCCATGGCCTTTTTTTTTTTTTGCGTCCAGTTGGTTTCCTTGGCTGTAAATGAGTTCTCTTGCAAGAAAATTCCCCATTATTGCCCAAAAAAGCATATTTGCTGAGCCCCCCTCCCCCTCGGTTGTTTGATATATGGCATCAGTGCAAGCAGAGATGAATGGAGAGGAAGAGATGAAAAGCATGGGGAGAGGATTGGGTAACCGCACAGGAGACTAGGAGTAAAAAGCGGGCAAACACTTTAGATGAGAGAAAATACCTTGTAAGTTACCTGTTGTACAGGTTAAAGGTAGAAAATTTCAACGACTCAGATTTAGTTTGATTTTATCAACAGTTGACATTTCTCAATTACTATAATTGAAAAACTTTTCAACTATGGTAGAATTTTTGATTTTCAAATGATTGTAACGATCAGAAGGGCCAAGCGTACTATTCATAAATTACAAGATGAAAATGGTGATTGGATTTTTGGATTTCCCAACCTTTCACATCTAGTGTTTCGGTATTTTTCTACTTTTTTCAACTTTGTGGTAATTAGATATTAGGAACCACCCCCGACTCCCATCTTGATAGTAGTTCCTTTTTCCAAGGTATGGATCACCTGGATCAACCTTTTTCTTTGCATGAGATTAAAACAGCCCTGTGGTCAATGAACTCTTATAAATCACCTGCTCCGGATGGAATTCAGCCTCATTTTTCTAAATATGGGTGGAGTATCATGCAGATGTCCCTACTACACTTTGCTAATTCTTTACTTCTTCATCCTGGGCAAATCAAAGACATTAATCAAACTTTTAATTGTCTTATTCCTAAAAAAGAGTGTGTTACAAAAGCGGAAGATTTTCGTCCCATAAGTTTGTGCAATACTTCATATAAGATTATTTCTAAGCTCATTGTTAATCGCATTAAACCATACCTTAATCAATGCATTAGTCCCTATCAATCTAGCTTTATCCCAGGGAGAAATATTATGGATAATATTATTTTAGTGAAAGAAATTGCACATTCGATTGCTAAAAGTAAAACTAAGATAAAACCTTTAGCAGTGAAAATTGATCTGTCTAAAGCCTATGATAGTATCGAGTGGCATTTCATTCAGGACACTTTGAATTACTTTGGTTTTCCTCCTGTTTTAATGCAACTCATAATGAATTGTATTTGTACATGTACAATGCAAGTTCTATGGGAAGGTCGCCCTGGGGAGCAATTTTCGATCTCCTTCTAGAGGAATACGACAAGGAGATCCTCTATTCCCGTATATTTTTGCCCTATGTATGGAACGACTTTTCCGCCTTATCCAACATGAGGTCAACTCCAATCGTTAGATTCCTTTTAAACTTCGTTCATTTCAAGCATCCCACCTTTTTTATGCTGATAATGTCATATTGTTTGATGCGGCTTCAATGGATAGTTTAGGCCATATGATCCATACTATTAGGAGTTTTGGTAAACTATCTGGTCTTAATATTAATGTGGCTAAATCTCATCTTATCGTTCCTAAATTCCTGCACCATAAATTAAGAAGAGTTTTATCCAGATCAGTTCATATTTCTATTTCAACAGCATTTGGGAAATATTTGGGTGTCCCTTTAGTCACTCTCAAACCCAGGCCCAAGGATTTTGAAGAACTGGTGCTCAAATTCTCAAAACGACTTGCTGGCTGGCAAATTAGATTTCTCAATTTTGCTGGCCGAGCAACTCTTACCAAATTTGTTCTCTCCTCACTACCTGTTTATCATATGCAAACATCTCTACTTCCATCCAAAACTATTAATGCTATGGAACAAATCATGCGTTGGTTCCTTTGGAATAAAACGGGGAATGGGAAATACTTTGCGCAAATTGGTTGGAAAACCATCACCTTGCCAAAACATAAAGGGGGAATGGGGATAAAAAAAACTTTGCTCATTGGAACCGAGCTTTCTTAATGAAACTCTTATGGATTTGCTATCAAAGAGAAGACCATCCCTGGGTTCATCTTATGTGGGCTAAATATTTATTTAATACCAAACTTGAGTTTATTGAATCTAAAGCCCAGTATTCACCTTTTTGGAAAAGTCTAATTATGATTAAGGATGATCTTTTTAATAATATTTGCATTCAGATTGGTAAGGGGGAGAATACTTCGTTCTGGTATGACAAATGACTTCCACCAGGTCCTTTGGCAACACAAATAGTCTCGAATCCTTCTGCTTGGTGTGCCCCTTTTCGTGTTAGTCAATTTTTTGTTTAATTGTCAATGGAAGATGAACTTATTAACTCGATGTTTGCCTTCTCACCTCTCTACATACATGCAACAGATGGTTCCCTCAATTGATCCTAATGTGCCAGATTTTCCCATCTGGCACAAAACCAAGAGCAAGAAGTTTACTGTAGCATCAACTTATTCCTCGTTAGTTTCCATGTCAATTCCAAACAACTTGACAACCAAAATTATCTGGAAACTAAAAATGCCCTCTAAAATGAAATAGCATCGATGGCGTATGTTGCATATATCCCTCCCGGTGGCTCATCTGTTAAGCCCAGTTTATAATGGGTGTCTCCCCATCATGTGTGGTCTGTGGTGCTGCAGTCGAGGATCTTTTTCATCTGTTTAGAGACTGCCCGTTAACAGGGGCAACTTGGACTCGATTTTTACCAGTTTGTGACTCTAATAACTGTAAACATTTTTTTTGCTTTGGATTGGCAGGAATGGTTGGAGTTTAATCTATCCAATACACTCGGAACCTGATGACATATCATCTTTACTGTTGTCTGTTGGCATCTTTGGTGTTACCGGGATCGATGTGTTTTTTACAAAACATGTCAACAGACACACCAATTCTGGCTACGTATTAATATTGATGTTCTTGGTATTTCTTCAATACAGGATCAGTATTTCACTACGGAGCAGTCCATCATCTCCTGGAAGCCACCTGCAAAGCTGGCCTTCAAAATAAATATGGAAGCTTTTCAAAGTGAAGACCGCACCTTTGCTGTGGGTGCAGCCATTGTTCGTGACACTGACTTTCAGTGGTTTCTTGGTGTCACCAGGCGGATTGTGTTCCCTTGTATCCTGGAAATCCTCATCCTCACTTCAAAGGAAGTTTTAACCCAAGCCTGGGGATATAACATAGATCATCTCGAAATTGCTCTGGAGAAGCAGTTGATCGTTGAGCTCCAATCTGGTCCCCTGGGGTGCCGGTCTTATTTAAAGAGTGTGATCATAGACATAAGGGAGTTGTTAGACCGAAAATGGAACATCACTCTCAACTATGCACATCGCGCTGTCAATTTATCAGCATCAGTTCTTGCGCTCCTGAATCAGGGCCAACAGGAAGCTTTGATTGTTCACTTCGTCCCACCAAGAAGTCTGGAGCCAGCACTGAAGTTTACAATGGCGCACAGGCTTCGGGAGGACGAGAGCGCAGATGATATGGATTAAATATGGTATGCTGAAGCTGATAGATGCTGCAGTTTGGCGTTTGGAATGCTGTGCGATTAAAGGATTTCCTTTTGGTCAATGGTTGGTCTCAATATCTGAATACGCCAGTATAGGTTTGATATGGTTCTTTTGCTTCATCCAACCGCTAGGGTTTTTGGTAATGGGTGGGTGGCTTCACTGGCTGATTGGGCATTTTGGTGATCTAAGCCCAATGTATCTTGACTGTAAGATATTTATGAATTAATATAATTATCGATGTTTTCCAAAACAAAAAAAGATTAAGTATTGGCTTGCTTTATGGCTGGTTGTTGTGATCTCTTTGTGGATTTTGTCTACTTGACCTTTTTGCGCTTTGATTTTTTGACATTATCCCGCCAATTCATCAAAACTTTTTGTTTATTGACCTTTCTTACGCAATAACACATATGACCAAGTAAGGCCACTGGATGATTGATCCACGTCTCTATGGTTGATATTCGGCACTGGGTCCTATTCTCGAAAGTGACATGATTGTTGTAGGACTTTGGACTTTCTACCAAATGCATAGCACTTTCAGCCATTGTATCTACTACTATATCATGATCATCTTATGCTTTAGTGCCACCATAAAAGGGCAGTCCGGCGCATAAGCATCCCGTGTTCATGCAGGGTCCGAGGAAGGGCCGCACCCCAAAGGATTGGACAAGCTAATATCCTTACTAAGGTCATTGTCAACTAAAGGCTTCCTCAATATGTCAACACCAAAATAGGAATATATGCGTGGGGAGTCTTGATTTAAGGACTTCAATTCGAAAGGTCACGATCTCTAGGTGAAGCATGTGTTCACCATCAATAAAGCTCCAATAATGAATATAAATCAATACCCTATCTGCCTCTATAGAAGTAAAATCCACAGTATCTTTGCTTAAGCATACTATATCACCCAATAACCCGAAAGTATTAAAAATATTCTCAACAGTCCACTCATAAGGCGGGAGCCCAAAAATCTCAATCCATGTCCTCCTACCTCGACAAACATCAGTAATTTTTCACATCCTAATCTCAGCAAACCAATTTTTTAGAAAATCATTTCTCTCATTAAGAATTCAGAGAACATCTTCTTGGGATTCAAAAGTCAATAAAAACACGTACTTTCCTATGTTAATAAATTCTAAAATTATAGGCAATTCAAATTGGAGATGAGTTACCAAGGATTCAACCTTCAAAGAAGCATTTCAAATGCATAGGATGCTCTTGTTAAGCCCTTCAAGATTCTCCTCACTCACTGATCCATGAACTTCCTTGCTGATCTTCTTTTGTTCTTCCAAGTCTAGGGTATCTTCTTTATCTTTCATTGCTTGGGCTTTCTTAGGTCGCCAAACCCACATTCCCTTAGCACACTTCCCTCTCCCTGACTGTTGACTCCAAGCTTTCTTGAACTTCTGATTTTCTTGGAATCAGACCTAGTTAACCGAGATTTTCATCTTTTTGATAGTGTGGCCATTGAGGCTCACCCTCGCTTTCTCAACCTGATTTTCATCACGAAATCAAACAGAACGAAACCGCAATTGAGATTTCCTTCCAATTTTTCTTGGTATGTAAGCATCTACAACCACTCTGAATGTACAAAAGGTTTTCGAAAGTGCAAAATTATCAAAATTCGAAAATAGATTATGACAAAGACAGTGAGTTACTTCCAACAACCTCTCAATTAATCCCTGCTTCTTCCTCCTTCCATAAAAAACACAAGACAACGGTGTCCAAACCAAGGGACTAAATGAAAACAGCAGAATAAATTGAAGCACATCTCTCCTTAAACTCCACCAAATAGTCGCCGAAAGACATTTGGACACTCTAGAGGCGGCAGCGACAGTAATTGATCATCGACAAGCATTGACTAAATCATGGCTGAGGTGTACGACACCCCTCTTAGCACTGGAACACGGCACCCGTGATTAAGGGCGAGCAAAAAAACCAGAACTGAAAAACCGGACCGAAAAACTGAAAAACTAATTTGATTTTTCTAAAAAATTCAGTTTGGTTAACCGAACCAAAAAAATTTTACGGTTTTGGTTTCAGTTTCGGTTCGACCATTTGAGATTCGGTTAACCGCATGATTAACCGACGGTCAATCGAAACCAAAACTTACACATTTATTAAAAAAAACTAAATTTTATATTGGTCAAGTGTAGATTTTATAATTATTAAAAGATAAAACTAAACATACAATAATGTGTAAATTAATATTTGGTGTCTCAAATAGTTAAATCAATTAAAAAAAGGAGTGAAAATTGACAATTAACCATTTGAATTAATGGTTAATCAGTAACTGAACCAAAAATCCGGTTAACTGAACCGAAAGTCCAGTTAACCAAGTTTTTTGGTTCGGTTACGGTTCACATTTTTGCCGAACCTAAAAATTCGGTTAACCGATTTTTAGTTAACCACAATTTCATTTCAGTTTTCAGTTCACAACTTTTCCGAAACAATTTTTCAGTTAACCAAATTACCAGATAACCGGTTTTGATCACCCCTACCTATGATGCGCAACGATTCTTTCTCCGCCCTGAATCTCCTATCAGGCCTCACGCTTGGGCATCGCAAGCACCTCCTTGGTGGTTGGCTTTCGGAGCTCCCCCATCTAGCAAATGAAAAAGTGGCCTCTGGTGATCGCACACGCCTAAGGAAGTCCTTTCGCCATTGACTACCCTTTTGCCTTCCGCCTTTTGCCCTTCCTTTGATAAGATTAAAGCATGTTTTTGTGGGTTATAATAACTTACATGTGATAGAACATAAAAATGTGAATATAAAAGATACAATGAGAGGATTTACCCACTTGGGAAGCCCTAACATTATATTTATCATAAATGAAGAGTACAGAAAGTTACAATATTACTCTTATAATATATCATGCCCCATCAAACTGTTGAGGGCTACAATGGACATACAGGACTTTAAAGATAAAAATCTATCGGCTAGAAAAGCCTTATTGAAAATATTTGCTAACTATTTTTGAGTGGGAACACAATGTACAACCATATCAATGTGAGCAACACCCTCACGAACGAGACGATAATGTACTTGGATGTGCTTGTTCGACTATGAAGAACTGCATGTGCATCAATATAAGTAGCACTAACTTTTCCACACAAAACATTGACCAGACTTATCAAAACAATCCCAAGCTCATCAAATTAGGTATCAGATAAAGCTGGTTTCCACCAGTGTAAGTAGCTGCACAGTACTCGGTTTTAGTATATGACCGCGGAACTGTCCGTAGTTTTGTCGAATGTTAGGAGACAAGGTAAGGACCAAGAAATACGGCATACTCGTGACGGGCCTAGATGAATCAGGACATCTGGCCTAGTCTACATTAGAATGTAGGAGAACAAGATCTTGAGATTGTGCTTTCCTCGACAAGAGTCAATGACCAGCAGTACCTATCAAGTAGCAAATAATATGCTTCACAGCAGCAAGCTGAGAAGTGACAAACACTGAAGAGCAGGCATAATTCTAGCCGAGTCAAACTTAAATATTGTAAGTTCCCCAACCATACTACAAAAGTCAGTAAGGTCTGAAAGTAACTTACCATCTAATAATGATAATGTGGTCCTGGAAGGAAGTAATGTATGAACAGATTTGGAAGTATGTGAGTGAAAAATTTGTAAGATTAGCGATATACTTGCATTGAGTCTATTAGATATTCGCAAAGCCTGAACTCCAAGGAAATAATGCAAGTCCCCTGGATGTGTTTCAATGGAAACTGAAGCATCGTAAACAAATACAATGAGAGAGAAAGGAGGAGTTATCACTAAAATTATGTCATCAACATAACGTAGAAGGACTAACAATTATGTGCCATAACGGTAAGGAAAAATAGAGGTATCTATGGTTCTATTTGTGAAGCCAAGGCCTATGAGGTAACCATTGAACTTATGGTATCAAGTGCCAGGAGCTTACTTAGGCCAGAAAAAGAGTTACGAAGTTTACACAAGGGTGAACAAAGTTCGGGGTTGTGTCATGTAGACTTAATAAGATTCTTATGCAAAAATGCATTATTGACATTTAGCTAGCAAATGACCAATCCATATGAGATGGATAAAGCACAACTCAAATGGTGATGAGGCATGCCACGCTTAGGGCTGGCAAAAATTCAGGTCCGGGTCAATTCGGGTCCGGACAAATCGGACATTCGGACAAAAACTTCATACCCAGACCCTGTTCGGATTTCAAATCGGACACTTTGACCAGACCCGGACCCGGACCCGGTTGTCCGAATGTCCGGACCCGGTTGTCCGAATGTCCGAATTTGTAATATGATTTTAGGAGATTCTGACCAAAATTTTGTGTGACCGAACCCGAACCCGATTTTTCAATGTCCGAACCCGGTTGTCTGAATGTATTTTTATAAAATTTTCTAAAGAATTTGGACTAAAATTACATATAAACATAGTTGTCCGATGTCCGAACCCGGTTGTCCGATTGTCCGAATTTGTCCGAACCCGAAATGGTTCAAAAATCCGGACAACCCGAAACCGAATGTCCAAACCCGAACCCGACCCGGTTTAAATTCGGACATGACCGATTGTCCGAATTTTAAATTCGGACATAAATTTGGTGACCGTACCCGGTTTTTTTCGGGTCGGACAAATTCGGGTAATCGGGTCGGACAAATTTTTGCCAGCCCTAGCCACGCTTCTAAAAGTCTCATAGTAATCAAAACGTTCCAATTAGTCAAAATCCTAAGCAGTCAGTCTAACTTTACATCTTTCAAATGAGCCATCAAACTCACATTTAACCTAATACACCCACTTACTACTGAATAAATTCATATTACATTGACAAGGTACTAGAGTCCATATTTTATTTTGCATAAGTATATTATATTCCTCTGTTATGACATCTTACGATTTAGGGTCCTTTAAAGCTTACTTAATTTTGGGGTTCAGTGAATTTAGTGTAAAGTGAAAGAATGGTTTTTGATGTAAAAGGACCATATTCGTGTCCACTTTGGATGCACATCACGACCAGTATAAATAGAGTTGGAGTCAGGTACTTGAGATGACGCTGACAAAGGAAAAATTAGTGTAGTGGGTTGGGCCGAAGTAGGTGAGGGAGGTGGGGACTAGGTCAGATATGGTGACTAAATAGGTGAAAATGGGTTGGACTCGCTGGGGGTTGAAACAAACAAGAAGTTAGAGTAGATGAAATGGGCCAGTAACGAATTAGGCTTTGGGTATGTCACAGTTTGCTGTTTGGGTGTATCATGTGGTGGACCAGACGTTGGACTGGAGGCAAACCTAAGTTGAGTTGGGTTGGACAAGCCATGGGCTGGAGGTGGCAAACTGAGATTGGGTAGAAGCGATAGAGAGTAAGAATCATAGCTGCTACGCCTGTATTTGTAAGAAACCTTGAAATTATAAGATTCACCAATGCCTAATGTCATAAGTAGTGGTTTGGGTAAGGAAACACAATCTCATGAAAACATGTCCGCTTATGTAAACTATGCAAGTGGTAAGGTCTAGACAACAATAACCTTTATAGTTTGCAACATAACCAATAAAAACACATCGTTTAGAATCAGGAGCTAATTTACTAGGAGTTCAATGTGCAAGATTGTAAAGCATTCACAACCAAACACCTTAAGAAAGGAATAATCTAGCGAGTACTTAAGAAGCTTTTCGAAAGATGAAACATCATTTAAAATAAGAGTAAGTCGATGAGTAAATTGCATCCCCTTAGAATTGAGCAAGGAGCTTAACATCAAGGATCAAAGCATGAGTCATTTCTAAAAGATGCATGCGCTTGTGCTCAACCACCTCATTTTGTTGGGGAGTATCTAGACAAAAATTTTGAAAATAATCCCCATTTCTAAAAAAATATTGTTTAGGATCAAAATTTTCTACTGTCGCGCTGAAAAATCTTAATTTTTACTAGAAAACACGTTTGCCACCAATTTTTTGAAAATTCAACGAGTGAATATAGACATCAAATTCGTGTTTCATTGGAGGTTGACTTGGTAAGGCCATGCTTAAGAGGGTAAAGTCCATCTCTACTAGCAGCCTTCAAAAGCACCATTCCTTGTTGTTTTGTCCTTAACAAACACAGATGACGCATTCAAATTAAGCAAACAAGTATTATCCTAACATAAATTTTGAATTGATAAAAGAATAAATTTTAAATTAGGAACACAACACATTTTTTAAAAGGACAAGATAGGGAAAGACGTTTAATTTAATCATGCCTTTTGTTTTTCTAAGGACTTTAGTTCGATTACCAACAATAATAGAACTATCTGCAGGAGAAGTGGAGCAGGGAAGAAACATACCCCCTCATTCGATGTCATGTGAGGGTAAGCTCTAGAATTCAGATGCCCTGTTGCATCATTGGCTTCAACCATGAAGGGAATCAATGAACGTCATGATTTCTTCAAGCTTACTAATATTATTCAATTTCTACTTCAATTTCATGGATTTAAGAAAACAAAAACTAAGAAAGTGAAAATGCAACATATTACAAATTTGATAGGAATGAGCTGAACCATTCACGCCAATCACCACATCAAGAGCCATAGTAGTAGAAAACTAGGTTTTAAATATCTAATGTACCGTCAACCAATATGTGTAAACAGAATTAACTTTGCGAATCCCTTGTTGATTAACGATATATGGTTCAAGGATGGAAAAAAACCTATCAACAATCCCTAATAACCCATGAGCAATCAAAAGGGCACCAAAGAAAATCCTCCACAATTGTCAATGCAAGAATAAATTGAGTTATGTTCACATTAGCAGGCAACCGTGGAAGATTAGAAGGAGGAGTTTCATTCAAATTATCCATTGTAAAAGACCTCGAACCTAGGAATCTAGCACCTAGATGCACATTGTCAAGGTTTCATAAGATGTTTGTTAAATTTTTCATAAATTGGGCCTTAATCTACCGAGCAGTGCATACAAGTCATGAAAGGTTCCGTTCCAAAACCAATTAGTAATGGATGGAGTAACTCACAAGCTTATAAGCATGCTCAAGGCCTCTTAATCTTTCAATGTGGGACTTTTGCCCACTTTATTATTTCAATGTGAGACTCTTGCCCACTTTATATTTTTTTTTAAATATGAGATTTTTTACCCACTTCACAATTTTCTCCAACAATATTCAACCTTGAACATTCCCTATACGACTGCAGGTTTGTACTTGACGACCAATCTCAAAGGTTGAATTAGGTTGAATTAGGGAAGGAAATCAGCAGCAACATGAAACATCTGGGTGTGGACCAGAAAACTAAAACATGGCAAACCTATAGTATGCGATGTCAATCTGGCGACGCCAGTCATGACTAGTGGTGCCGAGACTACAACAATAGAGAAATGCGACAGGTTTGCAACAACATGGTTCTGGTCTATTCTTGAACTAGCATCTATTTGCTAGGATTAGGGGTAACAGGAGTCGACCACGCGTCAGTGTTATTCTACGAGAAAATAGGCAGCGATGAAGAAGTCGTTGGCTAGGGTTTTGTGAGAAGGATGCTGCGATTTTATAAGAAGCTAGATTGAAGATGAAGAAATCACAAAGAAAACCTTATGCCAATACAAATGTGATTAATAAGGGAAAGAATGGAGTTTTAGGAGACACGCTCTCTAATATCATGTGAGTACAAAAGATAGATAAGAGGCACTACCCATCCTGAGAACCCTCGTGTTGTATTTATAATAACTGAATGGTTGAGAAAAATTACGATATTACCCTCATAGTCTATTCAAAGATAGAAATCAAAATATAATATTTTTTTCTATGCACAAGAGTGGTTAAACATAGAGTTGGGAAAAGCTGATCCGATACGATTATCGATCCGAAACCGACACAAAGTTAAGTGAGTTTGGGTATAAATTTTTGACCCGTTTAATTAAATGGGTTGACACGGTCAACCCATTTAATTAAATGGGTTATGTTCAGGTTGACATTCTCGATACGAAAAAGGACCTATTTAACCCGTTTAATTAAATGAGTTAAATAAGTCAACTCATGTGATATGTAAACTTAATTTTTAACACTGTAATTACGTATTAGTTGAAAATGCTAATTGCGTAAATAGTAATTATGCGACTGAACTTGACCTGTTTATCTTGAACGGGTTAAGCGGGTTAACTCGTTTAAAAATTAAATTGGTACAGATCAAGGTTTTTCAACCCATTTAATAAACGGGTTAGGTTCATATCAATAAATTCTCAATCCATTTAAGTTCGACACGAATACGAACCCGACCCGACACGACGTATTACCCTACTGTAGTCAAACGTTGATGAAATTTATTAATTGAGGCAGAAAATACCACGATTAAATGAGTTGAACAAGCTCTGCAAGGCGTTAAGCTTGGTTTGGTTAAAACTCAACTCAAGCTTAATATTAACTAGTGTAATACCGCTGCGATATAGGAGGCTATTGATATACTTTTTTTAATATATGAATATGTTTGTATGATTCATCAATTATTTATTTTTATATATGAATATGTTTGTATGATTCATCAATTATTTATTTTTATCTACTTTTTTTTTCCTCTTATCTATCGATATACATATATATGGTAGGTAATTCCTTAATTAATAAAAATGAAGTGAATAATATTAAAAAATAAAAATAAAAAAGAACAATGATAATAGTGGAATAAGATGAATCCTAGTAAGAAATTGTATACAAAAGAGCGTAATTGAACCTCTCTAATTTATATGTGTAACATCTCTAGCCTACAATACAACAAAGAGTTTAGTATTTCTCTTTCTCGCTTATTAAAAATTTCTTCTATAAATGTAGAATTACTCAAAAAAGATTAAAAGCTCATACAGATGTATAATATGTTAATCATGGAATATAATAAATCTTAAAAAAAAACTCACATTATAGTTAAACACGTTTGAGTACTTTAATGCTATATTTTAAACAAATAGGTTTCATCGATGATTAAAATTATTCAAAAGTAAAAACTTATTGTATGAAAATCCATCAAGGTGAGAATAATAAAAATAGAAAAAAAATTATGAGAGATTACAAGTCAAATTGTTCTAAACCTATAGCGTAAAAATTTAAAAGGGTGAGCCCAATAAAAATGAAAAAGAATGAGAGATTACAAAGTAATGATGCGGAGAATACAAACTAATATTTGATATTTAAAATTTAAGTGTGCGATAATATATATTTGATTGTACATTGTGAGTCCTCTTCGAATGGGGTAAAAAGGATCCTCAATCAACCTCTTACTGATCAATGCTTAAGATATAAAGTTATAAACATATAGATTGCCAACCAAATATCTCTTTAAGAAATTGTACTTTACTAATACTATAATATGTAAATATGTCCTTTTGAATCTGATTCCGGCAGGAATCTGTCTTGTGATTGTGTTGATGAAGTGGGGCGAAAGAACGGGTTTATCTGACAGCTGGCGATCAACACGGCTTCGTTCTCGTCTCCTTCTCCGACCTGCAAAAAAGGCCAACCCCGAGGTGTGGTCCGGGGAATGCCTCTCCAACGGTCAAATCAGCCAGGTGCTCTAGAAAGTGTAAACAGTATATAGAGTCAATTCTTTCCTTTTTCAGCCCCCCTTTTCCGAGGGGAACATGTCACTATTTATAGCCTGTTTGTGAGAGGGGTAAAATAGTGATCTTACTGTAGCTGATAGTCTGAGCCTCCGGTCCTGTAGCGAGTGGGCCTGGGGGAAGGCCCCAAAGGTTGCGTTTCGGGCCTTTTGGGGATGTGATCTCGTGAGTAATCATATGCGGATATCTTCTGGGCCAGGCCCAAAAGATGATAGGTGTTTTTCCCAAATCACTTAGCCCCTCACATCTTACCTGACCGTCGGGCCCGGTCGGTGGTCAAGTAAGATGTGGATCTAGGGATCTGAGGTCTAGTGTGAGGCGCGCTGGGACCATTCACCTTGCAACAAGGGGTTACAGAGACTCGTACCCCCAGGTTGGACGGTTGTTACAGCTATTACGCACTAAGGCACGGAGTTCTAGGATGAGGGCCTTGCATGCGCCAGGTCATTATGGCCTGACGTAGTGGCCCACAATCTGTGGCATCCCCATGTCTGCCTTGCCTTCCTATAAATACCCCGGGGTTTTTGTTGGAGAGAAGCAATTGCAACTGCTGATCAGACCAAGCATCGACTTGAATCATGGCTTTCCCTCTCATTCGCAACACCAGGGAAATGGCTCTTTATCTGAGGGAAACCCTCGGATGGCACCGAAGGGATGTAGCGCAGCCTCCACGTCCCCTCCCTAAGAACTTTTCGGGGTTATGCCCGGACTTTTCCTTATCGGAAGCCGAGCAGGCTGCGGCGGAGCTTGGGCTCCCTGAACTGGTTTAAGCGACCTTCTATGCGATGCTGCTGAACGACGCCGTTGAATTCGGTGCGGCCCATGAATTCACCGGGGATGAGATGAAGTCTGTGCTCATGGATCTGAAGTGGTCATCGTTCGAGAAGTGGATATGGTGCATGGACAAAATTTTGAGGGCTGCTCAACAGAATCGCCCGGCCGACGAGATAAGTATCTCGGATGTTGACGCCGCCCAAGGAGGAGCTTCTGATTTAGGCGGTCCCCCTTCCCCTTCTAGTGATGAAGCCTAACGGCCTACTGTATCGATATGTACCCTTCAGTGCATTTGCCTGAGACCTTTATGCAATGAAAGCTTGTTTTCTTTCACCTCCGTAGTCGATACCCCGTATGTAAGATCCTTAGGCCACGTTTGAGAGCTCCCGACAATTGATAACGTGGGTGCAGCAACCGGCCATAAGGCCGTGCTCACTTAGCCTTGAGGTCGTACTCACATGGCCTTAGCCCCTGCTGGGGCCAAGGGCGCAGCGACCGGCCCTAAGGCCGTGCTTACTTAGCCTTAGTCCCTGGTGGGGCTAAGGGCGTAGCGACCGTCCTCAAGGTCGTGCTCACATGGCCTTAGCCCCTGCTGGGGCCAAGGGCGCAGCGACCGGCCAAAAGGCCGTGCTCAAATGGCCTTAGCCCCTGATGGGGCTACCGGCGTAGCGACCGGCCCAAAGGCCGTGCTCAAATGGCCTTAGCCCCTGATGGGGCTAAGGGCATAGCGACCGACCATGAGGCTGTGCTCAAATGGCCTTAGCCCCTGATGGGGCTAAGGGCGTAGCGACCGGCCCAAAGGTCGTGCTCAAATGGCCTTCGCCCGTGATGGGGCTAAGGGCGTAGCGACCGGCCATGAGGCCGTGCTCAAATGGCCTTAGCCCCTGATGGGGCTAAGGGCGTAGCGGCCGGCCCAAAGGCCGTGCTCAAATGGCCTTAGCCCCTGATGGGGCTAAGGGCGTAGCGACCGGCCATGAGGCCGTGCTCAAATGGCCTTCGCCCCTGGAAGGGCTAAGGGCGTAGCGACCGGCCTTGAGGCCGTGCTCAAATGGCCTTCGCCCCTGGTGGGGCTAAGGGCGTAGCGACCGGCCATGAGGCCGTGCTCAAATGGCCTTAGCCCCTGGTGGGGCTAAGGGCGTAGCGACCGGCCTTGAGGCCGTGCTCAACTGGCCTTGGCCCCTGGTGGGGCTAAGGGCGTAGCGACCGGCCATGAGGCCGTGCTCAACTGGCCTTAGCCCCTGGTGGGGCTAAGGGCGTAGCGACCGGCCTTAAGGCCGTGATTAATGGCCTTAGCCCCTAGTGGGGCTAAGGGCGTAGCGACCGGCCTTAAGGCCGTGCTTGGAGTATTGAATGCGAGGGGAATGGTGTGAGTAGTCATTCAAAGGTACTAAGGAGTACAAGATAGCTTAAGTATGATATTTCCTTAAATTGCTGTTGTGCCATGCCCGGGGAACAGGAGTGCCGTCGAGAGTCTCCAACCGAAATGTGCCGGGACGAATTTACGAGGCCACCTTGTAAGGCCCTTCCCAATTGGCTGTCAACTTGCCGTGTTCTGTTGCCCGTGCAACGCTCTCCATGCGTCTGAGTACCAGGTCAGTAACTCGGATGGGTGTCATCCGGACCGTCCTGTTGTGCCTTCGTGCAATGCGGAGTTTATAGAGGGCCTCTCGGAGCATAGAGTCGCCGCGGATCGAGGGGAGGAGATCCAGGGCCTCTCGCAGAGCTGCATTGTTTGCTGTTTCTTGAAATGCAGTTAGGCGATGTGTATGAAGTGCCACCTCCACAGGAAGAACGACTTCAGAGCCGTAAGTGAGCATAAATGGTGTCTCACCGGTGGCTGTCTTCTCAGTAGTCCGAAGGTTCCACAGGACGCCGTGTAGTTCGTCAGCCCAGTTACCCTTGGCGTCATCAAGCTTTTTCTTAATACCATGGAGGATGGATTTGTTGGCTGCCTCGGCCTGTCCGTTAGTCTGGGGATACGCCACAGCCGTGAAGCGAGCTTGGCATCCCAAACTACTCAGGTAGTCGGTGAGTTTGCTAGTATCAAATTGCCGGCCATTGTCGAAGATCATGGTGCGGGGGACGCCGAACCTGGTGACAATGTTTCGCCAGATAAATTTGCGCACCTCCGCGGCAGTAATGGAGGCGACGGCCTCAGCTTCGATCCACTTGGTAAAGTAGTCCACGGCCACAAATAAGTATTTGCGCTGGCCGGTTGCTCTAGGAAAGGGTCCCAAGATGTCCATACCCCAGATAGCGAACGGCAGTGGGCTGACAATCGGCGTCATCAGAGTTGTGGGAACACGTTGAACGGGGCCGAACCGCTGGCATTTGTCACAAGTCCGGACCAGTGTCATGGCATCTTCCCGTAGGCTAGGCCAATAATAACCTATTCGGAGGGCTGTTACGGCGAGCGCCCGCCCACCGAGGTGTGAGCTGCAGATGCCTTCGTGCAATTCTTCGAGAACCTGTCTCCCCTCTGCCGGGGATATGCACCTCAACAAGGGGCGGGCAAAAGAACGCTTGTAGAGAATTCCTTCGTACAATACGAACCAGTTGGACCGCTTCTTGATCTTCTCTGCTTCTTTAGCATCAGTGGGTAATGTACCCTCAGCGAGATATGTACGGATAGGCTCCATCCATGTGGGGCTCCGGTCCAGCCACGCGACCTCCTGCAAGTCGATACTTCTATTCATCAACGTCTCCCACTGAATGATCTTCGGCCGGCCGTCGTCAGAAGAACTCGCGAGTTTGGACAAAGCATCGGCTTGCCGGTTTTCCGAGCGAGGGATGTGCGTGATGGCGAAGTGCTTAAGCAACTTGGTGGCTTCGCGAACCCTTCTGACGTAGGCGGCCATAACTTCATCCTTCGTCTCATAGTCTCCGTTGAGCTGACTTACGACAAGCTGTGAGTCGGAAAACGCCTGGACGTGTGCGGCCCCTGCGGTGTGACAGAGCTCTATTCCCGCAATGAGGGCTTCGTATTCCGCCTCATTGTTGGATGCCTTGAACATGAACTTGAGGGCGTGCTCGTAACGCGCTCCGGTTGGGCTTTCCACAATGAGACCGGCCCCGCTACCATCCTTGGTAGAGGAACCGTCAACATACAAGTTCCAAGGGCGCGGTTGGGAATGTTGCTCCACAGGCGCCCTACATTCGGCGAAGAAGTCAGCCAACGCCTGTGCTTTGATGGCTCGCCGGGGCTCGAAGGCTAGGTCATAGCGTGAGAGTTCCACAACCCACTTCAAGAGGCGACCGGACGCATCCAACTTTTGAAGGACGCTTCTGAGGGGTTGGTCCGTTAAGACCAAGATCTTGTAGGCCTCAAAGTAGGGCCGCAGCTTCCTACTGGCCATCACCAATGCGTAGGCGAACTTTTCAATGAGGGGGTAGTTCATTTCTGCACCCGTCAAGACATGACTTACGTAGTACACGGGTACCTGCTCCCGCGCTCGGTCGGCCACAAGGACCGCGCTGACCGCATGTTCTGAGACGGCCAGGTACAAAGTCAAGACTTCCCCCTCGGTGGGACTGGCGATCTGCGGCAGCCGCGCTAAGTACGACTTCAGCGCTTGAAAGGCCTCATCCGCCTTTTCATCCCATTGGAAGTTGCCCCGCCGGCGTAGAACGCGGAAGAAAGGTTGGCACCGGTCGACTGATTGAGACATGAAACGGCCGAGGGCAGCTACACAACCCGTCAAGCGCTGAACTTCTCGTATAGTCTTGGGGGGCTGCATGTCAAGGACGGCCTGCACCTTGTCTGAATTCGCCTCTATGCCGCGATGACTGATCATGAAGCCAAGGAACTTCCCTGATCGTACTCCGAACACGCACTTTTTAGGGTTGAGCTTCATGTTGAACGCCCGGAGGATCTCAAATGTTTTCCGTAAATCAGCGGGGTGGTCAGTCTGGAGCTTGCTCTTGACGATCATATCGTCCACATACACTTCCATGGTCCGCCCGATTAATGGCTCGAACAGCTTGTTGACAAGGCGTTGGTATGTGGCCCCGGCATTCTTTAACCCGAACGGCATGACCTTGTAGCAATAGAGTCCGCGGTCGGTTATGAACGCCGTCCTTTCCTGGTCGTCTGGGCAGAGGGGTATCTGGTGGTACCCTGATAAGGCATCCATAAAGCTCAGTAGGGCATGGCCGGCTGTGGCGTCCACCAGCTTGTCGAGTTTTGGAAGGGGGTAACTGTCTTTTGGGCAGGCCTTGTTTAGGTCCGTAAAATCCACGCACATCCTCCATGTGCCGTTGGGCTTTTTTACTAATACCACATTTGAAACCCACTCTGGGTACTGGCATTCTCTGATAAAGCCGGCTTCTAGCAGCTTCTGAACTTCCTGACTTGCCGCGGCCGCGCGCTCAGGACCCATGTGGCGCTTCTTCTGGACGACCGGCCTGTGTCTTGGATCGGCGTTTAGGTGGCGCTCCATTACCGTGGCGGCTATGCCGAGCATCTCGCTAGGGTCGAAAGCGAAGATGTCCTTGTATTCTCGCAGAAGACAGACGAAGGGTTGACGTTCTGCGTCAGCCATACCGCACCCCAGCTGGACCGTGCGCTTTGGCCGCCCTTCTTCCAACGGTATATGCTCGACTTCAGCCTCACTTTCTGCTCGGTGTCGCGGAAGTTCGACGTCGACGGAATGAATTACCAAGGTCTCCGGACACGGCTCGACAGGAGTCCCCTTTGCTCTTTTTGCGGTTGCAAGTGGTGCTGCAACCTCTCGCTCCCGGGGTCTTTCAATGAGGGGTTTGATGCTAACCAGGTAGCACTCGCGTGCCGCGCGCTGATCCCCCTGGAGCTCGCCCACGGCTCCGTCGTCAGTCTCAAACTGGAGCTGGAGGAGATAGGGTGCGACGACAGCCTTAGCCTTATGGAGCGTAGGCCGCCCGAGAATCACGTTGTACGCCGTGGGTACATCGACCACAAGGAAATCAACCTCCAAACTTCGGAAACGAGTCCTGTTCCCAAAGCGCACCGGCAGGCGAACGGTCCCAGCAGGAGTCACCTCTTGTCCTCCAAACCCCAAAACGGGGGTCGTAATGGGATCGACCGCGCGCCCTGGGTGGGAAAGTTTCTGGAGGCAGTCTTTCGTGATGATGTCCACGGAGCTGCCGGTGTCTACGAGGATACGGCATACCACCGCGTTTGCAATTTTCATCTCAACCACCAGCGGGTCGTTATGGGGGGTAGCTAAGCGGGGAGCATCTTTTCCTCCAAAGACCATGGTGGGCGCCGTGAGGCTAGGCTTCTGCTCCATGGTGAGTACCTGTTGGGCGCTTCTTAGCTGTGCCTTCCAGGCCGAACGTGTCATGTCCGGCATGTTGCCGCCTGCAATGGTGGCCACGATTTCTGTCGAGCACTCCTCATCCTGCGGCTGGGATGACTCTGGATTTGGCTCTTTCCGCAGCAGGCGCGGCCCCCTTCTTAGGAAGCGATCAATTTGCCCTTTGTCTGCGAGCTCATGGAGAGCTTTCTTTAGCTCTCTACACTCCGTCGTGGTGTGACCGCTCTGCTCGTGGAACTCGCAATATTTCCGTGCGTTCTGTGGCCGGGGGGCCATCGTCATTGGGGGCGGCCGACGCAGCATCGGATGCCCTCGCACCTCCATCAGGATATTCCTTGCAT
>JACYFF010031957.1:13336192-13347286 GCA_017589665.1 Selenicereus undatus | reverse complement strand
TGCTACATCCGGGAAAATATGTGAGTTCATTGTCGATGGATTTTTGACGGCATTCTAAAAAATTTTGACGGAAATTATAGCTTCTGTCAAAATTTTTGACGATTTCAGCCAAACGGCCAGTCAAAAATTTTGCCTAGACCTGACATTCCATTCGTTTAACATTTTTTTACGGACAACCAAACCGGTCAAAATTTCCGTTAAAAATCAGTTTTCACGGGACATGAGTACGTCACAAAATCGATCGAAATTTTACTGACGGGCTGTCAGTCCGTCAAAAGTTGTTGTCAGAAAATTTTTAAAGAAATGACAACAATAACAACACTCCCTCCCAGTGTGGGTCCCGCTTTCGCGAGGTCCAGGGAGATGCAGATGTAGGCAACCATACCTCAATCATTATGCCTGCCCGTAGAGGGGCTAATTTCATGTTCGATGGAATGACAGTCCGTAAAAAAAGCTCCATCAAAAATTTTGACAGGTTTATCAAAAAACCTATTTTGACAAAGCATTTTTTGACAGACATTCCGCAGTGTATAACCTTTGTAAGTTATAAATATATAAATTGCACATTTATGTCAAGTGTACATTAATTCCATAAAATACAAGCATAATGTCAATAAGTAACAATGTCCTTTTACCACACATTGAATTTCATTATCAAATCCCATACCAAAAGAACGTAAAAAAAATCCAGATTACTAAGATTAACTCACAAAACAAGTCAACTTATTTAATTTCCCTCAACAGATTTAGTTCATCAATTCACATTCCACACGCCCCCTCCTCAGATCTGAATTTCATTCATTATTGTTAATTATAACCAAATGTCCACAGAATGTTCAACACAAACATGAGCAGTCACAAATTAACCTTCAACACAAATGTCCACAGAACACAAGTCAAGGTATGTAATAAAGCAATCTAGCAGTTTTGAGACATGTCAGTAGTATAGTGTTGTGTAATGTAATGTAATGTAACATATTTAGAATCATAAGGCTTATTGTAATTGGGGTCATGCACTCATGGGTGTGGGTGTGTGTTTTGACTGTTTGGCATCCTTTGCTATACTTTACCTCATAGGTGTACTTGTCTACTAGGAGTTTTGCTTCCCTATGCCACTAACACATGCCTTTGGCTATTCAAAACGAAAAACACTCAAGTAGAGCTTTTTCTGGTGTAAACAAAAGGCCTTAGCTTTTTCTCCTAAATGTCTTATTGTCTCCACCCTGGACAATCAATGGATGAGAAACTTTGTCATGCATCAACGTGATATGGTATATGTTGGAGTAATGGCACCCCAAAAGGGTGTTCACTTACTCTCTTTATCTCTTTTGTTGTCCCACATGAAACTTTTGGGAGTGGCTTGAAGAGTTTATATATCCCACTCTCCTTGCACTTGTCGAATAACTTGAAGCCATGTTTTAAGGGGGTTGAGGGGACTTGGGCTGCCACACATGCGCGCGCCACCGCCGTCTGCCCGTCCGGTTCAGGCTGGGCACGACACGGGGCGCGGGTTGTGGGCTTGGGCATTGCACTATATTTTTGGATGAATTCTCAAGAGGACTAATTACGTATGAGCTGCTGTAATCCTAACGGCTAGTTGACTAAGTCTTCCTCCATCTCTGCCTTAATCACCATGATCCTCTCCCCATTAATCATTCAGTTACATTATTCTCTCATTTACTTGATTTTCTGCCCCTGTTTCACGCCTTCCTTTATTGCTTGGTTGACAATTTTTCTCTCCCCCAGTCCACTATAAAAGGGACCCTTCTGCAACTCTGCAGAACACGCAGAAAACACATTCTCTCTTCTCCTCTCTACTTCCTGGGCATACAAGTTACTATACTCCAAAGCTTCTCCCTCGAGTGCACGAGTGCGAAGCCGGCTGTGTTAAACCTTGGGGAGCTTCTTCGCCATAACGATTTGCACCTAAGTCGGGCAAATTAAGCTTTCAGGTCAGTGGTTCATACCATGACACAGGTGATCTCCTTCTCCTTCCAACAGCTATTACTATTCTTTTTCTAACAATCTGAAAGCTTAATTAAAATGGCTTCTGCTCCAAAAACTCTCCCCGAACTCTACAAAATTGAACCTCTTGATGGAACCAATTATAAATGTTGGTCTCAAAAACTGCTTCTCTACTTTGAGCAACTTGAGATCGACTACGTGCTTACTACTGATCTTCCTGATGAAGGCAACCCAGATTCTGAACCTGCAACTCCTACTGTTCCTAAAACTCCTCTTATTCCTCTTGACGAAACCACAAAGAAGAAATTCGAAAAGGACAATAAACTTGCTCACAATTACCTGTTGAATAATATGTCTAACTTTAAATTTGCAAAGGTCATTTGGACCAAACTTGAGACAAAATATGGTTCAAACGACGTAGGGAAAAGAAAATATGTCGTCGGCAAGTAGTTACAGTTCCAAATTATGGATGACAAACCCATCATGGAACAGGTTCACGTCTACGAAAACCTGTGTGCTGAGGTCCTAGCAGAAGGCATGAAGATGTGCGCAATCCTCCAAGCCAACGTGCTGATAGAAAAATTTCCACCATCCTGGAGCGATTATAGAAACCACCTCAAGCATAAGAAGAAAGATCTCACACTGTAGGAATTAATCAGGCATATGCGGACCGATGAGACAAACTGACTGAAAGATAAGATGTCTTCCCTTTCTTTAAATTCTATTAGTTCTAACCTGGTTGAATCTACTGCACAAATGAATAAAGACAGGTTTAAAGGCAAAGGGAAGAAATTCCAAAAGCCAATTCAAAATTTCAGGAATCCGAATTCTGCTAACAAAAGGATTTAGAAGCCTAAGGTTGTGTGCTATGTATGCGGAAAGTCTGGACACAAGGTGTATCAATGCAATCAACGGAAAGGATCAATCCAAGCCAAACAGAAGTTCACAACGCCTACTGCCAACATTGCTGAAACCAAGAATAATGAGATTATTTGTGCGGTCACCACCGTGGAGGTAAACCAAGAATGGATTCTGAATTCTGGAGCGTCAAGGCATTTCTGTGTCAATAAGGAACTCATGATTGACTTTGAAAAGGTTGCTGATGGACAATGTGTTTACATGGGCAACTCTTCTACAACTGCTGTCAAGGGTAAAGGGAAGATTTTACTTAAGTTTACTTCTGGAAAAATATGTTTTTAAGTAATGTTTTATTTGTCCCTTCCCTTCGTAGAAATTTGGTTTCTAGTACCTTTCTTGACGTGGCCGACCTTAAAATTGTGCAAGAAACTGGTAAAGTTGTTATCATGCGAAATGGGGATTTCGTTGGAAAGGGGTATCGAAGTGGGGGGCTCCTTGTCTTGAATGTTGTTGCAGAAATTAATAATGAAACTGCTACTAACTCTGTTTATATTGTTGAGTCTGTTGATTTGTGGCATTGTAGACTTGGACTTGTTAATTTTGCTTCACTAAAAAGGCTTAGAAACATGCGTTTAATACCAAATGTGAATACTGAAAATTGTTCTAAGTGTCCAGTCTGTGTTGAAGCAAAATTTGCCAAGAAATCCTTTAAAAATGTGACAACTAGGAAAACAGAATTGTTAGAATTTGTGCATTCAGACTTAGCAAACTTTAAGAACAATATGAGCAAGGGTGAAAAGAAATGGTATATCACATTTATAGACGACTACTCTAGGTATACCAAAATTTACCTCCTTAAGTCTAAAAATAAGGCTGAGGAAATGTTCCTAAAGTACAAAGCTGAAGTTGAGAATCAGTTAGACCGAAAAATCAAAAGACTTAGGTATAACAGAGGTGGAAAATACAACACCAATTCTTTGACTACCTTTTGTGAGAAAAATGACATAATACATGAGACTAGTGCCCCTTACACTCCTCAACAAAACAGTGTTGCTGAACGAAAAAAAACGTACCCTTAAAGATATGATGAATGTCATGCTCGTTAGTGCTGGTCTATCTGATAATAGGTGGGGGGAGGCTGTCTTGACAGCTTGTTTTATACTCAATAGAGTTCCCCGTCAGAAGTTAGATCAAACCCCATATGAATTGTGAAAAGGGTATGCTCCCAACCTGAATTATCTGAAAGTGTGGGGGTGTTTAGCCAAAGTTACACTACCTAGTCATAAACATTCAAAAATCGGCCCCCAAGATGTTTGATGCTGTCTTTATTGGTTATGCTCAAAACAGTGCTACATATAGATTTATGTTTTTATCTGATTTCTCTATTTCGGAGTATAGAGATGTTGATTTCTTTGAACATGTTTTCCCTTTAAAAAGGAATGTGCCTCATACTGTGTCTAATATTGTACCTGAACATGTGAACTTGCCTGCTTCTAGTTCTATTGTTAGAGACTTGGGAAATGAACCTAGCAGAAGCAAGAGACAGAGGATTGAAACTAGTTTTGGCCCTGCCTTTATCATTTTCTTTTTGGTAGAAGTCCTTGAGAACTTTGACATTGATACTTTGACCTATGAGCTTGTATCTCTTTACTTACTTGAGGAAGATCCTAAAACCTACCAAGAGGTTATGAGGTCTATAGATGCTAACTTCTGGAAACAAGCTATGAAGAGTAAAATAAATTCCCTTGAGTCAAACAAAACTTGAAAATTGACCGACTTGCCTAAGGGTTGTAGACCCATTAGTAGTAAGTGAATCTTCAAGAAAAAATTTAGGACGGATGGCTCTATTGAAAGGTACAAAGGTAGATTAGTTATTAGAGGCTTTGACCAAAAGAATGGAATTGATTTCTTTGACACTTATTCTCCTGTGACCAAAATTGCAACAATCAGAAGTCTAGTTGCTTTAGCTGCTATCCATGATCTTGTGGTTCATCAGATGGATGTCAAAATAGCATTCCTCAATGATGACTTAGAGGAAGAAATTTATATGTCACAACTTGAAGGGTGTGAGGTCTCTGGTCAGGAGAACAAAGTATGCAAACTGAGAAAATTCCTTTATGGTCTAAAGCAAGCCCCAAAACAGTGGTATGAAAAATTTGCTAGTTCTTTAGAGAAAAATGACTTTATTGTCAACAATTCAGATTCTTGTGTTTATTCCAAAATGTTTGGATCTGATTATGTGATCATATGCTTGTATGTGGATGATATGTTGATCTTTGGTACCAACCTATGTGCCATTAATGAGACTAAAAGAATTTTGTCTTCTCTCTTTGAATTGAAAGATTTAGGAGAAACAGATGTTATCTTGGGGATGAAACTTATAAAAACCAAGAGTGATTTTTCCTTAAATCAGTCTCATTATATTGAAAAAGTGTTGAAAAGATTTAACTCTTTTGATGTGGTACCTGTAAGAACTCCCTATGACCCTAGCATACATCTCAAAAAGAGTAGAGGACCTAGTGTGTCTCAAATTGAATATGCTAAGATAATAGGGAGTGTGATGTTTCTCATGAACTCCACTCATCCTGACATTGCATATGCCGTTAGTAGACTAAGTAGGTACACTCATAATCCTGCTAAAGAACATTGGGATGCACTTCATCATTTGTTGAAATACCTTAGATGCACTATGGATTGGTGTTTACATTTTTGTAAATTTCCTGCTGTACTTGAAGGTTTTTGCGATGCTAATTTGGTTGCTGATAACGATAAAGTTCTACTAGTGGCTATGTTTTTACATTAGGTGGATGAGCTATTTCATGGAAGTCTGCAAAACAAACATGTATAACTCGCTCAACCATGAAATCTGAGATTATTGTTCTTGAATTGGCAGGTCAAGAAGCAGAATGGCTCAAGGATCACCTAACTGACATACCATTGTGGGGGAAACAATCAACACCTATCTCCTTATATTGTGACTCGCAAGCAGCAATTGGAGTTGCGCACAACAGTGTCTACAACGGGAAAAAAAGACATCCGTATTAGACATGGTGCAGTAAAGCAATTGCTGAAGTATGGTGTTATCTCCTTGGAATATGTGAGATCTGAGAAAAACTTGGCAGACCCTCTTAAAAAGGGATTGCCAAGAAGAGTAGTTCTTGAAACGTTGAGGGGGATGGGGCTAAAGCTCATGAAATGAAGAGATATAGTGGATACCATCCCTATAGCGCGTGCTAGTGTTTGTGCTATAGAAAAGCACATTAAATGAATCCATAGCCTATTATGGTGGTGCTACAGAGAAGTACTTGATAAATTCATCACTCTACAAGATGTTGAGCTAACACATGCTCTTAATAATTCCAAACCATGATATGGTGGTCTAAGTAGAGATAGACTGATGAAATTACCTAAGTATGAAACTCTGGCCGCTTTCTATGAGAGACTAGGGTTGTCTCTCTAGAGCACTTATAAAACCCGAGGTATACGCATGGGCCTAAAAGCGCAAGTGATCATCGCGGAGTATACATCTTTTAGAGTTGATATGTGTCGAGATGGCCTCATTCAAAGTCTAACAAGTTCAAGACTAAGTTCATTTGTTAGACTTAGATGTTGCCTCTCTTCATTATGTATCAATTCAATCGAAAGACATTGATACTTAAGTATCCGCCCTTCTTACCCAGTAAATCTTTCTCATTTTTCTTTCGTTTTGTGTGCCATTAGTGGGGGATTGTTGGAGTAATGGCACCCCAAAAGGGTGTTCGTTTACTCTTTCTATCTCTTTTGTTGTCTTACATAGAACTTTTTGAAGTGGCTTGAAGAGTTTATATATCCCACTCTCCTTGCACTTGTCGAATAACTTGACACCATGTTTTAAGGGGGATGAAGGGACTTGGGCTACCACACGCGCGCACCGCCGCCGCCCGCCGGTTCGGTCTGAGCGGTGCGACGCGGGCCGCGGGCTTGGGCCTTACATTATATTTTTTGGAGGAATTCTCGAGAGGACTGATTGCGTGTGAGCTGCCGTAATCCTAGCGACTAGTTGACTAAGTCTTCCTCCATCTCTGCCTTAATCATCATGATCCTCTCCCCATTAATCCTTTAGTTACATTCTCTCCTTTACCTGATTTTCTGCCCCCATTTCACGCCTTCCTTTATTGCTTGGTTGGCAGTTTTTTCTCCCCCAGTTCACTATAAAAGGGACCCTTCTGCAACTCTGCAGAACACGCAAAAAACACATTCTCTCTTCTCCTCTTTCCTTCCTGGGCATACAAGTTGCTATACTCCAAAACTTCTCCCTCGAGTGCACGAGTGCGTAGCCGACTGTGTTAAACCTTGGGGAGTTTCTTCGCCATAACGATTTGCACCTAAGTTGGGCGAATTAAGCTTTCAGGTCAGTGGTTCATACCACGACACAGGTCATCTCCTTCTCCTTCCAGCAGCTATTACTATTCTTTTTCCAACAGTATATGTACCAAATTCAAAGTTATATTTGTGGATTCTTTTGCGCCAAAGAAGGGAAGAAACCACAAAAGCAATAAAACAATTACTTTGGATGAGTTGGTGAGGTTATTATCTTTCACTTGTAAAATATAAATCAAGGTTCAAATATTACTTTTTGTTCTTAAGGGTGAATCTGAATACGCAAAATTTTCAACAATTGTACCTTCCCTTCTTATGGAGTCTGACTCTAGTCATGGCGACTAGTATCAAAGCCTAAGGAAGTGTTTTTATCTGAAAAGAATAATGAAATCATCAGAATATTTTCAAAGAATTAGAATTGAATTAAGAAAATAATGTTCATAACATAAACAACAAACTCAAATATCAACAATTAATAACTTCCCGAGTGCCTCTAATATAGAACGTTAACAAAAGGGCATAAAACTGAATGAATTTTTCATTTTTTGGGTTGTATATTGAGGCACATGGATCGATATAATTTATCAATGAAACTCAAAAACTCATATTCCTAATAATTCATGACATTCTTTCGTATTCACAAACTAATCAAGAAACACAATTTTAAATTCGATTGTTTTAAATGAAATGCCAAAAACTTACATTGAACAGGCCAAATTAGTTGATGTTCACCGGTTGAGGCACCATCGTCCCCTCACCGGCGACCACCATGACGTTAGCGCGAACCTGTCACACTGACTGCTGCCGCCCTCCGCAAAACCGTCCCACCTACATGCCACCTCGCCCAGACATGACCCCACCATGCTGTCCCACAATAGTGACTGCTGCTGGTGCTGTCACCGGTGACCTCCAACCAAACAACACCAATTTAAGGCCAAAAATTATGCAAATTTACAGTCTAGTGTGCGAATTGTTGGCCATAAACAAGGAGCCCAGATAGGAATTAAGTTAAGCAAGGTGGGTATTTGCAGAGAAATGAGGAAGATGAAGGTGGGTATTTGCAGATATGAAGTTGAGCAAGGTGTGCGAATTTATGGAGAGAGTAATCACGGAGGAGTTATTGCAAACCTGTTTGTGAATTGAAGGCTGGGACGGAAGAGGATAGATGCAAGCATACATGCAGAATTGTGACAGCTTTTTTGGACGGGTCTTGCCAAAACTGGGCAGCTTTTGCATTCATTTTGACAGGCCTGTCAAAATAATTCACTACCCGTCAAAAATTTACAAACCCTTTTTGACTGAAACAGTCAAATTACAGTAAATTTGGTCAAAATATTTTTTGAGATTTGTGTACAGAATCTTTCCGTCAAAATAGTATACTATTTGTCAAAATTTCTGTCATATATTTTTATGGCACAGACGCCAGTCAAAAAGATCCGTCAAAATTTTGCTTTAATGATGTAGCATTACTATTTGTGCATTTACTCCTGGCAAGATGATTTCAGACAATATTCCAACTGCTATTGAGATTTTTCACTCTTCTCAAACAACAATGATGGGACTATGGCTCTGCAAATTGATATGAAAAAGCCTATGATAGAGTGGAATGAAACTTTTTGAAAGGAATAATGCTCAAGCATGGGTTCTCGTCTGATTGGGTAGCTATAAATGGCGAGCCAAGAGGTTTTGTTAAACCTAGTAGAGGACTCCGGCAAGGGGACCCGATTTTGGTCTACTTGTTCCTTCTTTGTGCAAAAGGTTATCTTATTCGCTGGCAAATGTATTAGGGAAGGAAGGCTTCATGGGCATAAGGTATGCTCTTTGGCTCCACTAATTTCTCACTTGGTGTTTGCGGATGGCACGATAACTTTCTATAATGCAAATACGTCTGAGCCCTAGGCTATTGAAAACATCTTGCAAGCTTATAAAGAGGTTTCCAGCCAGTGTGCTAATCTTGGGAAGTCTATCTTGGTCTTTGCTAAAGTGCTCCTGCTAATAGAAGGGAGGAGATTTGCTTGACTATGGACATTTGTGAGGTCAGGTCCCATGATAAGTACCTTGGGCTTCCAATGAGAATTGGTAGGTCCAAAACTAAAGCATTTTTACCCATTAAGGAATGAATTTGCAAGTGGATTAGTGGTTGGATGGGGAAAAACCTTTCTTGGGATGGACGGGAGGTGCTAGTAAATGTAGGTGCTCAGGCTATTCCTACATACTCTATGAGCGTGTTCTGGCTTGCAGGGGAGATTTGTCACGACATTCAGGCCACTATTAATAAGAATTGGTAGGGCTATAGGGAGAAGGAAAGAAGGATTCATTGGGTGTCAAATCACAGAGTATGTTTCAGCAAATTGAGGAATTTAGAAGATTATAATTCTGCTCTGCTCCCAAAGCAAGTTTGGAGCGTTATGCATGACGAAGGCTCTCTTATGTTTAGGTTTCTTAAGGCCTGTTATTTCTCAAACGTACCCATGCTTGACCCTAGCTACACTTGGAAGAGCCTTTGGCGAGTGAGATGGGTTGTTCAAGCAAGTGTTAGATGGCTGGTTGGTGATGGGTATTCTATAAACATTCGGGAGGATAAGTGGATTCCGCAACCTTTCTCTTAAGGATATTACACTCCATAAGTCCATAATCCACATTTTGCTGTTTTGAGGGTGGGAGATTTGATCAACAGGGATGAAAGGGATCGAATCATGCGATGACTTGAATTGTTGTACTTACCTGTGGATGTTAAAGTGATCAAGGCTGTAACTTTGTGTACATCTTGGCCTAGGGATAGGCTTACTTTGCATTATTATGGATGGAACAATTCACAGTTGTGTATGCTTATCATTTGATCCAGAAATAGAAACTGAAGTAACAATCTCATTACAGTCAGCATGAGTCACGGAGGTTCTGGGCAGCCTAGTGGGGATTGAGAGTTCCGTCGCGGATTAAGATGTTTAGGTGGAGAGCGTGTGTTGGTGCCCTGCCTTCAAAGGAAGGACTGGTGAAGAGGTTGGATGGCCTTGACGTGAGGTGTGTACCGACTACCGTGTGGGGATCTCCAGGAATCATATGTTCATGTGTTGTTTGCTTGCCCACAAGCCCAAGCCATTTAGGTCATCTCGAATATAGAAGCTGACTGCAGGGGAACTAAGCATAGGACGATTTATGATGCTATATTGGCAATGAAGGAAAAGGACGCGTCAAAGCTTGAATATTTTGTAGTTGCTATGTGGACTGTTTGGAACGCGAGAAATGAATCTACATCTAGGAACAAGGCTTTTAACCCTCATATATTCTTGAAAAAAAAAAACTACAGATTTTGTGGTGAAGTTTGGTGAAGCCCAGATGAAGCTTCATCATGATGTTGTATCTGTGTTCTCAGGGTGGAAGGCGGCTCCTTCGGGTGTCTAGAAAATCAATTTTGATGAGGGTAAGCTGGGGGACTAGGGTCATGGGGGGGGGGGGGGGGGATATGGTCTAACAAGTGTATTTGTACAGCAACGGTTCAGCAAGGCCCTGGGTTTGATAGTGCTGAAGCCTGAAGTAACGGAGGCTCAAGCTTGCCTCTCCACAGTCAAGCATGCATGGGATCAGGGATTGGGCAAGGATACTGCGCAAATGTCATATCTTGGCTGAAGAGAAAGTCCTCTCCAATACTTTAGTGGGCTTAATCCTTTCTGACGTCATAAGTTTTGTTTCTAAGTTCAATTTTTATGCTTTTTCTCGTATCAAAAGAATGGGAATAGGGTGACTCACATTCTTGTGTGCCTTCAAGTTTTGTTAGATCTTGGGTTGGAGAAGGACTAAATTGTGTTTATGATCAACCTGGCTATGTAGGATTTATGAACCCAAACAGTATATTTCACATTGTTCTATAATAATAATAATAATAATAATAATAATAATAATAATAATAATAAT
>JACYFF010031957.1:13301255-13336182 GCA_017589665.1 Selenicereus undatus | reverse complement strand
TAATAATAATAATAATAATAATAATAATAATAATAATAATAATAATAGAAATCAGAAATCTTTTATTATTTCTTAACAATTGTGTATTTATAGCAAATATAATTTGTAACTGCCATCAAAATGTATATGATATTCCATATTTAAAATAGCCAAGATCTTTTATTATTTATTATTCTAATTAAAAATAATACCTTATGTAGTTTGGAATTATGTTAGGAAAGTCCAAGCCTTTAAATTTTTGATATGTGACACATGCTAACTTTGAGAGATATTATTTTAATGTATTTATATAGATCTAGTCTAATACAATAAAAACTGGATCAATTATAAAGTTTACCTAAACCTAATCGGGCAAAACAAGTATTGACCAATATAAATGACTAAATTTTACTAACTAATTGGATTGTTTTAATCATTCAAGCACTAAATGATGTATAGAACAATAATATTTGTTTGACTTTCTTTTAGAAATGACTGACATACAAATCAAAACGGTTTCTTGACCTATACAGCTATACTCTTTAGTGCCTACTCAAACCTCCTACTTTAGGGGGGGGTTTGGAAGTGGGGTTTTGTGCTCAAGAGAGGCTTTGGTTGGAAGCTTTGTCAACCGCACCATTATGAAATAAACTTTAGCTCGTAATGAGAACAACACAAGCTGGAATAGCTCAGTTGGTTAGAGCGTGTGGCTGTTAACCACAAGGTCGGAGGTTCAAGCCCTCCTTCTAGCGATTATGTTTTCCATTTTGCAAAACTATTTTAACGCCTTTTTGTTGTATGAGTGTATGATAATTTGACGGTTGGAAATCCTGCAAAGGTCAAGGGAAGAAAAATCTTTCTACCTTGGGCGTTCAAGGCAAAAGAGCTTCTCATAAGTTATCAGTAAGCGCCAAACCATCTTAATCACTTAGCATCATGTTCGACTATCTACTGTTATTAAGGATGATTTTTTATTAAAGCGGCCTACCGAGGATTAAGGTTAGCAAGGAGCACGGGGTTTCCTAAAGTTTGGCTAAAGCTTGACTCTTTGACGGTGGTTGGCATGCTTCAAGGTAGGCTCAAGTGGTGCCTTGAACATGCCCCCCTTTTGAGCGAATGCCGGAAACTCATAGAACTGCCAGGGTGGAAAGTCAACATCTCGCATTGCTTCAGGGAAGCGAATAGAGTAGCAGATACTCTAGCTAATCTAGGGCTCTCAATGTCCTCCACCTACCATATTACCCATGAACCTCCAAATGAGGTCAGAGATGTACTCTTTGCAGATGCTGTAGGGGTCTCCTGGCCCTGTAATGGTTCCAATTAATAAAAGTCCTTTAGGGGTGTAGCCCCTCTTCTGCACCAAAAAAAAAGGATGATTTTTTATTCAAAATTATTGTGAGAAGGTTTATATTAATAAGCCTATTAACTCTATTTATTCATAATTACCTAAGAGAAATAAAGACATGAATAAAAAAATTTATTCCATGGAATTAATGGCAAGAAACTCAAATAGGACATGGATATAATTTACATAGACAAACTATGCAGCACCCAACCCCAAATCAACAAACACAGAACACAATTGGATTCTTTTCCAGAAAAAATAACCAACAGAAAAATGAAAAGAAGAGACTTTCTCTTTTTTTTGGGGTGGGGGGTGTTAGATTTAAAATTCATTGGAGAGAGGAGCATGGTCATTTTGCATGAAGACATTGCCATAGATGAGACCAGCCAGTCCACCACCAATAAGAGGGCCAACCCAGTAGACCCAGTTGTCGTGGAAGTCGCCGCTGGCGACGGCTGGCCCGAAGGAGCGGGCTGGGTTCATGGACCCACCGGAGAATGGGCCGGCGGCCAAGATGTTGGCTCCAACAATGAACCCAATGGCAATGGGGGCAATGGTGCCCAATGAGCCCTTCCTTGGGTCAGCTGCTGTTGCGAAGACTGTGTACACCAATGCAAAGGTTGTGATAATCTCCATCACTATTGCTTCAAAGGGTCCCATTCCAGATGCCACACTGTGGATTGGAGTTGTCTGATACACATTTCAGAAAACCAAAACAAAAATTTTATAAGTAGTCTTATAGATTTCTATTTGTAATAGTAATTTAAGCCTTTTATGTTGTCATTTAATGGTACATTAAGACAATTAATGTCTTTTTGATCTTTCGAGAAACTATTAATGTCAACGTGTATATTTAGTCAATTATGTCGACAGACAGAAAAGATGTTTTAGATACTAACACTATTAAAGACAATGTTGATATACATGTATTTATAAGCCAATGGAAGTGTGTAGCATTTTACACGACTCATTAATGTTAGATTACAGACTTTCATATACGACGATAAACAACTAAAAAGGACGGGCGCTCTTCACAACTTTATGTATCTATGTCCAACATTTGTAAGACATTGACACTTTGGAACACTATTTGGATACTCTCAAACATATGCCACACATATTGATGGTAAAAAGAAATTGGATTTTGTTGGGCTTCATTATCAATAATTGTAAGATGCACCCACTATAAACAATTTGCGAATGCTCTCATCCAAACGCAACCCTATGTAATGCTAAAAGCATAAACAAATTATAAACACAGTGTAATAAAATAAATATTTTTCTCAAATCTAAATGTCCACTAAAATGTCGTATCTTATAATTTTATGAAAATCATGTATCCACGTATTGGTATTGTGTTGTATTCCTATCCATATTGACATCTATGCTTCTTAGACAGACACTGGTCATGTTTAAATTTGGCAAAAAAGACAGAATTCTTTGAAAAATGGTCACATTCAACAGTCAATCTGTATGTATCATATTTGCGATATTTCCTTTTTGTTTTTTGGATTGTAGGGCTTGATATTGTTTTTAATTGAAGATACCAATATAAGAGAGAAAATTAACAAGGTGAGAAGTAGTAATTATAATTACCAAGCCACCAGTGGCAGCCTTGAGGAGGAAACAAGCAACAATGGAGCCAAGAAGCTGGGCAATCCAGTAGAAGACGCCAGTTAGGATGGTGATTTGGCCTCCAAGAGCCAATCCAAAGGTGACAGCTGGATTTACATGGCCACCTGAGATGTTAGCTGCAACTGAGACTGCAACAAACAGAGCAAATCCATGGCACACTGCCACTCCTACCAGCCCAGCCGGACTCAAGGCTGCATCTGCTGTCAATTTATCTGCCATTTTCCACACACAAAATTTTCAGTACTCAATACTGTGATTAAAAATAAAATCGTCTAGATTTCGAGTATGTTCTTTTCAACTTATCATCCGTACTTATCATGACTGCTTAACACGGATCAGCAATTAGTCATATGTCCGAGTTATAATTTTAGCATTTATCAAGATTTATCAGTACTGATCAGCATTTGATCAGCATTGATCAGCAAATACGAGACTTATGATAAGTTGAAAAAACATGCCCCTTATAAAGATGAAAGGATATTATACTAACTGTAAGCAACGCAGGAGCCAACTCCAGCAAAGACAAAGAGCAAAGTGGAGATGAACTCAGCAATGTAAGCCTTTAATGAAGACCAGCTGAAGGAGTCATCAAATCTTCCAAAGGCAATTGCCATATCTCTCTCTCACTCTCTTTCTCTCTCTATAATGATGAAGATGAACGAATGATGGGTTTTCAGAAGGTGCTGGGGGCATTCAACATCATATCTATTTATATAGAAAGCATCATGCATGCTTTACTCGATAGTTAGAATATGAAGGTGAATATCACTACTTTTTGAAAAGAAAAAAAAATCAGATCTTCTTTTTGGGCATATTATTATTGATGAGAATGGCTCCTGCATGTATAATTTGGAAGGTAGTGGAGAAGTTCTAATGTGTACGTATGTGTGTTGATCTCAACATTAATTATTTTGTCCCATTGTTTTCATTTGGAGACCTTTTAAAAAGATTCTTCAAATATGCCATCATCGACTATTCAAGTCAAATTGGCAGAAAAAAGAATTTTCAAAAAATTTTACCCTGTCTTTTTCCTGTAAGATGGGGATGGAAAATATAGTTAGGAATTTGTCTTTGAAAAAAAAGAATTTACATTCTTAACGCAATAAAATTCAAGGAATTAATGTTAATAGATAACTATCTTTGGTGTATCAATTCCTTGGGCGTATAATATCATAGGTTATGTATGATTAACTGTACCTTATTTTTGAGGTTTAGAGTAGAAAAATCTTGTAGTTCTATTGAATATTTTCATGGCCTGTTCTTTTCGTAGGTAAATTGGGGTGGATAAAAGGGTAAAATAAATTAAAATAAATTGAAGTAGATTGAAGTGGGTTAAAAATTTTTATGTGATAAATTGTACTTGATCAAAATAGTGGATGTGGGTTGAAGTGGGTTGAAATGGGTTGAGGTTGGTATATTATAATTGACCCACAAAAAAAACAAGGCCTCATTTTTCAACAAGTAACTATTTCATCAAACAAAGTAATTTAACAATAACAAAATGTAATATTGAAAGAAGAGTATTTACTACTAGCAATATGTAGCATTTCTAACCTATTCTAGGGAATTCGACCGATCACAAGCATCAGTATATCTTCAAATTAAATGCTAATAGCAGGCAACTCACCATAGCTTTCGTTTTTGCAACTTACACACTGACTATTCAATAGTTAACCTAATTAATTACTTATTTTCTAGATTATGTTAATTCTAATTTCATTTTTTATATAATTTGCTTAGCTGCAAAAAGTAAGTTTGGACCTTTTTTTTAAAATTGTATTTTTAGTAGATTAAAGTAAAATATCTCTCTAAACTTCTTCTACTTCCTTTCTATGGATTAGTAGGTAGTCTATGATTTTTAAATTTAGGATGTAATGAATATGCAATTTCTCTGTAATTTTGCAATTTAGAGCTAAAGTTAGTGTATTCCCCTGGTTTGTTGAGGTATGTCTCTGCCCCCTCTTTATTTGTTATCTGGAACCTTTTCTCTTCCTCTCTCTCTTACTCGGTAAATGGTTTTGCAACCGTTTTCTCTTTAAAACTTTTTCACAAAATTCTTTTGTGGGTCTTATGGAATCAATCTCTCTATGGGTAGGAATACCGGTAGAGGTAAGGTTGCCTACAGTTGGATCTTCCCAGACCCCGCAAAAGCGGAACCCACACTGGGAGTTTGTTGTTGTTGTTGTTGTAGAGCTAAAGTTAGTGTATCAGGCCCCCAATACCCTGCTTAATGGGGTGTTTGATTGTTATTTTAACGACATTTAAGTATTGGTTAGTTTAACAATATAACTCTATAGAATAACTCAATGATTACGTAAATAGATACGGAGGATTAATTTGCCAACAATAAAGTATATATAAGTGATCAGTAAAAAGGCCTCTATTTAAATGTTCAAGGGATTACGACCCGGCAAGTGTGAATTGAACCTGATCCATAAATGGTCATATATGAAGTATTTGTGGTCTCACCCTCACATGCATGGGCAATTCATGCATGTATTGTGCATTACCCAAACAGGGTAACATTGAATGTGCAAGAAAAATGTCTTGACATATTCTTCCATGCACATCAAACAACCAAGCACATCTCTTTCTGCAATTCCACCCTTTCAATATCATGCTTTTTTAGGAGGACCACAAACAAGGGATGGTGGCCTAAACAAAAGGACACTCAAGGATCAAAATGGGAAAAAGGAACAGGAGATGGGTACGTGCCCTACAAGACCCATGATCATAAAAATATTGGGGCTATTGATCTTCAAAATCATCATGGGAAATGAGTGGATGTGATTCATCTGGAGGTTGTCTGAACTAGCTAGCAAATTTTTAAAAACTAGACATGACATGTTAGAGTTTAGAAGGCCAATTAAGCAATTATGTTGTTTGTTGCAGGCTTGAAAGGAGATTAGAATAGCAGTGTTAAAAATAAAAATCATCACCCAATTAATTTATAAGAGAATATTTTAGAAGTAAGATGTTAATATATAAAATAATTAAAATCTTAGGAATGTAATATCTAGATTTTTACTTAAGATGTTCTAGACTTTTGCAAAGTTATCAAAGATATTTACTTAGATTATTCTAGGTCATAGTACATCCAAGATATTGTTTTATTTACTAGAAAAATCCTAGGAAAAATATAAGGACTTACCTTGATGCGGAAACATTGCCTGGATCTCGCATGTTGAATACTGCCCACGAATATGGTGGCTACTAGAGTCACCAATGAGGTTCACACCCCAAACCCAAATCTCTACAATGGCTAGATTTTGCGTGAGGGATAGGGTAGAAAGAATATTGATCTAGGAATGCTAGCCTCTCAGCTATATACCATTTCTTACGTGTTTACCCCCTTTATATAATAGCACATAACTTTAACGGAATTGGGGATTAATTCAGCTGATTAATACTTAATTAATCACCGTGTAACCGATGTATTAATGGGAGATTATGATGCCATAATGTGACAGTTATGCTTTGGTCAATAGCTTCCCCTCGGTCACATAGACCACAAATCCCACTTCTATCCGCCTATAAATCTCCTCACACTTCATACTGGGAATGGAGTGTGCGACCAACCACAAACAAGTCGTGTTATATCAAGTCACCATCTAATTGATATAACACTTTCACAAAATACGATACCCTAAATCATCCTCAATATCACGAGCGGCATACATAGTCCCTTTATGCCATATGATATATCATATGATTATATACTCAATATAATCGCTCACGCTCATATGGTGATGATGGATAGATTTTTCCTTAAACACTCATGAAATTCCATCTCAGCTTGACTGCCTTCCTAACATGTTCTCACTTAACCGTATACATCATGGCCCTTAAAAAACACATTAAGGTAGCATCATCAATCTTCGACTTCATATCATAGCCTTAAGTCGAAAGGTCATCGTCCATAGGGTCACACAGTGAAAAGGTCGTCCTATAAGCACACACAGTATGAAATGTGTGTCATGTCATGTGAATCATCAGTCTAGATTTTCACCCAAAAAACTAACCTGAACCACTAGATCAACATACTGAATGTTAACCTTGATACTCAAGATTCAGTTTTTTAGGCTTCAATATGAAAATTCTATTCCATACTCGACTCCCCCGAGCCACATCTTAAACTCACTAAGGCGACTATATTCATTTTACTCTTACACTTTCAGTGTGAATAATCAATATTGCACATCCAGTGCCAATATGATTTAGTCTCATCCAACGCGCTATTCAAGCGTCATGGCGATTGCCTGTATAACTAGGCCAATCAGAAGCCTGTGACATTTCAATATGCCTATCATGCAACAATAAATCATGAGCATTTTGCTCATTTATAGAAGAAACATGTCCATCACAAGATAAATCTAAGCACTAAACCTTATGAATTCCTAGACTCAACAAATGAGCTTTAAATGCATTACTAGGAAAAGGTTTAGTCAAGGGAACATAATCACCTTGTTAGTCTATATATACCTTATGGCAATGTTTTTTGTTTCTATGGTAACTCTGCCTCCATAGCTGACATTGTTGTGCAGTTTTGCTTCTCACTGCACCATGACATGGCTCTTCCACTAAAAGTGAAGGCATGCCCTGAGGTTAACCTAGACTCATCTGGGTCACTATCCCAGTCGACCTTTAAGTATCCTCTTGTCTTAAGGTCCCATTGATAGCATAAGACGATGTCAGCAGTACCACAAATGTAGTGCTTGACTTTCTTGATGGCTTTTCACTTAGCAAAAACCAGGTTACTTTGATAATGACGTACCAAATCAACCACAAAGAAAATGTTAGGCTATGTGCATTACATGGCTTATATTAAGCTTCCTACGACACTAGCATAGTTCATTGTCTCTATTTCATCATCTGTTTCAGGCCATTGATTAAGACTAAAGGTTAGACCCTTCTCAACCAGAGTATCTATAGGTTTGGAATTATAAATCAAAACTCGTTCCAAGACCTTTTTCATATATGCATCTTGGGAAGGTTTTGAATTATTTCCACTTCTAGGACATACCTAACTTCACCCACGTCCTTCATCTCAAAAACATAGGACAACCACTTTTAAGTAGCTTCGATCAACTCTAAGTTTTTCCCAGCCAATAGTATGTCATTAACATACATGGTAAGAAACATAGTCCCCCATATTGAGTTTTTTTACATACACATGATGGTCTTCTGAAACTATAGATAAGCCAAACTAAGTCATGACTCCATGGAATCTAAAGTTCCAAAATCTAGAACTGCTTAAGACCATATATGGACCTTTTTAAGACAACACGCCTTGTTTTGTTGTCCCTTTGTTGCAAAATCAATGGGTTCGTTCATATAAATCTCTTCCTCAAGATTACCATTGAGGAAAGCAGTCTTACCGTCCATTTCGAACAACTCAAAGTTCAAATGGGAAACCAGGGCTAGGAGTAGTCAGGCATGAACTTATCGATTAAACCATTTGCCCAACGTTTTATCTCGAAAACTCATTTGTCTTCGAAAGACTTACGCCGGGACGAAGGATCAACAAGTTCTCAAACTTTTTTCTTGCCACTGAGTCCATCTCATCCCTTATGGCATCAATCCACTATTTGTGATTTGGTGAATCAATCACCTCTTAACAAGAGGTAAGTTCCTCAACTTCCAAGGAAGTGCATAGGAATACATCCTCTTCAACTTATAAATATCGTGAGGAATATATTCTTCCATGCCCACTCCTTGGGATCCTGGGACCTTCATTATTAGTCTGTCTAGATAATAAATCCCTCCCCTTTCTCTAAGAGGTATGGGACCATGAATCTCTCCCCCCTTCTCAAAGAGGTATGGGATCTTGACCATTAGGAGAGAATTACTTCCACTTTGTATTAGAGGTGAGATCCTGAACGTGTAGACTAACTGCATGTTCATAATGAGATATTAATTGAGGATAAACCTCATTTTCAGGCTGACTCTCCTCAACAATTGGAGATTGAGAACGAATCTCATTCTCTTAAACAGACAAAACTTCACCATTCCTATCGAATAAGGAAGGTGTATCATCCTCAATGACTTAGTGAGAATACAAATCATCTCCCTCACCAAGAGATGGTTAAAGGTCTTATTGTAACTCATACAAATTGAAGTCCTTTTTAAATTTCACCAAAAGCTTAGGAACTTATCCTTAAGAAAATCAACACTATGGTAACTCATTTCACAAAGAAGATATTTACGACCTCGATTGGTTCGAAAAGTTCTAATATTTAGTTCCAATTGAGTGTTCCTTATGTTATAAAGTATATGAACACATCAAGTACCTAATAGCGGTGAGATAACAGGTACACATACCTACATCACGAATATATCGCTCCATGATGTGCTTTCACATTCATGGGCCCGTAGATCTCTGGAGAGAATGAACACTGAGAGATTCGATGGGCTCGAAGCCTTATTAAAAGACTTCAAAGTTGCTTTGCTAGCTAAACTTGACTCACACATGGGCACCTTAACCCTAATGAGTCGGCCTTAAAAGACTACATTTCGCTAGTTTGATAACTCTATCTTGACCCTCATGGTTAAGTCAAGCATGCCTGAAATAGAATTTTTTTTTTTCAAATGAGGCAAACATGGAAGATGTCTTGTTTCGTCCAAAACATTGAAAACACCTTTCAATGTGACATGGCCAAATAAATTGCCATTGTACACGATATTTAAGACATTTAGATGAAAATTAAAGAGAAAACTAATCCAATAAATAAAAGACACAAGGGAACATTGAACCCTAGGTGCATAGAGAGCATCGTTAAGAAGCAACACATTCTCTTCACAGAGATAAGTCTTTATTTCAAGGACATCTTTTCCACCATCGTTACCTAAAATGACAGTTTGTGAACCCACCGGGTAGTGATAAAAGTTCACAAAATAGCTCAGTTCTGAATTATGTGATTAATTATTCCCATGTCCACAATCCCCTATGGATCATAGTTCGCAACTAATGCTAGGGATGACACATATTATTCGCGAGCAACAGTGAAAGAAGTTAACCCAATCGGCTTGGGACAACCCCGAGATTAGGGTATCTCTTTCATAGTTATAGCACTTCACACATGCTGTATGTATCTCTTTATTTCCCTTAGCCCTTTTCCCTTTTCCAATACCAACCTTAGGTCCGGAACTTTAGGAGAAAATGAATCTGGATGAACCTGATGCTAAGCTAATCCCACGTGTACTTAACAGTGGGAAAACTTTCAATTTAGTCACTAGATCATCATTGATGCAATACGACAAAGTACAGCATGTTGATCGATCCATTCTCGAACCATTTTTGGTATGCCTATAAGTTTTCTCGATACTGCTCACTAGCAATACCATCTTTGCCATTCTAGGAGACCTAGAACCTAATGAGTGTCACTTCACGCTTTCAGAAGAAACTGAATCTTCTAACACTTTGTGTCATTGTCAGTGCTATCAAGCTATTAATTGGTAAACAAATTACCAACTACATTTTAATTACCATATCTAGAAGTATATATTTTAAAAGATGGACATTAGGCATATTTTCAAATAATTAAATTATCAAAAACTCCATCATTCATGTCGCATGATCGAAAATTTCGCTAAACTTATAATCATCACATACAAACATGAACTAGAAGTTTTTATAATTTAATTACCACATTATTCCATAAAAACAAAATTTATGGAGAGTGTTATGGTTAAACTAATTAACATTCCAGAAATATCACAAAGATATTCAACTTTATCATGTAAACCAAATTTACATGAACTTATCTCATTGCATAAAACAAATTTATATAACTACTAATATGTCATTTGAAACTTTGTCAATGACATATCAACCAAAAAATTCAAATTATTATATAAAACACATTTATATAATAAAATGGATCTATGTTGCGAAACATATTCGAATAATAACATTTTACAAAAGAAATTCATTGAAGCCCAAAGAATATTATATAAAACACATTTATATATAATTATAGATAACATGAAACTTATTCAGATCTCACTCGCAAATTATAAAACACATTCATAATTAAATTTAGATTTCATGAAACGAATTCATAAAATTACATAATATGAAACGAATTCACATTCATTAACTTGGGCAAACAAAAAATGCTAAAATAATTAGCAAATTTACTACAATTCATGTAGTTTGTATATAACATAACTAATTAGTGATTGACGTGAACCATATTCACGTAATCGAATACAACATAATTTGTAACATGTCATACATCTAAATATTAATCGCAAGAAATCATACAGAATACATCTATTAGACATTACAAATTAAAAATGAAATGAATTCAAGGAAAAAAAATTACAAATTGTACAAACGTATTCAAATAATATTGCAAATTTAAATTTCATGAAACAAATCCATAAAATGAACAAATATTCTACATATCCAAATAATAGCATGAAACTTATTCATGCAAGGCTTAATTATTCATTTTTATTAACTAGAGCGATGATAGAACAATTAACCGAATCACAACTGCTAATTATAAAATTATTAAATCATGAAACATGTTCATGTAAATGAATGTTATATAAAACATATTTATATAATATAAGTTATAAAACAAACCTATGAGACATATTCATTTATAGATCAAGGGGGATCGACATTAGTCTAAATATTACATAGATATTTATTGAATTCGTGTAAAACAAATTTACACCATACTAATTTTATATATGAAACACATTCGTACAACTTCAATCAAATTGACTATTTACTAGGCACTCGACATGAAATTTTCAAGTTGCTGCATATATAAAACGAATTTATATACGACATTAAATATATTAATGTTTTCATAACAAATTCATGCATTCAGAATTAAAACTAATTCGAAATCTTAATTCAACGAATGAACTAACTGCATGCAGCTTTATCAACTGAGACATCATCATCATAACCTAACAAAAAAATATGCCATAACTAATATTTGATAATTGTTTTAATACAAAGCCAAAATTCAAAAAAAGCAACTTTGAATCAAATTAAACCTATACACAAACCAAAAAAAAAAAAAAAACGAGAGTTCCCTTTTATTCGGTCCTCATGTTCAGTCCACTGGGGCTTTATCTCTCCAACTGCAAACCCTTCTCTCTCTCTCTCTAAACCCCCCCCCCCCAAGACTCCTTCTCTCTCTCTGTCTCTCAGACTTCACGATTGTCCTCATCCCACAGCCGAGACAACCACCACACCAAGCCCCTTTTTCGGTATCACCTACGACACAGGGCACCGCGGTTGCTCGAAATACACCGCAAAATCAACCCACATGATGAAAAATCGTCGATAATCCTAGCTCTTAGAAGCCTATGACCTATATCTACTCACCTTTCAACATAACCACCACCAGCAACGTGTAGATCGGTTGCCGACGCACCGCTAGAGGCCGTTCACTTGCCCAACGCGCCACCTCCATGGCGGCGGGTGACATACACGGGCGGCTAAATCAGCATTTTTGTGTGGTCCCTTGACGGAAATGAATAGATTGGCGGCGTTCAAGGGCTTACGGAGGAAGGAAACGACCAAAAGAAGTTTTCGTTGGTGGCACGTGACTCACACGTGCCGCCCCTCCCGGTGATTCTGATGGGTTTAGGTATATCTAATTACCTTTTCCTCCTTTTTTTTGTTTTAGGTTCGGTGTGGATATACGACAACCATAGCCTTGACTGGGCGGTTGGTGTTTAAGGGCCATTTTAAAAGCGTTTGTTAGGGTTTCTGGAGAGTCCATATCTGGGTTTCGAGGAGGCTTGTGATGAGTCTCTGTTCCAAGTTCCAAGTCACAAAGAGTAGAAACATAGGTTTCTGATGTTCTCATGTCGAGGGAGATTTGTATTCTTGCCCAAAAAACTGGTCTCGGTTGGTTTATTTATTTACACTAGATCTTGATACTTATTGAAAAAAAATGATAACATGAGGCATATGAACTTAGCATATTCGAATTTGAATTCGATTTTGCATAAGATTACGTTCAATAATCACACAGATTATCAATTCATCAGGCATGTAATGTTTAGCAGATTATCATTTGCGTATAACCAAGATCCATGTTCTGTTATGACATGCCCAGATTTTGTTGATTAAACTAATCAACCTCAGATTTAGGGCAACATGAATTAGTTGGGGTTAGCAACAATCAGACAAAGCTCCGATACTACTGTTGGAAATATAAGGACTTACTTTGATGCGAAAACATTACCCATATCTCATCTGTTGAATACTGTCCACGAATATGGTGGCTACTATAGTCACCAGTGAGGTTCACACTCCAAACCCAAATTTCTACGATGGTTAGATTTTGTGTGAGGGATAGGGCAGAAAGAATATTGATATAAGAATGTTATCCTCTCAGTTATATACCATTCCCTATGTGTCTACCCCCTTCATATAACAGTACATAACTTTAACAGAATTGGGGATTAGTTCAGCTGATTAATACTTAATTAATCACCGTATAACCGATGTATTAATGGGAGATTATGATGCCATAATGTGACCGTTATGCTTTGGTCAACAGTGACACTTATCTCAAATCTCCACCACACCTTAAGGAGGTGGAGTAACTGGAGTTAGAATAAAAAGGGGGTGAGGTCTCCTTGTGTAGGCAACCAACACACAAAAGTGAGACATCACACATAAGAGCGTTAGAGAGGAGTCCTTCAAGAATGAGATAGAGTTCTCCCACATGGCTTTGAGAAAGTACTAAGTCTTGCTCACTCTTTCTACATTACTTTTGAAAATATAATAAAAGGTTTCTTTTGGCATATCACTTGGGTATCCTCATTCTCAACAAGTGGTATCAAAGCAAGGTTTTGGGAGCTTTGTTTGAGCTACCTCTTATTTGACATTTTCGATCATGGATTGAAGTATAGGGAAGACTCTGCCAACACTGTTAGGGACTATGATATTTGTTGGTCTGGGACCATGTCTTCTTAGTCAAGTGCTAGGCGCTTACCAAGTTACTGTGGCAGATCTTTCGGGCTTCGGCCTCAGCTAGCTCGCTTGAGAAGCTCAATGGGAACAATTATAGTACTTATGTACACGTATCAAGTACTATTTGAAATGACAAGATTTGAGGCATATTGTTGGTGGTGATGAGAAAACTGCACCAATAGATCTGAAGGAGATAATGAAGTAGGAAATCAAGGTAGAACAGGCTATGTATGTACTTTCCGTGACAATGGAGGATGAGTTTCTACATCGAACAAAGATTCTAAAATGCCAAGTGACGCCCGAGGTATTTTAGAAACACTCTTCACAAAGAAGAATGAAGCCAAGTTACAACAACTAGAGAATGAGCTCATGTCCATCAAACAAGCAGACATAAAGGTAAGTCAATACTTTACAAAAGTTAATCCTTGTGTGATTAAATTCAGAGGATAGATGCTGAAAGTGCAATTAATGAGGCTAGAATACGTCGAATTATTATTAGAGGCGTGGACCCCAAATATAGTGGCCTTGTCAGCAACTTGGGGTTGGACAATTCAACCCTCTTTTGCAGAATTAGAAAGTATCTTGGCCAACCAAAGAGGACCTAGACAAACGAATGTCTAAGGTCTCGATAAAGGATGAAGAAAAGGCTCTCTTCACAAAAAAAGAGCACCTCATGGCCAAGGTAAGGGTGTAAGAAGGTACAATGGCACCGGAGAATCAAGGAGAAGAACGCAACCAAGGTGGCAACAAAGACAACATGGATGAGGTCCGTCTCAAGGGGCAGTACATCAAACTCAAGGAGAACAGTAAGAAAGGAGATATCGTCGTTAAGAAGATCGATGCTGCAAATGTGGTAGGAAATGGCACTTTGCTCAAGACTACAAATCTCCTCAAGTGGAAGGTAATATAGTCACTTTCATAAGCAAATGATAGCGAAGAAGAATGGGACTTCCAGGCATCTTTTGCAATAGAAGAAAGTAATCGGGCAAATAATGCAGAAGTAACTGCTTCACGTGCCGAGGAGCTAAAACAAGAAAGCGCTCTTGTCATAACAAGCAACAAATTCATCAACTACCAAGATGATTCGATTGTGGATTCGAGGTGCTCGAATCATATGACATGGCATATGAACAAGCTTCAAAGCATGACTGAATGTAAAGGAGATCGGGTCGTATTGACGACAAACGACTCCAAAATTCTTATCACCCATATAGTTAACACTTTAATTACTCTTTGATTCAACCCATACCGGGTGCAACTATGAAATGTCTACCATGTGTCTGGAATGAAGAAGAATCTATTATCAGTGTCCTAACTTACATCATCGAGGTACTATATGGTTTTTGGACCTAATGATGTGACGGTATACCGCAACCTCAAACTCAAATCCCTCCCCCCCCCCCTTATGGAAGAAAGAAGGTTGGAGTTTGTGTATGTGATGTCAGCCCAAGAAGCATATGTAAATAAAACAAGGAAGAAAGAGACAACAAATTTATAGCATGCAAGACTTGGCCATGTAAGCTACCACAAATTAAAGGTGATGATGCACAAATCTATAGTAAAAGGTCTTCCACAACTTAAGATTCAGAATACCATAATTTGTGTGGGATGCCAATATGAGAAGGCACATCAACTTCCATACGAGGAGTCCACATTTAAAGCTAAGGAGCCACTCGAACTCGTGCACTCCGATGTCTTTGGTAAAATGAAGCAACCATCTATCACGGGATACATGTACATAATTACCTTTATTGATGACTTTTCAAGATATGTTTGGGTAGATTTCATGAACGAAAAATCAGAGGTACTTGATAAGTTTAAGGAATTCAAAAATAAGGTTAAAAGTGAAGTAGGACACAAAGCTAAGTGCCTACATACAGATAATAGGGGAGAATATACATCAGATGAGTTCTTTGAATACTTACAAGCACATAAAATACGACGCCAAGTTACCTATCCTAGCACACCTCTACAGAATGGAGTAGCAGAAAGAAAGAACTAATATCTCACAGAGACATGTAGAAGCACGCTACACGCTAAGAATGTGCCATCACATTTCTAGGCCGAGTGCCTGAAGACTGTGGTATATGTCACGAATAGACTACCACAAACAAGGCTTGGGTTCATTTCTCCATATCAAAAGTTATGGGAATATCAAGCCCACAAAAGCCACTTCAGAGTTTTGAGGGGGTGTTATGTCTCCATACGAGACTACTTACGAAGCAAGTTCGATAAAAAGGCGAGTCATTACATCTGTAAGGGCTATGATCATGAAAGAAAGGGATGGAGATGTTGTCACCCAACAATAGGACATTGCTATACTTCAAGGAATGTGGTCTTCGATGAAGTGCCTTCGTGGTGTCATCATAAACAACAGTACTTCTAGATTCTAAAGAGATCGGGGAAAAGTTGGACCAACAACTTGAGGAGCACTCCAAGGGTGATGAAAAAGAATCACGTGATGAGGGAACACCACAAGAAGAATCTATAGAAGGAGAAAAAGACCAAAATGAGACACCAAACAAACAGAAGAGTCCATGGCAAACAAGTGCACATCACCCATCTCCAGAAGAAGAAAGGTCAAGTCAACTTGAAGATATAGTGGAAGACGAAACCTCAAAGCCACACTTAAGAAGGTCTAAGAGGGCACGAAAACCGAATCCTAAATATGCAAATGCAACAGTAGTAGAAGGACCAAACATTAAAGAACCATGCACCTATGAAGAAGCATATTAAAAAAGGAGTGACAAAAGGCAATGGAGGAAGAAATGCAAGCTTTGGTTCAAAATGAGACTTGGGAGTTAGTATCCAAATCCAAGGATGTAAAGCCTATTTCTTGTAAATGAGTATACAAATTGAAGGTACAGGCTGATAGCTCAATTGAAAGGTATAAAACACGATTAGTGGTTCGAGACTTCTCACAGATCTATGGCATACATTATGAAGAAACATTTAGTCCAGTGGTAAAAATCACCGCTATACGTGTTTGTACTAGCACTAGCCTCCATCAAGGCATGGAAACTATGGCAGATGGATGTGAAGAATGCATTCCTACATGGAGAGCTTGATCATGAGATATACATGGATCCACCTAAGGGATTCGAGAGCAAGAGTCATCTAGACTATGTGTGCAAGTTGAAGAAGATGTTATATGGACTCAAGCAAGCCCCAAGAGCATGGTATGACAAAATAGCTGAGTTCTTGGTCCAATGTGGCTACTCTATGGCACCAGCAGACTCAAGCTTGTTTGTGAAGGCTAGAGAAGGAAAGATTGTTATAGCGTTGGTTTATGTGGCTAACCTTATTATCATTGGTAACGATGAAATAGAAATTTAGCAAACAAAGACCAATTTTTTTCGTATGCTTCCAAATGAAAGATTTCGATGACTTAAAGCACTTTCTTGGTCTTGAAGTTGAAAGAACTAAAGATGGATTGCTCTTGCGCCAGCATAAGTATGCTCAAGATCTTCTTGAAAAGTATGATATGCTTGAATGCAAGCCAATCTCAACTCTCATGGAAGGGAATGTTAAGCTTTGTTCATGTGAAATGAAAGGCCTTGAAAACCATCAATGTATCGACAATTAGTGGAAAGCTAAATCTACCTTACACTGATTAGGCCATATATTACTTATGCCGCCAGCGTAGTGAGTTACATGCAAAATCCGAAGAAGCCTCACTTGGAAGTGGTACAGCAAATATTAAGGTACATAACGGAAATACTTGATTATGGTCTATACTAAGAAGGATGAGTTTGAACTAGTTAGTTATTATGATGCTGATTATGATGGTGATCATGATACTCACCGATCTACTACGGGTTACATATTTAGCCTGGGATCAACCGTCGTATCATGGTGCAGGAAAAGCCAACCAACAATGTCATTATCAAGCACAAAGGTCGAGTATTGCGTAGCAGCAATGGCAACCCAAGAATGTACATGGTTAGTCTAGCTTAGGGTTGTCAAATAGGTCAGGTCCGATTGAGTTCATGTTCGTGTCGAACTTAAACAGGTCGAGAAATTCTCGACCTAAACCTAACCCATTTATTAAACGAGTTGAAAACTTTGACCTATACCCGTTTATTTTTTTAAACAGGTTGACCTGAAATTTACCCATTAACCCATTTAATATAAACAGGTCAGGTTCAGGTTATCCAGTTACCCATTTACCCACTTAATGTTTCGACTAAAATATGATTATGGAATATTATAAACAATTCTTTTAAGTTCAATATATATCATCACAACACAACTATTATTCATGATCTTAAGAACCACAACCCCAAAACACAGATCTTCTTATTAAACCCTACTTTTCATAATTTTTTCCAAAAAATAAACGGTAATTGGGTAAACAGGTTTACCTATTTAACCTGTTTAATTAAACGGGTTAAATAGGTTTTTTTTCGTGTCAAAATTCTCAATCTGAACCTAACCCAATTAATTAAATGGGTTAAACGTGTCAACCCTTTTAATTAAACGGGTTGAAAATCTGTATCCAAACCCACTTAATTTCGTGTTCGTTTCGGGTCGGTAATTGTGTCGGGTCGCTAATTGTGTGCCTAGTCTAGCTACTTAAAGATCTTCGTCAATCTACCAATGACCCAGTGATGCTAAGATGTGACAATCTCTCCACGATACGACTAGCGAAGAATCCTATGTTCCATGTGAGGACTAAGCACGTGGAGGTACACAATCATTTCATAGGAGAGAAGGTATTAAAAGGAGATATCAACATGGAGTGCACAAGGACAAAAGACCAGTAGCCGATATCTTCACAAAGGCACTCAGTTGTGCAAAGTTTGATGAGTTGTGAGTAAGCATCGTGATGATGTCAAGAACAACATTGACGAAAAGTGGGTGATGAGGGGGAGTGTTAAAAATAAAAATCATCATCACCCACTTTATAAGTAAGAGAATATTCTAGAAGCAAGAGGTTAATATATAAAATGATTAAAATCCTAGGAATGTAATATCTAGCTTTCTACTTAGGATGTTCTAGACTTTTGCAAAGTAATCTAAAATTTTTACCTAGATTATTCTAGGTCCTAGTGATATCCAAGACATTGTTATATTTACTAGAAAAATCTAAGATATGTAATAGTAGGCCTTGTAAGATTATAACACTTGTCCCAAATATCCACCACACCTTAAGGAGGTGGAGTTAGTATAAATAGGGGGTGAGGTCTCCTTATATAGGCAATCAACACACAAAAGAGAGACATCGCACATAAGAGAATTAGAGAGGAGTCCTTCAAGAGTGAAAGAGATGTCTCCCAAGTAGTTTTGAGCGAGTACTAAATCTTACTCACTCTTTGTACATTTCTTTTGAAAATATAATAAAAGTATTGCTTTTGACATACCACTTGAACCTCCTCATTCTTAACACAAAGGAATCTCGAGGACCTTCTCCTTGGCCCCATTTGGTTACTATTTATTCACATTATACAATATAACATGTGAATAAAAGCGATAAATTGACAACAAATTTGAGATTGATCATCAAAACTATTGATTTTGGTTAGTTCATATTATCTTTTTTGTTAAAAAAGAAAACTTAATTGGCTGTAGAGGCTATTACACATTAGGGGCAAAGGTCTCTCACAAACTTGTTTCCCAATTTTTTTTAAAAAAATAATCATGTATGAGAACTCTTGAAGTTTATAAAACTTTATCGAATGTCGTCACCCATATATAAAAATTAATTAATACTAGTTAATTTAATAAAATATAAAGCTAGACAACCATGTTCTACATTTTTGAAGCAGGTCCTCAACTAATTAGCTAATTTTATGCAATAATCAAATAAATTATCACGTGAAATTGATTTCTTGTAAATTGAACCTTTCACAGTAGTCATTTTTCCATTAGTTTCTAACAGTTTTAGGTATTATGTTTTCACTGAAGATAAACTTTTAGCTCGTACGACGCTTGGATTATGCTTCTGATTCGGGGGAAATAAAACTTGAAACATGCATGTTGTTTACCACAAAAACTGGTGATCACCATGGAAGTTTTATGTTAGTCAATTCATTTGTCTTCTAGTCTCAAGTGATGCCATGATCTTGATTTTCTTTTTTTTCTTTTTTTTTTTTGGTCGAAAGATCTCAAAGGATGACCTAATGTATCCAAGGTCTCATCCACTAAATTAAGATATCATTCACTCGTGATTGGTATTTTATAAAGCTTAAAAGAGATATCATTTTACATCGACGACTCAACGCCACTACCTCTCTTAATTAAACATACTGATATTAATGATTGATTGCCGACATAATTCAAATTTTGCAATTGAAGTACACCACACAGTCGGCGTAACTCCAAGAATTGGAGAATTAAGGGATAAAAAAAATTAATGAATTAGCGTTTTTTGGGGAAAATAAAGGGTGAATTTATTAATTAAAAATTATATAGTACTTAAAATGGGCATCAAACTTAAAAGAATACGTAATTAAGATAATAAAGTAAACTTTTTGATTGAGAATACTAATTAATGAACTTCTAAATACTCATCTTCTATTTGATCGTTATTTCTTAATACAACCTTTGATGAAGAGACACAAATTTTGTATAGCCTTCTTGTTGAAAATATCAGTGTGCTCTCATGGTCCATATTTGAAGGATTGACATCCATGACAGACTGACCTTGCTATCAATTAATAATTCAATCTCAAGCAAGCAAAACAACATGAAATTATGATAGAAATCACTCCAAAAGTGATAGAAAGTACAATGCGCCAAAAGCAGGTGTAGAAATACTCTCATAAATGGGGAGATAATATTTGTCAGGAGAGAAAATACTATAAAAATCACTGCTGAGGGAGAAATTAGTGCTTATCATTGGCAAATGTCAATGGCAACTTCTAGAAACAAGGGAGACAAGGAGAAGGCCAGGGTTTTTAGGAGAGAGGATAGAAGGGGACAAGACCATGGATTTAAAATGCGGATGCGGGCGCATTTTTTGTTTCGGTTGTGTTGGCACGGGATCCTTTGGATGCGCTGGTTGTGAAACAGATCGCATCCGTCGCAGGATGAGAAGGTTCACATAGTTGAATTTGTCATTTGTATTTGTATTTTAGTACCACAATTCATTAAGTGATGTTGTTTTGTAGCATAGTTCTTATTTAAGTATATTAGATTGGGTCAATTTTGACAGTATTCAAACAAAATAAGTAAGAAAAGCATTGACGCAAATTATCAATTATCAAAATAACAACATATTTAATATAAATATCATAAATTGAATTTAAACTTAACAAAAAAAGGTCATAATTAACATATAGTGACACACAACTTTTCTAATTAACAGAAAGGTAATATAATAACATAATTAACATACAATGTGTTTCATCAGCTGCTTCTGCATTTATAAATTGCTTGCACCTATAACTCCACCAAGAGCACTTCTCAAAATCATGATTATATTGCAATAAACCAGGCGTTCAGAAATGATGTGGGACAAGAGAAATGAAAGCTAGCAAATCTTTGCATTCACCAAGTTAGGTCCTGATTTCTTAGAGTCTCACATCATCCGTGATCACTTTATTGGCATTCTAAAAACCCTATATAAATGCCTCCAAGCAATTTTTCCCATTCATGAAGTTGGGTCTTGCTTTCAGATTTCAGATATGGGTTGGAGCTTGGGAAAAGCTTGTTCAATCATGGATGGGTGAAATTCATTGAGTCAGCCGGTGCAGGTCAATTGAGTTTGACCAGCCATTCTTGGCTTGACTTTAGAAGTTACATTATGTTATTTGTCCGTTTAACGTTCCGTCACGTCTAACGTGGCCATTCCTCAGTGATACGCTTGTCACATAGATTTTGTGGTGTTTTTCGGTTCGTTAAATTTGAATTCCGTTCTATAACGGCCGTTCTGGGATGGAACATTCGAGTTTTAGAACCCTGGACAAGACTAGAATTTTTCAAAGTTCGTAGCATATGTAGAATGAATTGTGCGTTGTTGTAGCATTACCATTACGCATTTGCGCCACTCAACGGCTTTTCTTAAGCTCTTACTAGCCTGAGTTCAACACTTCAAATTGGAATCATTCCACTTATGTTCTTTGCGGAAGTACATGTACATTGAAATGACAATTCTACTAGACGCAAAAAAGTTCAAACGAGAGAATCTTACCACTTTATGGGCCAACAGGTGGTCGACTTTGATAAAAACAAAAAAAAAAATAGGTCCAAAGACCCCCAAACTAAATTACTGCTCTAACATGAAAACATTAATATTTAATATTTATAGGTAAATTCCACATTTTTCAAGGCAGATATGAAATTTACATGATTACTAGGTCTCCCTTGCCCAACCTGATTTTCATACATTACCCGATATTACCTTCGTATAGCAATGGGACCCTTTTGCACGCAAAATTATCAATATAGAACACTTCCAGCAATTGAATAAGCCGAAACAAAACAAATGTCAAAGTAGTTATTTCTCCTACAAACTTGATGTGTGGGACCTATCATTTGTAGAGACAACCAAATATGAAAGAGCTCAAAAGGGAAGAGCCGAATTAAAGGGGGAAACTATTCCTCCCACTCCCACATAGTTTCAGACACACTGACAATCAAACCTACTGTGTTTCTTTGGGGAAAGATTATTTGAAGTTGAACGTCATAACACCATCCACAGCGAAGCTTGAGGAAATTGGAGAACGACCTACAATTTTGGAGCATTCATTCTCGAGACACGTATTTAAATTCTGCCCACATCGACTTTGGGCCTCCAAAGGGGGAGGGGCATTCATAAACTAGCACTGACACAAACACAACAGAATGATACAGGAAATCTTTGCAAGGATCATAAGAAGAGATCAGAAGTTGATTTCAGCTGTTTGCTATCTCTTTCCTGACAAAGCTGACAGTGGATCTATGATGAAGTCGAAGGGTTGTCAGGAAACGGTATGGAGGCACAGCAGTGATAATAGCCATTTTCATCATACAAAAACCTTTGTGAGAGATGAGCTTCCCTTATACGGTAGTCTCCCCAGTGCTCAGATTCAAACTGCTCAAATATTTTGGTAGCATCAAAAGGTATGGATCTCCGTTTACCCTTCCTGAAAGCCATTCCGGACATATATTTCATCATAACTATGAATTCGAAAGGTTCTCAATGACCCTCACAAGTTCAGACATCTTCAGGGATAAACTCACAGAACACAGGGTAGAGTTAGAGAACCTGTGGTGCGTTTTCCTATGAGATGTGTTCATCAGAGTAGCATGCAACTGCATTGAGAAAACCAGAAAGTTCAACCGTCAGTACTTATCGAATCATACCTCAGTAATCTAGTCCGGTAGCCAAACTCCAAACTGAAAAGAGAAGACTCTAGAAAATACCATATATTTAATCACCTACTAAACATAACTAAAAATGCCACCAATATTAGAACTTTTGAAGTACACGCAATTCCAATAATTTCAGACAACACTTTGTTGTAGCCGGAATCCAAATGTCAAATATGAAGGAGCCTGAAAAACATGAAGATGGGGTTCCACAAGAGACATCAACTCAAAATTCAGTCAAAAGCACCCAAAGTCTCCATCAACGCCTATGATACCCGAACTCCCCATTTTGCCCCGCCATACCCGTGTCGGACACGACACTTTGCGGATAGGACATGGGATCCTTGTCGGACCCTTATCCAAACTCTAAAGTAGCAAGGGTGAAAAAAATTAGGAAAAAGTGGTCTTTTTCTTTCTTCCTTCGTTATTACTTTAATGTCTTTAATAGATCTTTAATGTTCAACCGTTTGACAAGTTGACAACCTTGTAACTATTGAAATATTCTAAGATTAACTTGAAATTGCAACTTCCATATGTAAAATTATGGGTCCTCATATCCGTGTCCAAATTTTGGACGGTGTCCCCATATCCTAAAATTAGAGCTTTGACGAGTCGGACACTCGAATCCGTACCCGTGTCTGACCCCCATACCCAACTCCATGTAACATAGATCAACGCAAAGAAATGTGAAGCAATAATGTTGTAAGGTTGTATCAACTATGGACTCCAGGGGTTCAAATCATGCTTCTCAAGGAAAATGGATACATTAGGCCTGTGAAGTGAAACCTTTTCCTGAGAACTTATTCCTTGGAAGGGAACTAGCCTAGGTCTAGACATCCCCTTAACCAACTAGGAGGGCAACATTTGTCTCTTGGACCCCCTCTCGTGACATTCAAGAAACCACAGATGTGATCTTACCTTAATTGTACATGCACAAATCACATACCCTTTGCTAGTGATTTTTATGATAAGTTGCTTATAGTACATGCAACATTGCATATCACTCATCCCCATTTAATCAGGTTCTTTCCATGCTTTTTATAGTGTGCTCAACGATCAAATGCATTGCCTACTGAAAATTTGATCAAGTGTTTCTTCGCTCAGCTGTCCACAAACAAGGAAATATTATATGCATTCGAGAGGTCACATCCAATAGTTTTTAAATGTAAAGGAGGGCTAAAGGACAAATATAAACACCCCCCCCCGGCACAGAAAAAGAAGGAAAAAGAACGATGCACAAACACAAAAAGAACTCCAATATGCACCATGTCGGATAGCGGACTTAGTACCTCTGATAGCGAAAAATATCAGAAAACAAACACAAGACCATGAATGACAAATAGAAATGTAATAACCAATGACAACCCCAATATGGACCATGCTGGATGAGGATCTAGAGAAATCCAAATGAGAATAGCCTTTACCCCTGCAATGTGCAGGGTTGTTTTCCAGTAAACGCGATGAAAAGAGAGAACTATTGACGTTTTCAGAAAAAACAAAAGATAATAAGTGGTAACAGAAAACTAGCAGAGAACTAAGGCATCAGATGATGTACCTTCAATTTCTGTCCAATGTCTTTCTCAAGGACCAGACCAGCTTTGACATATGCATCAGTTATTATTTCTATGAAAGCTCAGGACATACAAATGGCTTCTGAATGATAAGTGAGAGGTTTTACCAAGCGGACAGCATTCTAGTACTCTTATGCATAGAACTTTATTTTAAGCAGGAAAATAAAGAAGACAACAAAGAAGAAGCTAAGCATTGAATGGATACGGCATGCACGTAAAAGTCGGCCTCCATTTCCTATTTCTTCAACCGGAGCATAAAGAACATGAGCCTTGGTCCTGGTGCCTCTCATTAAATCCTGAAAGAAAACTAGGATTACTTGCATAAGAATCAACATATAAGGAGATAAGAAAAGAAAGACCAAAAAACAAAGGGGGAAAAAACCTCACTCCTTGGCCAATGATAGGCCCAAAGGGACATCATCATCAGCCAAGACTTCAGAGTCAAATCATTATACCACGTTGATCAGGTTTCAAGTAGATTTCAAAACAAGAAATAGTCTTACCAGACCCCTAACACGTAGAAACAAAGGTCGATTTTCCAGGTCTTCCATTACTTTAGAGGAGACACTCTGGTAAGAACGCAAATATTGTGTTACATAGAGCATCTATTAGAAAATACCCTCAGTATGTTCAGCAATCGCACCTGCAAAACCTCGATAGCTGCATGAACGCGTTCCTTGTTCCACAACTTCAGCATCAGGATGGTCAAATGAAATGTTTTTGGTTTAATAAATATAGATTTGTCGATTCCTAATTTTGCAAATAGAAAGTGCACAGATATCAAAAAGCATTCCAACAGGGAAGAAACAAAGTACAAACACAATTCGGGATGAGCTTGATGCAAGGACATGACATGAAGAGATAAGCAGTTCCCGGCTCGAATCTTTTGATTATAAACAAGGGATACAGTGTGTATAAAGGATATTGAGTATAATGGACTTCTTTGGGTCTTTGACTCAATCTTTTGCAAGGACATTAGAATGATGAGCGGTCCTGCCCAGATGAAGTCTCTGTACTTTCCACAAAGAGGGTACAGAACACAAACACATTGAGTGCCATGACAAGGTATCTGCTGATAGTTACTTAGGTTGAGGGAAGCCTAGTTTGCTGAGAGGGGTTGGAGCACATGATACGCCAGGCACCAGCAGAGGACCTGGGAAGGCACCTCTTATTTTTATTTTTATTCTTTGTTGAATGCAAGACAATAAATGTTTTTAACAAAACAAAAAGAGTGGACAACAACAGTCAGTACAAACAGGAACAAGCCTAAAGGGCCAGTGTCGGCCTAAATCCATAACAAGCTGTTCATTTGGGCAATTGGAGGTGGGTTGCATCAGAGATGGGCTTGCTGAATTGCCACATTTGGGAAATTGGTATGGAGGGGAATAATTTTCGGTGTGCATGAACAAGTTCACGGTACACAGAATTTGAGGGAATCTAGTAACTACTAAAAACTGTCCATGACGGCTTTATTGAATTTTTTTCTTATAATTTGAGATAATACTTCAGGTTCCTTCACAAAAGTTGTTCATGTATCTCCTGAACTTCAGGAAAATTTTTCAGTTCTTGTAACTTCAAAAGCAATCACAAAATCAACACACTCGATATGCTGAGAGCTCATCAGTCAAAACCTAGATAGATGTGAAGAACTTGTTGGTTGGATACTTGGATGCATAAGCAAACTGTTTGCTAAGCAGAGATCTGGAAGAAACAGGACAATATGTTTACCGGATAAAGTGCGAGATTTTTTTGATACTTTTGGTGCATAGCCTATAAGGGGTACATCCAAAGCAACTTTAACGTTATCTGTGTCATCATCAACAACATTAAGTTGCACAGCAACGTCAGGGGCTTTTTCAGGTTTGACTTCATCTTCATCTTCTTCACTTGAAACACCATCTGTAATACCGGCTACATCATTGGGATCATTATCACCCAATACAATGGTCTGAAATCTGACAAGCTTATCAACAAGTTCGGGGTAAACAGCCAATGGAAGAGAGATGAAGTGAGAGTAGTCAAAGATTGGGCTCTTAACAACCTGCCATTCAACAACAACCAAAACATTGGAAACTTGTATGTACATGAACATGAACGTATGCCCGGGGGGGGGGGGGGGGTTCTATTCCATAATCAGTGGAGAAGATGACATGAACTATGAGATACAAATACCAAGATAGCAGGTTTCAAAATGACAGATATAAGACCATCCCAACACGCTGTTTTCAGTTAGTGAAACATAAACACAACACAAAAGGAGTTACATTGATCCAGTTAAAAATGCACGCACAAAAAAGTTGAGAAAACAATGGCCGAGGCCCTAGACTTGATTAAATGAACAAATACCCAGAAGCCACTCAGTACTCAGTAAGATTACTGAAGCAAGAATGGAACTTGTATAGCTACTTGTCGCACAAATTTAGGCTTTTGATTGCCTCATCCCAGCAATGAAAATGAAAAGCATTCTAACTACCTATGCCAAGCACTTTCTGCACCTGAATGACAATGAAGAAATAACAAATACACAAGAATGTAACCACTGCTTCAAAATACTGAGTTCTCAAGCGTTGAATACATTTTCTCAGTCTTATTAACTTGGCTAACATGTCGTTGGCAAAGAATCATAATAAACATAACTAACCTCATTAATTACAGCTTGTATTTTTTCTGAAGCTTTGGTGATGGCATCTAGAGAATCACCTTCAATGACTGCAAGAACAATTGAAAATCAAATATAGATGCAAAAATTTGACTTCTTCAGCTACATGTTATCAGAAACTTTTATTAAAAAAGAATATTAGCTCCCATCTAAACAAAACAAGGTCTGGGGATATTATGTAGGTAGCTTCAAAGAATAGGGTAGATGTACTCACTCAGTTTTCTTAGTCCAAACTAATGATGAAAGTGGCTAAAGTCAGATATTACTGATTAGGTTCCCCTAAAATGCTGAAATTCTAGAAAATTCTGCTCAACATCATTGATCAATTATAAAGCAATCGTTCTAAATACAACAACAAAGTGTACACCGAATTGAGACCAGCACAATGTGGCTTAACTAAATGGAAAGTCTTACCATGAAAACATGGGGATTTTAAGGATAAAAATAAAAATACAGGTACACTTTTGGTGCAGCTTTTGTCAGGGTTACAAACTTACAATATCTTATTATAAGAACAGAAAGCTAATTTCGAAGATCTCAACTTTGATTTTTAGGAAGCACAGTGCCGTCCTTTTCGAAGTAATGTGGCATTTATTCTTTAATCTTAGATTCTTAGTTGCATTCCTGTAGAGCTAATTTTCATTTTTTTTGAGGGGATTTGTTGGCTCCCAGATCTATTGCTTCACACATAAGAAACTACCTTTATAGATTCTCCAAATGTACTGAGACAATCCGACCATTTTGTAGCATCTAAAGCTAGAAAGTGAGGCAAATATTCCCAACAAAGGGAGAATCTCAGAAAGAGGACACAAACAAAAGATGTCAGGTAGTTATGTTAGAAGACAAAGCTCAACACAGGTTTACGAGAAGTAAATCTCAACGACAGTTTATCAAATATCATTAGCATGCACCCCAGGATGAAAGGACAACATAAACAACAGAGGGAACCCATTGCGAATTGCAACTGCATAACACTCCATATAGCCCTATACATACAAATTCACAAAACAAGAATCATTTTGAACATTATATTTTTTATTAAAAAAAATTTGAATGTTGGCTTGACAGCAGTAAAATTTTGGGACAGCATCAAATTTTACACAACAGTACTAATTTAAAAAAAGAAACTATAGTAATCAGGATCCAAGCAAAATACCAACTGAGTCATCCTTTCTCGATGATGGAAATTTTATTTTCACTCCCATATCTTCTTCAATACTTTTCTGTGTAGATCCACTACAAGATACAATTAAGGCAGTGAAATAAGGAAGGAGTAGATAAAGCACCTAGCATGTTGAGTTTCGACAAACAATTTATGAGACTACAAAAAATAAAAAGCTGAACTCATACTCTTTTCCTTTTATGAAACGCATGACTGAAGCACCAATCTGTATAAGTAAAAGACAGCCCGTCAAGGAAGAGCCACAGCAGTCAGCAAACATCATTAATAAACCAAACTGGCAGCATCGACAAAAAGAAGAAATTTGCCTGTCTCCTAAAGGACTATGCATAAAGCATGGTTGACATTCTAATTTTTCAAAACCTTAAATGCGTCTTTTCTTACAAGGAAAAATTACAGGTTAAATGTACTAGAATTAGAAGGGGTGCAAAGCAAGTATCCTATAAAGGGGCTACATAACAAAGTCGGCAACATTAAAAGAACAGCAAATTTTCCCATCATCCCAAACATAAAGGATCTTGGTCCAATTGTTTTTATCGCATTGAGACAGACAACCTTGAAGACCCTTTGGTTTCTCTGTCAAAAATATCGCATGATTATCCCACTACGTGCCAATTTCTGAAGTTGGGGAAAAGCCTTCTCATCCATATTGTTTACTTTTCTCACCTTAATTGATACCTAGCCCAAAATAGAGGATTTTGGATATGTAAAACGGCGATCTCAGCCTTTTCATAGACACAAACTCTAGAAAGCCCAAGCCCCAAGAACACAAGATGAATCCTCAACTGCCAGTGTATGTCATGAATGTCTCAAGGACACAAGTAATTCCAAATTTGACAACTTATGGATGTGTCGACAAAACATAAAGAGGAAGCATCAACCATTTGCACAAGAAGCAAGTTTTAAAAGAAAATCCATCACAAACTTAAGACTATTCAAGGGGCCCAATGCCCCAATATCGAGTGCCTGAGAAGGACGTTGGTGAATTCTTGGCAATTTTCCAAAATTTTCTGTGACTTTAGCCCAAAATGAGGGGCAAAGTATCCATGCCCATGTTGGAGTCATGTGTGTCTGGTATGGATACTTGAGGTTACATCTATAATCTAAGGAACATAACAAACAGTCCAGGTAACATTTATATCAATTCTGAGTAAAAAGAAATAAACTTAACTTTCAGATCACACATCTGGGTGACTGCCAGAAATAGAAAGCCTCAGGACAATGTCTCACCGCCAGAAAAATTAGGAAAGAATACAGAGCAAATTGCCACAACCATGAGAGTCTCCTAGACTTCATTAACGCCACAACACCAGGTGTGCAGTAAGTTCAAGCCATGAGGATGGCAATAGAAAATGGGATACTTTGCCAAAAAAAGAAAGGTTTTTGCACTGAGGATGCCAACAAATATCAACATATGTCAAACAGATACAGAGTGAAAATGGTTATTGTCTCACCTCAACAGAAATGGCATACTTTTTTTTGGATACTGTCAAAATTGTTTCAGTGCCTCCAGCATGGTCATCCTGTGAGGCTGAAATGGCTGTAGCACCCCCTGGTGTATTCTCAGCATTCTTTACTACATCATTTTGACATGCGGAAGTTGGGCTAGCCGCCGTTTCTTCAGCTTCACTGACTTCATTTTCAGCTTGCAGGGAAGAAGAAGAGATAGTCGAATCAGCTATTGCCCTCACTACTGACTCAATGCAACTCTCATTCTCACTTTGTTCAGTGCCAGCGACATTTTCAGGCTCGGCTATAATATCCCCTTCTAAGCGCTCTACAGGTTCATAAAGAGTTTGTATTGATAACAAATCTATCAGACATTTTAGAGTACTCCAATCAAGCTCACAATGGTCCTTCAGAAAACAACAAAAGTGCAATGAGAAATGGCATAGTATTTGAAACATGAGAAGACAATCAATGTAGAGCATCATGTTAACCATTATTCTGCAGTTTGAACCACATTCCATTTTTTTGGTAGCTCAGGTTGATGATTTCTATGCATGTTGGGAGGTAATTGAATGCATGCTGTTGTACTAACCCATCAAGTCTTAACGCACATGCCAATGCTGGCAGATTTTTAATCACAGAATGTCATTTCAGCAGTTATAAGGTCGTAGGGACAAGAGAAATGAGTGGCCAGCAAGCTACAGAACAGTGCACATCAGTCATCACTTCCATGAGCAGGCAGGTGTGCTGGAGACTACATGTCCAGGAGGCAAAAGGGATTCTCTGGTTATGACAGAGGAGGTTTCCCATTCTTCCCTAGTTTTAGTGGTGGAGAGGGTAAAAATTAATCACTTCAAAAGTTTAGTTTATGCGCAGAACCCACCTCAACAGGAACCACCAAGTTGGCGCATTGAACAGAAGAAAGACTATTTGCAGGACCGCTGTGCAAAGAGGTTGAAATGAAAAGGAACCATCAAGAGCCTCTAATTAGGTTTCCACCGGTACTACTTTCAGGACTTTGTAGAGGCTAATAGAAGCTCTTCCTCAGAGTCCCCCCCAACCCCTCCCCCCCCCCCCCAAAAAAAACGAACCAAAAAAAAAGGGAAAAGTCATGCTTCAATAGAATCAAGCACATATTAAATGTCTAAAGCAGAAAAAGGGCATTATTAGAAGAATCAGTTCCATCAGTTCATAATTCAATGGAACAAAACACCTTTCCTAGCTTCCTACACTTTAACGAGCCATTGGAGATTTACCCGATTGTCTTTTACTAAGATCAGGAAACAATTTTTCATTTTGTTTCTTCTTAAATGAAACAGAAAGATCCCATGATGTCTTACTTTTGTGCCTCCATTATTCTTATGGTATCCATTCTCCTTCCACCAAGGCCTTTAAAACTTCAATTTACTTACTGTTCTCATCTCATACCCTGCTTCAGAGTTTATTATGTATCAAATCCATCTACACCGAACTTAACACAATGTTTGCGAATACTCAGAAGAATCAATATGGGTATGTTTGCCAAACTTATAACAAGAAGACCTACCGAAGTAAATGGAACGGTTGGTAGAATGGTCACTTTAGCTCAACAAAGCTATAAAATCAACAATAGCTATCACCATTCACCATGAAATAGAATTACTTCTCCAACAAAGAGAAAAACAAAAACAAGTTAACATGCGCCAATTGTTTAAAGTAAATGACTACACACACTGAATGATCCAATGCAGCATGTGATTCTACTTACCACTTAATTTAGCAACATTGCCACATCAGAAAGGTACATGCTGAAAGTAAAGATTTCTTTCCTCAAGATTGGTGAGTGACCAGCTAAGTTCACTAGGCTGGCTATAGGATAGGATTATTGCTGGGAAAAGAGGTGGGAGATAAACATGGGCCTAACCAATTAAGAATTAAACCCTACCCGCCCTTATACGAGGTGTGGCGGGGGCTGCAGCTTCCTTATCCTCCTGTTGAATTTTCTGCTGACCTCTAATTTATTTTTTATTTTTTATTTTTTATTTTTTTTTATTCGCTGTACTTTCATAAGGCTAGTCATGTTTATGGTAAGCTACATGATAATTTCCCCTAATATTTCTTAGATCTTCCTCTTACTCTCCTCTAGTCGACCAGGTAATGTACTTGCACCTCCTCAGCAGGGCATCAGGATGTATCCTCCATGTCCGGGTCATCTAAGGCTCCACTCATGCTTACCATCAATGGTGGCTACTCCCACGTTATATTTGATTATTTTGTACCTTTTCCTCTCCAATCGATTATGGTCACACACAAAGCAAACCACCACCCTCATCCTACCATCATCCAGCAAATCACCCATTAACAGCACAATATCTACCAGATGCTGGAATTTTTTCATTTCAATTGGACCAGAAATCCACACCTCCATGTCACCCAAAAGTTTGAAATGTCCTTGTATCATTGCCAACCTGCTCATTATGAAGTAAATAATGTTATCATTAATCATTGCTTAACTTTATATCATTGACCCAAGATATCTAAATTCTTACGTCTCTCGTATTGTATGGGCATTAATATTGACTTTTCCATTTCTGTCAATCATTTCCTCTTTAAACTAGCAAATGCTCAATGCAAGAGAGTTTATACTCTAGGGTATCCTTTCAGGGTTCGAATTTGATATTCACACAATCACACCTTGTCTAGTCCCATCAACTTCATATCATTGACGAATAAAATCCACTAATGGACGTCATCTTGAACATATCTGATGAGCCCTCTCCCCATTCATTACTCCTTCAAGAGAAAATGGGCTAAAGCAAATCCTTGTCATAACACTGCAGTAATAAGAAGGTCCTTTGGGTCCCCACTGAGTGTTCACACACTGGTCTCCTCGTACTGTCATACATATTCAAGCAATAGCCTCTTTATATCCAAGAATCTCCACCAGAAAACCTCTTATCATAAGCGTTCTCTAAATTGACAAAGAACTATATGCTGACCCTTCTTTCTCTGCATTTTCCATTAATTTTTCTTCAAACTGAATCACTTCAATAATCAATTTTCTTGGCATATTCTACGGTGACTAAGTCCCTCCCCAACCTCATTTTTTATCTCTCTTTCCTAAGGTCATAGTATAGCAATGTAGTTTAATACCTCTATAACTTTTGAAGCTGTGGATATCTCTTTTTTCTTCATACAACAGGATCAGAGTCTGCATTCATCTAGCATCTTAGTGGCCTTGAGGATTACACTATCCAAACTTCATTCTCCAAAGTCCAATGCATTTAGTACTATCATAACTCATAATTATCGAAGAATTGCATTCATATTGCATTCCCATGCTTCACTTTCCACATAACTCTTTAACTTCTCTAACAACATCTGAAATTTCAATGATTCTCAAAGTTCTAGTTTGCCCAACATGTCACCGTTCCCCTCATGAAAGAGCTTATAAGAGTACCTTTTCCATCTCTTGTTGATCGCCAAGTCCTCCACAAGTATCCTACTTTCTTCGTTTTTAATGCACCTCACCAGCTCTAAATTTTACTCTTCCCTAGCCTTGGCAAACCTGAAGAACTTGTCCCATTCCTTGATTTCTAATTTTTGGTTCAGCTTTCATATGCTTCACACATCACTTCATTACCTGCTCTCTTAGCTTCATTCACTTCCATACGAACTGTGTTCTATGAGCTGTTTTCCTCTACTGAATTCCAATCGACTAGGCCGCTGAACATGCTTTGCTTTAGTTTTCTCCAACGCCTCATCATTCCACCATCATGCTCCTCTTCTTGCTTCTACTGACCCTCCCTAGACTTCCAACATTTCCTGAGTTGAACTTTCGATACATTTTGTTGCGGGGCTCCCTCATTTAGATTCATAATCACCTTATCCCTAGGGATATTTTTTCCTAACTTTCTCAAGCAATTTTGAACCATCTTCAGCATTCAATCTCCGCCATTTGATTCTGGGCAGGTGTAAGCGAATCTTCTTTCCCTTTATCTTCCACGCTGATATCTAATAATTCATGTCAGGCCATTAACCACTCACTAAGGATCCTCGCCGGGGTTTTCAAACTCAGCCGTTCCGTCCCAGAACGGCCGTTGTGAAACGGAAATCAACTTGGACGAACCGAAAATCACCGCAAAGTTTGTGTGGCAAGCGGGTCACCAAGGAACGGCCGCGTTGGCCATGACGGAATGTGAAACGGACGACTAAATTGGCCTAAATTAAACCAGGGATTTAAAATGCGGATGCGGGCGCGTTTGCGGTTTCGGTCATGTTGGCATGGGATCGTTTGGATGTGCTGGTCGCGGAACGGATCGCGTTCGTCGCGACGTGAAAAGGTTCACATAGTTGAATTTGTGATCTGTATTTGTATTTTAGTACCATAATTCGTTAAGTGATGTTGTTTTGTAGCATAGTTCTTATTTAAATAGATTTGATTGGGTCAATTTTGACAATATTCAAACAAAATAAGTAATAAAAGCTTTGATGCAAATTGTAACGTTATAGAATAGTAAAAATGATACAACATTGCAATAATTTATTTGAACCAAACAAAGGAGTGGACAAAAGATACAACACGGAAGAAAACATGCTTTATTTCGTACAATGACAACATAAAACTCCACAACTGAAATACAAATAATCACCACCAGAACGAACGGCGAGCAGACTCTTGATAATTGGTTTCCTCATTTTGATCTTCCGTAACCTCTATCTGTCCTTTGTCGTTGGAAAAAGTATGATGACGTTGCATCCATCTTCACTTGAACTCGAATCTCCACCGTGAATTGTGGGACAGTAATAATGATGGTTGCCGTAATTAATAGTGTCGTGGTTGAAAACCTGAAAGTTGTCATGAGTTTGGCAGCTTGGATTG
>JACYFF010031957.1:13245841-13296255 GCA_017589665.1 Selenicereus undatus | reverse complement strand
CAATCCAAGCTGCCAAACTCATGACAACTTTCAGGTTTTCAACCACGGCACTATTAATTACGGCAACCATCATTATTACTGTCCCACAATTCACGGTGGAGATTCGAGTTCAAGTGAAGATGGATGCAACGTCATCATACTTTTTCCAACGACAAAGGACAGATAGAGGTTACGGAAGATCAAAATGAGGAAACCAATTATCAAGAGTCTGCTCGCCGTTCGTTCTGGTGGTGATTATTTGTATTTCAGTTGTGGAGTTTTATGTTGTCATTGTACGAAATAAAGTATGTTTTCTTCCGTGTTGTATCTTTTGTCCACTCCTTTGTTTGGTTCAAATAAATTATTGCAATGTTGTATCATTTTTACTATTCTATAACGTTACAATTTGCATCAAAGCTTTTATTACTTATTTTGTTTGAATATTGTCAAAATTGACCCAATCAAATCTATTTAAATAAGAACTATGCTACAAAACAACATCACTTAACGAATTATGGTACTAAAATACAAATACAGATCACAAATTCAACTATGTGAACCTTTTCACGTCGCGACGAACGCGATCCGTTCCGCGACCAGCACATCCAAACGATCCCATGCCAACATGACCGAAACCGCAAACGCGCCCGCATCCGCATTTTAAATCCCTGATCCTCGCGAATGTGTTTGAGCCTTTGAGGAGAAAGTTGTCATTATGAGTATTTTACATCTATTAAACCTGACCTATGCTCTTCTCTCTTCTTGAAATGCAAGTTTGCTAACATCACATCAAATACTAAAGAAGATTTTTGCATTTTATCTCGACTACAAGGTCTCTCAGTTCCTTCTCGTATGCCATACTAGCGCGTGCAATTTTCCCAAGCATAAGTTCCCACCTATTTTGTTTCTTCTACACTGCTATATTTAACTTTTGTGTATATATGGTACCAAATTCCAAAATCAGAAGAGTCTCCGTAGGTTTTCAAAATTCCAGGTTCCAGGCAGAACAGGCCAGATATTTTAAACTACAGGATTGGAATAAAGTACAGCAGGCCCAAATTCCAACTCCCACAGTTATTGAGTCAACAGAAAATTTAGCTGAGAAACTTTACGCAGGTACCCTAAAGTCTGCAATAATTTCCCATATGTGACCTGATGTTTCGGCTTCTAATATAAGATATCCTGTCTAAAACTTATTCGTGAACAATTAACATTTACGTTCAAACAATCACCTTGAAGCTTTACCTTCGAAACAAAGTTGTCACAACATCGAGCAAAACATTTTAATAACGGAAGTTCAGTGATCTCAATATTTTTTCGATACACACAACTAGAGTTTTAAAAAAAAAAAAGAAAGAAAGCTACCCTGAGGTAACTCAAAAGAAAGACTTCAGATCCAGGGATAGGCTGATGAAAATTTTCTGCTTACTTTTGAAAAACTAATCAGCAAGTTTTACTGACTCCTCTGTAAGCAAAGGATTCACAATGTACAGACAAAGTGGAGCCTGATAAACAAGCAACACCCTCAGCAATCTTGCTTTCCAAGAAAGCAGAATTCAGGATTTTATAAGTCAAAAGTCAGCTATAGCCCCTTCTACACTCTACCAGTTCCACAAAGTATTAATAGAATTCAGAATATTTAGGACCCTCTAAGTGCATGCAGACTGTGAATCACAACAGGTTGCAAGACAATGCATTCATGCAGAGCCTCAAATAACTTCGTGGGAAAAATGACAGGCAACATTCATACCATAGAAAACCAGATTCAACAGATACCAATGTAAATTAATTGTCATGTTCTTGTCCACAAGAAGAAATAGGAAAAAATACGAGCACAACCAGAAGAAAAAATGGGAAATGGACACAACATTCGCCAGCTTATGACACCTAGGCTGAAGCATTTTAGATGCTGAGGCATAGCTGATATTAGAAACCAACCTTCAGTAGAAGTGGATTGAGTACTGATTGGTCTCCAAACAGGAGTAACTGATTTTCTCTTCTTTTTCCAACCCATCGAACATTTTATGCCCTTGGGCACACTTTGTCCACCAATATAGTTAAAGTGACAAAAATAATGATATTCCTGAAAACATTACCATCACAAAGTAATGTTGCTAGTAAGAATGCAGGATCCTTTCTCAGCATAAACATGAAATTGCTGACGCAGAAGCTAAAAGCTCAAAGAAAGTCAAAATACGACATACAGCATCATTTGTTTACAAACTCACTTGACTGAGCAACCAAGCATTAGTTGATACTAAATCTAAAAACCATTCGATCTAGTAAATTAATCTCTAGACAGAATTTACGTACTTATATATCACATTGTTTGCTATATCCCACCCCCCTGGGGTTTTAACAACAGTGCACATAGCTTAGCAGTAAACCAAACGTATTGAAAACCAAAATGCACACCATTTCAAGCTCACACGGTACTATGTAACTAGGCGCACTGTTGAACTTGCCCCCCAACAAAACCAACCAAACCCATTTGACAAGATCAAGCAGAACTCAACCCCACAATAGAATTTCCAAAAATCATAGTGAAATTCAAAACTGAATCAAACACGTTTTTCAAAACATATGCATATAAAGAAACATATGTCATAGCACTGTACCTTCAAGTGCCCAGTAGTATTCAATATGAGATATGAATTTGCAGATTGCCAGGCTCGGGGAATTCTGCAGAAATTCGAAAAGAGAAGAAACCCTTAATGGATGTATGTAGCACCAAAAAGTGACGCAATCAAAACACCACTTCTAACCCTTGAGTGGTAGAGTTGATTACAGATGAATTAGAGTAGAAGGGGGTTTGCTGGGAGTACCTTGAGAAGGCCCTTGAAGCAATCATTTCTTTGCGAAAGACGATCAATTAATTAATATGGATAGATAACTACAGAGATTGGTGCGTCACCATTATCAACTGTTTTGCCTTTTTTGGAGTTGAAACGGCAAAGTGCTGTCACTTAAAATTTTTATTTGCGTATCGTGATGGGAATTATAGGAATGAGGAAGGGAGGTAATTCTATTTTAAAAACAACAAAAGTTAAAAACAAACTTAGGGTATGTTCATTTCAACGTTTAGAATTAGTAGTTTAATAATTTATTAGTGGTATTACTATCTATTGGCAGTCAAAAATAACAGTTAGTGGCCAGTAGCGGTTATAACAAGTGTTTAGATATAGCAAATGATGGTTAGTCAACGTTTATTAGCAGTCACTAGCGTTCGCCACTAGTGGTTAGTAGCTATCAACGTTGTGAAGTGGTTAGGAACGGTAAGCGGTTACCTAATGCGTTATAAAGGTTGAAACGAACCGACCCTAAAGAGGGAAGATTACAGGAAACGGTCATGCCCCTTATCGATTGTTCTACTTCTTCACTAGGCTACAAGCTTGCTACGATATTGGCTTTTCGAATGACTTTTTACATTCAATAGCAATTTTTTACATTTGAGAATCATACTAGCTGGTCATTGAGGTGAATGTAATGCTTTTCAGTATGATAAACTAGTTGTTGATTTTGAATTATTCATTGTCGTAAAACGTTAGGCCTTACAACTTTCAAATTTATCACTCCTACCATCAATAGGTAGCATGCAAGTGCAATCTATGATTTTATAGATTTTTGCTTTGGTAATTAGAAGGAAACATTAGGGAGATGAGTTTATTTTTCCAATCCTGTGATGCAAAGATCATTCTCCAAAATCTCTTACCCCAATTATGGTTGTCTGTCAAGTTTAATTGATGTTTTACATTCTCGGTATAATTTACAGCCCACTTGGCTCCCTATCTGATTCGAGTTAGGAAGTCCATCTGTCGAGACTATTCCCCATCGGATTGCCTATATTTTTAGCTCATGTTTAACCTTTTAAACGGGGAAAGGGGGATTGGGGGGTGCTTAAAGCTCAGAGGATGCTCTTGATTTCACATGACTCTTACATGACTTAGCAACTTAGATTAGTGCAATCAAAGTTGTTATATCATACACCCTAATATACACGATTAGTGTATACTTCATTTTATCCAGCCCAAAAAAGCACGACCATGGCCCAACAAAAAAGATCGATTGGTAAATATCTAACATTTAATTAGCGACATTCGCAGTTCGAATCATTGCAACTACAATTTGCTGATTTTTGCATTTTTATTTTTTATCATTCCCACCCTTTTCCCTTCTTATCCCTGACATTTGCTTAATTGTTCTTAGAATATATATTACAATAGTTAAATTATGCTTCTTCAATCAAAAATTGTCCCCATAAAAAACTAATTACTGAATAGTGATATATAATTTACCAAGTATTAAAGTATGTTTCACTGAAAATGCGTATTGTTCACTAAAAATTAACATATTTTTCACCAAAATATTTTTATTGGTTTTTTTATCTACAAGTTTTTTTTTTGGGGGGTAAGTAATCAATTATCTACAAGTTATTAAGGGTTTATTATTTTGAAATTTGTTATCTTTCCATCTTTGAATCAAATTTTGTCCAAAAAAATTGCTCACTAAGCAATGATTTATTATTCAACAAAAACTAACCTTTTTTTTTAGTAAATAGTGTTATATTATACACTAAAAATTAACCTCACATCCACTAAAAGGTAACTTATGTACACTAAAAGTTATTATATTATTCACTAACAACTAAAATAATGTTCATTAAAAATTAACCTATTGTTCTCCAAAGACTAATATATTGTTCACTAAAAATTAACTCATTCTTCACTAAAAATTAAAGTAGTTTTCACTAAAACGATAACCTGTTATACACTAAAAAATAACCTAATGTATATTGGAAACTAAACTATTGTTCACTGAAAAATAACTTATTGCTCACCACCCTTTGTCTTTCTCTCTCATTATGGCACTCACAATCTCAATGTCAACCTCAAATAAAATACTAGGTATCTTCTTAGATGTATTTAGAGTAAAAAAGCAAGAGGAGACAAGTCCAACCAAAAAAAAACAAAAACAAAAAACCAAAAGAGAGGTGTATAAAGTTAAAGCAGACCACAATAAAGCCACATAGACGCTGTTGCATGAAGATTTGAACTCGTGACAAATGTTATGCCAACCCACAACCAACTAGTCCACCACTTCTTACCAACGCTAGTTGCAATGAACCGGTATATTACAAGAAAAAATGAGCGAAAGCCAAGACAAGCCCCTTCCTGCTCGTGTTTGCGAAGGAGAGTGTATTATTTTGTACCCGATGTCACGGACCGCGTTTCTGGAGAGTTCTGGAATATTCCGGAGTCTTCCAAAATAGTCTGGAACCTTCTGGAACACTCTAGAATATTCTAGAGTGTTCTAGAACCTTCTGGAATCTTATAGACTCTTCTAGAATCTTCTGGAGAACTCTAGATACTTCTGGACTGTTCTAGAAGCTTCTAGAGTATCTAGGACCTTATGAAGAGTCCTAGAACCTTCTAGGTTAGAGTAGAATATTCTAGACTACCATCTAGGATGTTCCACACTATTCTACTTGTATATAGTCTCTAGGATATTTATATGGAATATTCTGGAAGTGAGATAATAGCCGTAGGATCGGATAAATCTCCACCGTCCATTGAGGAGGTGGAAGTTGTATATATACCCCAAAGGGGGTCCATTTGTAATCAAGCCATAGAAGTCCTTGAAAGCATTCCAAGAGTAATACAAGAGCATTCTCCCAAACCTTCTCTCTCTAGAGTGTGTGTGATTTTACTAAGCTTCTCAAGTCTAAGTTAAGCATCACTTAAAGGCTTACTAGCAAACAACCAAGTGTTTCCAACAAAGTTTGCTAGGCCGCACGGGTCTAAGTTTGAGTGAATTAATCAACCCGTGACACCGAGCATTTATAATATAATTTGCCCCATGTTAATGTGAAATGCAATATGATATATTTTTATTTTTTAATTAAAAGAATAGTGTCATATATTGTCAATTGAATAAGGTAGGATACTAGGTGGTTTTTGACGATACCTTTGATATTAGGATTAATTAATGACAAATCAAAAAATAAAAAAGAAAGCCCCAATACGTTTAATCTATATAATTATACTAAAAATTGCGTGATTACACATTTATTAAACACTCGGTGATCACTCGTTGGATATAATTATAATGGTTTTTTTTTTCAAATAACTAAGTCAAAATATTAATGAAGATGCACTGACAAAAGCGATTAGATCAAATTCATACATACATTCAACTTCATATGGTCATAATTTATTTATGGTAAATAGCACTAGCTATTATATCAAAGCCTATGTCATACTCCTAAGAGTATATACTCACACAAGTTACGTCGGAAAATTGTCTATATGACAAATACACGTCGGAAAAATGTATATACGTGGCAAGTGGGAGTACACACTCCTATGTGTATAATATACGTTACCCTATTATGTTTGTGACCATTACAATATTGATTTTTGTTGAGATTGCGATACTTTTAATGGCATCCATCAACTTTTGTAAGATTAATTTGGGCATTTTTTATTTTCTATTATAAATACTCGGTGATATATATATCAAGCCTTCACGACGTAAAAATATCTCTCATTTTGGCTCATTCCTTTCTTCTCAAATAATACAACCATCTTTTGGTGATCGGAGATATAAAAGCATTTTGGCTCATTCACTATTGAATCGTTTTCACTATTGATCGGAGATATATATAGAGAGGTTGATTCCATAAGACCCACAAAACAGCTTTGAGAAAAAGGTTTGAAGAGAAAACGATTGCCAAAAAAAGCTTTGAGGTAGGGCGAAGGGGAGGGGGAGAAATACCGGTAGAGGTAAGGTTGCCTACAGCTGGATCTCCCCAGACCCCGCGAAAGCGGGACCCACATTGGGAGTTTGTTGTTGTTGTTGTTGTTTTTCACTATTGACTTTCTGTCATCTCAATAATCTTCGTGTTTTTTTAGTTTGAAGCTATTGGCATATTCTTTGGTATTTCGTCTATTGTAAATTTTTTTAATTTTTATGATGTATTAGTGTAATGCCCCAACCCTCTCCCGGATCGCGACAGCTATTAGGAACGACTTCAAGGATTGTCAATTGACCCCACAAATCACCACATATCTTTCCGGCATGTTTTGTACTCGCTCACACGCTAACTGGGAAACTTCCGAGGATGTCACCTATCACAAGATTTATCTATAGCAAGCACGCTTAATTGTGGAGTTCTTAAGAGTTGGCTTCCCAAAAAATGAAGGTACACATTTGTTGATATAAGCAGTCACATCAAATTCTTTAAGCCACTTATGGGATGTTGCAATCACCCCCCACTTGAAGTGCACAATGTCCTCGTATGCCTCACTAACCGATCAACTTACGAGTCCTCTTAACTGCACTGTCCATTTAGTATTCGTGCCCCACTAGGTGACTGTTTAGGGCTCTTCTGTCCACTAGGCAACTCAAGATCGCGGATAAGCTATGATACCATTTGTAACGTATCAACTCCCTCCCGGACTGCTATAGTTACCAAGAACGGCTTTAAAGAGAGTCCACTGGCCCCACAAATCACCACGAGCCTTTCCAGCATACTTCGTTATCGCTCACATGCTACCTGCAAAGCTTACTAGGAGGTAATCTATCATAAGATTTCTCCACAGCAAGCATGCTTAGCTGTGGAGTTCTTGAGAGTGGGCTTCTTGAAAATGAAGGTACACATTTGGTGATATAAGTAGTCTCATCAAATCCTTTACGCCACTTACAGAGTGTTATAGTTAAATTTTGAGTTGTCTAATTGACTATACTATAAAAATATACTTCTATGTAAATCAACAAAAAAATACAAAAAAGTTTTAGTTTTATTGGCAAGTTGGATTCTACTCGTTTACTACGTGATTGAGTAATTAACACATACAATTACATATGCTACCATATTACTGGTTACTTTGTTATTGGTAATTAGTTTAACTTTTTTTTTGCACCCCCTATTCTAACATCCATAATTGCATATTTGCATCAATGTATTAGTAAAAGAATTAATTGAGAATCTATATATTTCTCTCCATTTTTGGATAATAATGCACCAATACGTGCATGATAAAAAAAATATGATATAATTAGATTATCTACTTTATTATTATTATTATTACTAGTATAAACCCGTGCTATGCACGGTGCATGATGAAACAGATATTTAAAAAATATGTATCATTGAAAAAATTTAAAAATTTATCGATAAGTAGTTAGTGGAAAAAATAAAAAGTTGTGAACTTCATAAATAGCAATTGAGATAAATAAAATCAAACAAAAAATTAATTGAATCATGTAGGATAATTTAAAGATATAGAATTAGTGGTTTATCTTTAGGAATGAGAGCTCTACCCAAACCCGAAAAATCCGAAACGAACCTTCTTTATTTATGGTGGGTTCGGGTACAAAAAATGGAGAAAAAATAGGTATGGGGCAGGTGTGCCAAAAACGGGTATAGGTATAGGTACGGATCGGGTACAAGAATACCATACCCAACCCCGCCCCATATAGATTATCATCATCATCATCTGCCTATATAACTATTTGTAAAATTTAGTGATCTTATGTACTTATGCAAAGTGTCATATTATTTGATAGTTATAACTTATTATATTATATGTCCATTTATTTTTTTCTCACTCACAATTCAATTTAAAACTATCTACCAAACTCTTCATCTTCTCCCTATTAAACCACTTACATATGTTATTTATTACTATAGTAATTAATTGATTAATAAGATTGTTAATATATATATACATTATTGTTAATATATATACATCATCATATATTTACTCATGTTAAAACAATACATATCTGTAACTTAAACAATCCAAAAATTTTGAAATCAATTAATAAAATGAATTCAAATAATAGTTTTTCGTTTAAAAATGAGTTTAAATAGTAAAGAGATATCACTGTGAATTTTCGAAATAAGTTCCTAATATTATATAGATTAGTGCATTGTTGTAGCTAGCATTCATAGTAGGACCACTCATTCTTAATGTACACAAGAATGAAAATATATCTTTCCATTTTAAAAATTACATTTTTTTACCAATTTAATTCTAATAATGAATGAGGAAAAATGGGTTTAACTCAACCCTTGCATCATAAGGGGACTAACTCTAGTTATTATCATTCATAAGTTTTGTCATATCTCGCTATTAGTACGAGCTTTCAATGACCAATATTTTTATTAGTTGCAGATATACTAGATGTTACTTTTAAGGCATCTATTGAAGGAGGGTTCAAAATGGTTATTTTCTCTAAGTTTTGATGCCTAATGATTTATTTGACTGTTACGTTTTTGGTTGTTATATGTTGCCCTTCCATATCCAAGTTCTTCTGATGGGATAACTACCAAACCCATGTGTATGACGAAAGCACAAAGTGAAAATTTTGTTTAAAAACTTAATTTATTTTCCTATTTTGATTCTTTGTATTTCACTCTCATGTATGTTACAACTTTTTTTATATATCTATTATACTCTACGAATTTTGCATTCTCTTGTGCATAATTTTATATATCCCCATTTTCAAATCTAAGATAATTTGCACATTGGGTAAAAGTATGCAGCTGATTTATAAAACCCTCTTTATTTATTTATTTATTCTAGTTTAAATATTAGTTCGTAAGTTTTGTTGAATACATACATATTCATGTATTACAAGTTGATTTTTGATGTGTGATTAGTTGATGATATATACAGCAGTAATTTTAAGTGCAGGTTATATTTTCACACGATCTGGAGAGATCTAGGTTAAAATTTTTGAGGTTTTATTTTACATTGTTTTCTAATGCCAAATAGGATAGCGCCTCATTGGTTTAATATATTTTTATTGGTTACATTCTCTAAGGCTATGTTCGGTAAAATTAGCGGTTCAAACAGCGGATAGCGGTTTAAGAAGCGGATAGCTGTTAAGGCAGCGGATAATGTTTTTAATTTAACTGTTAGCGGATAGCAGTTTAGATGAGCAGTTGAAATGGATATGTTCGGTAAATTTAGCTGTTTGGTTAGCTGATTAATGTAAATTGGCATAAAAGGATATAGATAATTTTCAAATATAAAATTTCCAAAGGATATTTTTTGACAAAAAAAAAACACTACTTTTAAATGCCAAACGTTAATACCATTAGCTTTTCAGAAACGCTAAACGCTACTTGAAATGTTAGTTAAAATACTTTGTAATCGAATTCTAGAAATTACCTGATGAGTGTATTGACTTAGTCAAAACGCCAAATGCTACCCAAAACGCTGTTTCCGAACACTCGCTAAGTATTTGTAACTTATTTAAAGCAAATTAACAAGCTAACAATGTTACTTATCAACAATATTAAATCAACTTGTTACAAAGCACGCGTAGAATACTTGTAGTTTCTAATTTCATAGTCTCAGTAATTTCTATCCATTAGTCAATATATGTAGAGTTGGGAAAGTATGACATAACACAATAACACGATACAAATCTGACTCAAAGTTATTGAGAGAAATCTGAACTTGACCCGAATCGAACTAATTTCAATTTAAAATCGACATGATTTGATATTTTAGTATGAAAATATATTATTTTTTTAATTTAAAGTAAATTTAGACTATTTTTAAAGCCAACATAAAATTAACATATCTATTAAATAGATCAATTCGAACCAATCCGTTTTCCAACTCCAGAGACGTGCATTGATGTATCGCTGGATTTTCCTCCCTTTACAAGAAAAGTTGAAAACACGGAAATTACACAGCCCACTTCACCTGCTCTCCACCGGCGTCAGCAGGCGGCAACTCCGCCTCTCATCCTCTCTCTTTGTTCAGTCTTTTTACGCAGAAACCAGAACTTCATGGACAAACGAACCCTAGCTTCATCTTCATCGTCATCTTCAACTGCTGAAGTGCCCCCGCCAGACACTTGGATGAAAATTTACCAATCACTGATTCCCCAATGGAAATCCTTCTCCCTCTCTCACCAGGTATTCTCTTGTGCCTTTCATTCACCTTCTTCAATTTGGTGTTCAATTCAATCGTCATATCTCTTTAATAAGTCTCTTGTAAGTGTCTTATTGTGCTGCTAACTTGGTCAATTCAGAGTCTTAATGCTACTTTCTACCTGAATTGATTGATTTTATATACCTACCTAATATTTTGCTGTTAAGTGCTGCGCTAACTTAAAGGTTACATGCGAAAGGAAAGTGAAATGTGTTGTTTGTGTAGTTATTCTCGTATGGCCGTCTGTTTTATGTCATGTCAGTTATCTAGCATTTGGTTGGATGTAATGTAATCATCTTGTAATGTAATTATATTAATATGTTTGGTAAGGCTTCAAAATAACAGGATATAAATAGTATAACTGAGGTGGTGCGTGGGAGGAGACTGGTGAAACTTTTGTCAGTGTGTGCAACAGGGCGGATTGTGGGTAGTGTAAAATTCGTTGTTGTAATCAAATTGTTTAGGGTATAAGAGAATAAACACGATTGCGTACTCTTTGGTAATCATGATTACAAGGGAATTTTGATCAAGCCAAATATGCAAATGGGTGCCATTGCAAGTTTGTTTTTATGACAAGGTGGACTACAGCCAACCGGGTGTGCCATTATTGATACTTCTTCTGATGGTTTTTGGGCACTAAACTGGGTGACGAAATCTCTCTTCTTTGAAGGGTACAAGTTCTATTTGTGCAAATATAGGACTGGCTTCCCATTCTTGAATCGTGTTTATATTATTTTTATTTGATGTCATTTGTGCTGCCATTTGTATTTTTGAACTTGATAACAGCCAAGAATCCCAATTAAGATATCCAGAGTGAATCAGTTTGATGCTGCGCGATTGGATGTTGAAATGACGGCCATGTTAAAGGAGCAATTACTTAAAGTCTTCTCCTTATTGAAGGTAGCTATTCAGCTTTTAGCTCTGTGGTTGCTGCCATGTTTTTTAATTATTTTTTTATATAGGTTGTGTTACTAACTTAAGGCTGCCTCTTTTTTTGGTTGTTTGGGGGGGGGGGGTTGTATTTTGCTCTCCTTTTTGGGATTAGCCAGGGATTCTATTTCAATACGAACCCGAACTTGATGCATTCCTTGAGTTTCTGATATGGCGGTTCTCAATATGGGTAGATAAGCCTACTCCTGGAAATGCTCTGATGAATCTCAGATACAGAGATGAACGTGTGAAAGAAGCTAGACAAAAAGGTAAGGCTTAATGTTGGACTTTCTATGTAATGAAAACTGACAAGTTTTCAATAAAATGAATGATGCATTTATGCTAATTGTGTATTACTTGTTAAGAATGTGTCGAAACAACATAATATGCAATAAAGTTCTATTTTGTGAAAAGTCGAAAAATGGCATACACTATCATCTCACCAGATTGTTGCTGAATCAGTTGTAGGAGTTTAAGTCTGAGGGATGATGCTAATCTCTTTTCATGTGATTTTCATCTTGCATCATTAGTAGTTAAGTTTTTTTGTGTAATCTCTGTCGTTCACTTGATTGGAGCAGACGTTATGAAAGGGAGGAAAAGGAAGTTGAACTGATTGTGTTTCACAAAATTTTTATCCTTGGAAATCTCCAGTGCGGTAATTTCATGCTAGTTTCTATGCTTGTTGGGGCAAGGCTAGTAACGGTTGGACTTTCTCATTACCATTAAGGTGGGATCCACACTGGATGTTATTGTTTTATTGTTGCAACAATTGCTTGCTAAGTGGTTCCATTTAGGGGGGAATTTATCTTTCTTAATGCTCATGGCTTGTGAGAGGTTGCTGCTTGGTGATTGTTCTAATGTTGCTTGGACTTGTCTTTGCTGGTTAAAGTTTTTATGCTTCTGTACAATCAGAAGGAAGACAGAAATTTCATTTCTTTGTATCTCATAGATGCACTTGGACAGATCCAATGGTGAAATAGAAATTGCAAATCCCTCCCCCCCTTTTTTCAGCTAAGCCTTTTTATCCCCTTACTCCACTCAAAAATCAAATTTTGTTAGTTAAGTTAGAGACCCTGTGATGTTAACAATGATTGTGGGTCTTGTGGCATGTATTTACTACCTTTTAGAATCACCACATACATAGTCTGTGGATTATCAAATATTTGCCAGTAAGTGCATCATATCCTTACCATCTTTAGGAAACAGTTTTCTAGCACGTGGATATCACATCTAATCTATGTCTCATATCCCTGTTCATGTCCTTGAGCCAGTTTGTATGTTCAAATGCATCTAGAAGCAAAGCACCCACCATACTAGTTTCTAGTCTGATTACTTAAGATGCCTAGCATTAGCATCATGTGTTGTTCGCTTGTACTGAACTTCATTCTAGCTAAGTTATATGAATCAGATATCCACATTTTACGAAAGCCTTGTGAATGAAAATCCTGTTAAATTCTTTGTCACAGCACTTCGAATGTCAAAGGAAAGGATAAAAGTTTTTCCCTTTCTAGCTGGCTACTTGCCTGTGCAAGAACGCTTGTTCATGATAACATAAATATACATTGCAAAACATGATTGTTCTCCGTTCTTACATCTGCTCGGAAATATATGCTGAACTAGGTATATACAACATTTCCCCATAGTAAGCTCACTCTGTTGGTATCTATTATTGGTTTGGACTTGTTATTGTTGTACTTGCTGGCATGGAAGTGGCATCAAGGGGGTTGGGCTAACAACATGGAGTGTAATGAGATGCTTAGTATGAACAGTGAACCCCACTGTTCATTTCTTATCAAAAAATGAACAGTGGGGTTCACTATTGTGGTAGGTAGAAGCTGTGGCTCTCCCACAATACCTTTTAAATTTTGTAACTTGTTCCATGAAACAAGATGCTATTTGCATACCAATGGATAATCGTCAATATTGCTTTGTTTGCATGTTGTGGACCTATGGGCATAGACCTTTGAAGTATCTGTATGGTTGGTCCTTGCTGTAAACTGGAGAACGATTCTCTGTAGGTGATAATTATAAGGCTGAAAACATCTAGCTTTGTCTGACCGGAATATTGAAATCTAAAACTAAGGTAGGGCTAAATTTATAATCTTTCGGACATTTTCAGTATCCAAACTGAATTTTAAACCACATGTCACCTTGTAATGAATTAGACCAATCTAGGTTTACACATAGAAATTTGCCTAAAACTTAGCCTAATCTAAAATAAAACTAAATCTAAACATTTGCTCCACTATGCTTAGAATGTCTATGGAACATGGAACAGTGAAACTACCGAGGGTAGCAGCATAAATCTTTTTCAGTGCTAGTTTTCAAGCTTTTACTTGCTTAGAGCATTCTCTGTTAACACAAAATTGGATTTCTGTATGTGGGATTGATAAGTTTTCATGTCAGTTGCACAAAAGAGGCTGAATCCCATTGCTTTCTGAAATTGAGTGTTGTCCCTGTATGGTATAAATTATCTATGGGTATTTCAAAATTTGGATATTTATAAGCAAGGAATAATAAGCATTTTGTTGACTTGTCTTCTGTTGTGATTGGTGTTTTGAGTTGTACTCCAATATTTAACAATAATGTGTTATTTCATTGTCACCATTAGTGCAAATAGTATAACCGCTTTGGCTATTATTACTGTCCATTTTAGAGTGATTGTGTAGATTTTTCATGCCCTTTAAGAACTATAATTCATAAACAATTTAATGTGATGTTCAAACAATAGCACGTCACGTTGGTGGAAACCGTGAAAAATTGTTAAAGCTGAATTGCATCTATTAGCTAAGTAGAACGGTCAATTACTCAATTGGGGCATCCCAAATTAGAAAGGATGATGGTCTTTTTGAAGTGTGTATGCTAATAAGGTAGCTCCAGTAGCCACAAGTTACATTACCGCCTTTTCTGCTGCCAACCGATGTCAGCTGCTGCCTGCTTACTGTTTTTTTCTGCATGCTTTCCTTCATTTGAGGAGAAAAGTGTTATTTTTTTTGGGGGGGGGGGACAGAAGCTGTTCAAATTGAATCATACAGTACGTCACTATTGTTGCATCTATTCTGTCATCACTTTCTAAGATGGATTTGTGTGATATTGTGAAACTTGCATGGTGGGAAAAAAATCATCTGTTATCGGTTATTGTATGCTAGATAAGCAACACAAAAGTTAATCATGATTGATGCCTTCATAATGCAAAGTTCTATTCGCTTGCTAAGTTTAAACCAAGGCCAGGTGTGGGTAATGTAGGTATATGTGCTCTTTGTGCTCATTCTTCATGCTAGTATCTGATATATGTGTCATCTGCAGTAAGAACGGGCTTGGAAGGACCTGGGTTGACAGTTGCTCAAAAGATATGGTACTGTATAGCCACAGTTGGTGGTCAGTATATGTGGACACGCTTGCACACTCTGTCTGCCTTTCGTAGGTGGGGAGATTCGGAGGAGGTATTGCCTTGTTCTGGCACAGTAATCACTAAATGTATGTTTATTCTTGTTATCTGCTTTCTGTGGGTGGATGCTTGTCAGCAGAATTGATTGATTGCTGTTTCTGTTGTCCTCCTAGAGGCCATTAGCACAACGGACATGGTTCTTATTGCAGCTTGTCGAAGGATTCTATAGGGCTGCAGCATTTGGCAACCTGCTTGTATTTCTCTTAACTGGAAAGTAAGTTTTTGGGCTGAAATTTCCTAGTCCTTCTAGTTAGTTGCCATATGCATATTGCTTGGGTTTGAAACTCAAGATTCCTGCAGGACGACCCCTCTGGAAAAAGAAGAAGCCCACAAATCAAGATAATAAGACTCATTTCCCCTAAAAATTAAACTGGATAGTTGTGACCATTGAGAAGAATGATAAATTGTTTTTTTTTCCCTCTTTTTTTTGGGGGGGGGGGTGTTGACCATGAATTGGTTTGCGAAGTGTTTGCTTTCATCTGTTATTTTTTTTATAATTTCTTAGATGGACCTTTGAATAAGGAAATAGACTAGTGTTGGTGCAACACTGGTTATTGAATAGGATTTGTTACTATTAAGGAATATGTCTAACGTAGACTGCTGCATATGTTATGATGCAGGTATAGAAGTCTAATTGAGAGAGCTCTCGGAGCTAGGCTTGTATATGGAACCCCTAACATGAATCGCTCTGTTAGCTTTGAGTATATGAATCGCCAGTTAGTGTGGAATGAGTTCTCGGTAACTGCTTGTACTACCTCTATGAAGCTTTGGCATTTTAAAGTTTACTGAAGCTAGCTTCTGTTTATTTTTGCGCTGATTTTTTTTAATTAGGAAATTCATACGAAGGTGCATTAGTTCCTTGTTTTCTTTGTTATTGATGGAAACCTTAAGTGATTTAACTTGTTGTTTGGACAGTATAGTTTTAATGGATGCCGAAGTCAGGTAACATATGGAGACAGTGCATTTGACACTGATGTCATGATGCCAAGGAATAAAAAGTGTGTTCATATTATTGTATGTGTTCTGAAAGTCTATCTTGTTTCCTTCCTAGATTTGGCCAGGATGATACCCATCATATGAAAAGGAAATCCTGTTGCTCTGGGTTTTTTTGTTTTGTTTTGTTTTTTTGGGTGGGGAATGCCACATAAAAGATTCAAAACGAGCTGTCTTCCTATACTTCACCTGCATTGCTACCATTGGTTCCAAAGAAGTCAAGTCAACTCTGCAGTCAAGTTAAATGCGGTGTCCTACGATTGTCTCCTTTCTTGCCTCTGGGTGGGGTGATCGTTGTCTTTTCTGACAAGTGACGCCAATGAGTGAATGGGAAGTGTTCAGTGTGTTCTTAGCTTCTTATTTTGTCTGAGGCAGAATCAACTAGTTGAAGAGCTTCATCTTATCTGATGACGACTGAAGAGGTGGGAAATATTCAGATGCTCATTAGCGTTTTAGGATGTGTTGTTGAGCCTCCTTCAACGGCCTATTTACGTGTTCCTTTCAGACCAATGTTCAAGTTTCCATCTGAGAACACGACGTTGAGAAGTTTGACAGCAGATATCTGGTTGGGAATTCAAATGTACTACTGAAGGGGGAGGATCGACTCTCACTGACAGTCTTCTACAGAGCATCCAGCGTATTTTCTTTCGCCGTTTCCCTTGCCCTCTTCTTGGCCAGAAAGTTGGCAGCTATTGAACAAAGCTTCCTTCACGGCTCTTTTGGGGCCGACTCCAACTATCGTCTTGTGTGATGGACTTTGGTCAAGCAACCTATCCTTCATTCCCCGATGGCAATTTAGGTATCACTGTATCAGGGGCTAGATACTCTTCAATGAGTATCTTGGTACTTGCTGCTTTGTTGTCATTTTGTGAGACCTCTTCAGGAGTTATCTTTCAATAGCTCTTGCATTTCTTAGATGTCTTCTAATTCTGTTGGAACTACCTTTTTCTCATGATGGGTTCGTTTGGCAGAAAAGTTAGGAAGGATGCTGCCACGGGTATTCATCACGCTATTTTTTTGATTTTATGGAGATTGTGGAGAGGGAAATAGAAGGGGCTCCGAGGATGTTGAACTTTGCTTCATTGCATTAAAGATGACTGGATCAAGACTCTTTATTTCTTCTCTTGATATTGTGGATGGTGTGTATCATGAATGTAAACACCTTTTAGGATGCTTGCTTGGCTTATGTATCTTTTTATCTTAATTAATTATTTTTTAAAAACAAAAACTGGGATGATGAAGTGACCTTGCAATAGCTGGGTAGATTTGTCTGCGGAGATAACGTCTCCGATCCCAGATAAGGAATATGCATGTGAATGGGGTGAATCTTTCCTGTGCTATTACTGTAAGATGCTGAATGTGGTCATGATTGCTCTCAGACATCAGTTGCGGCCTTCTCTGTTTAGATTGCATGGCGTAAGTCTATCTTGCTCTATCTGATGAGAAAAATTCTGTTTTCCTGCAGGAGATGCTGTTGCTGACTCTTCCTCTTCTTAACTCTCCATCATTCATGAACTTGTTTCGCTCATTGTCGAAGGACAAATCTTCAGGTTCTACTCAAGATGAGACTTCCTGTCCCATCTGCCAGGCAAGCCCTGGCGTTTCATTCATTGCATTGCCTTGTAGACACAGGTGTGTTGGTGTGAAGTTTCATTCATCCTTGCCTTTTCTTTATTTTTTTCCGAAGATAAACAAAAATTGTTGGGCTTATCATACATTAGGTGCCTTTTCTGAACAGTTTCATATTTTGAGAAGGTTATTAATGGAGGATAAGGACAAAGGAGAAATAAAAAGATATGGACATATGTTAATATTGGTGTATGAGAAGTATTTTGATATTTTATTATCTTCGAAGTTCACGTTTTAGGAATATATTATCTTTTAGGTATCTTTTTAGCTAGCAAAATAATATCTTTGTGATTAGGCTATCTATTTGTGTCCTTAATGTTTTGGGTTTCTTCTTTATTTAAACTCCTTTGTTATGTATGAGCGAGTCAGACTTGAATGAATAGAAATATTTAGTATTTGAAAGTTGTGTGAATTTTCTCAGTGTGGGAATTGCTCTTAGAGTGTCCTACATCGAGTTTTTCCCCTTTGTAGAAATTGCTCTTAAAACATCCTACATCAATTTGGTATCGTAGCTCGCGATCTTTGCCGCTGCCTTGGTGTTTTCCTTTTTCCTTTTTTTTCCCCCTCTCTCGTTCCCAAAAGGGAAAAAAGCAAAATCCATCCACACCAGCGCTCAACCCTGCCACACCAGCACTCAACCCTGCCACCAGGCCGTCAGTCACTGCTGCCCCCCCCCCCTAACTTCCGTCCCTGGTTGACCACCACCCACCCGTTGCTGGCAGCGCTCCATCGACGGATCCCTAAACCCCATAGCATTACAAACCCTAAGCGCAATTCTGCCCGACTTTTCAATCCTAAACCCTCAAATTCAATCTTCACCCATCACAATCCACCAAATTTGATCTTAGCCCTTGATTACCCATTAAATTTCGTCCAAACCCCCAAAGCAATTGAGGTAAATGGCATCAAATTTTGCTTCAATTGATTGCCAGCAACCTGAGAACCCTAACCCTAAAAATCACCTTCAATTCATCAATTTCCTCCAAATTTGACATCATTTCTCCACTTCCCTTTCCATTTCACCCCTAATACCCATCCCAATTGAAAGGAAACGTTTTGATTTGAGCTTCAATTGGTCTCCCCAAGTTTGCCAAACCCTAGATTGCGAATTGATCTTTTGCTCACAATTGAAGGACTCTGTCCCTGTGGCCTTCAATAGAGAGCGCTGAAAACACTCGACTGTGCTGTCCCACCACAGCTGGCCTACTTCTTGTTGGAAGCCATTCCTGGTGGTTCGTCTTCAACTCACCGTCTGTGGTTGCTGACCTGCTGCTGCTGTTTGCTGCTGTTGTTTTCAGTCTGTCCTTGTTGCCTTGTTGGTACTACTGCTATTCATTCCCTCCCTGAAGTGTTGTTACTGTTTACTTCGGTGATCACTTTATCATTGTTCCTGCTGCTGATTCCTGTAACTCTTGGCTGCCCAATCTTCTCTCATCTTGTGTTGCTTGCCGATTTATGACATTGTCATGGTGTTGCTAAACTGGCATGGTTATTGAAACAAGATCTTCCAAATCAACTATTTAAAGTTGGGAATGAATTGCATCCTTCCCTGTGATCTTCCAACAATCTCCTTGAATTGTTGGAAAAACTTGAAAGCTTTTTGGCTCAAGTAAAGCAAAGCCCTCCAACATCTATACGAGATGCCCGAGTGCCCCTAAAAGGCGTATTGATCTCAGAAGTGCTTGTCAATCATGCGAACATTGATATCCAGATATCTCTTGCTTCTTGTCTTTCTGAATGAATCCCCCTTTTGAAGATGAGATGATGAAGAAAGCCTTTTGAGTCATTGTGTCATCTTTTGAGGCCCTACCTAATAGTGATGGCAAATCATACCATAAGAGACGTCGTACACTTGAATCCATGTCTAAAGTTAAGTCTTATGTGGTGCTGTTAGATCTTGAATGTGATGGTCTTGTATTGGACATTTTCCACCATCTGTTAGCATCCCCTAAAGATGATGATTCTTCTATGACTCTGTGCGTATGCAAAGTCCATCCTCGTGGGCATTCTCATTGAAGCAGATGACCTCTTCTTGGAGTTTCTTATTTCCATACTCTAGCGGAGTCATCAAGTTATTAGTCGAAGGGTATTGGATCCATGTGCATCTTGGATCCCACTTTAACAAATTATTTCCTCTATAGATAAAATTACACAAATCAAGGAGAATGAAATTAAAGAGGGTCCAAATGACAAGGGTAACGGATTCAAAAATGCCGATGAGGAGCATCAAAATGCTACATATGAATGCAATACATTGCCTAATTCTAGGGATTTTTGGTCTTGGTGTCTAGAATTTTATCATGTGGAAATATCAAGACTAGAAAATGCGCATTTTGATTTGCTTATCCATAATGTACTTCTAGTTGGCAAGAAGTACATCCGCTAATTGAATTCCTACTTTGAAGGGGGAGGCTGTAAAAATTACAGTTTTCTCATATGTGCGACGAAGTGAAGATGGTCTCTTGCTTAGTTTTCTTCATTCGACCCTTGTATAAAACTCAAGTACGAGTTTTTTCTAATCAGGAGAGAATGATGCATGATAAGGACAAAGGAGAAATAAAAGGATATTGGTATATGTTAATATTGGCATATGAGGAATATTTTGATATTTTATTATCTTTGTAGTTTACGTTTTAGGAATAAATTATCTTTTAAGTGTCTTTTTAGCTAGCAAAATAATATCTTTGTGATTAGTCTATCTATTTGTCTCCTTTAAACTTTAGGTTTTTTCTCTATTTAAACTCCTTTATTATGTATTAGCGAGTCAAACTTGAATGGATTGAAATATTGAGTATTTGAAAGTTCTCTTGTGAATTTTCTCGGTGTGAAATTGTTCTAAGAGCGTCCTACATCAAATTATTCCCCTTTGTAGGAATTGCTCTTAGAGCGTCCTACATCAGTTATCTTCTACGAGTACCATTGATTCAAGATATTGTAAATGCTAGTCTTGATGAATGACATACCAAGGGCAACACAGGTATGTATCTTTTAATTACTTTTTTTGGTGTGGGGGGTGGGGGGTTGGCAGAGGGGGAGGAATATTGCTTTGAAAATTCTTGTGTTAACTCTGAGGTAGTTAGGTACCCTATAGCCTGTATGAAATTGTTGTATCACTCCTCTCATTACAATATATTTGTTGTCCATATCTTTAGTCTCACTTAATCAGCTTATTACAATGAGCTAAGAAAAAGAGGGGTAAGGGTGCATCCTGTAAAAGAGAGTTGATCGTGTTATTTGGGTTTGTGATGGAAAGGGTACTTAATTGAAGAAACTATGTATGGCTGAGTCTGGATGAAAATTGCTAAAAAGCATTAACGTCTATTCTTGTTTGCAAGCCATTTCGGGACTGGGGATATTTATACAATGGTTTTCCTCCTCGTCACTAGTCCTGGAAAGCTGTCATGGACCCTGTGGTCAATTACTCCTTTTAACTTTTATAGGTTTATAGTTGTTTTGGGATGAAGGTTTTGGATGATGTGAAACGGTCAGGTATGCCTTACATTATAATTAATTCCCATTTCCCTTCTTATGTTTCATCCAGTAGACTTCTGACCATTAGGGAACTAGGATAAATTCTTTCCCACAGATTACCTATGCCCCTCGGGTTCATCATCGCTGTATACTGCTCTGTCAGGTGGATTTGTTAGCCTCCCTGTCTGAGGAGATTTGTGGGACAAATATGAACTCTTTGGACCAGACCAAGCACTGTGAATTGGACTATTAATGCTGTTCACTGTGCAGCATTTCTGAAGCACCCCTGTGGGGAACACAAGGAATTTTTGTTAGGATTTAGAAAATCAAGGTTCCCTTGGACGTCATGATTTTGTCCCAGTAAATATGACGTGGATGTTCTGCACCAACAGAAGGTAGCAGTTCCAATTGATACATTTTGAGTTTGATTATCAGCTCCCTCTGGGACAAAGGTTTTCACGCGAAAATTTTATGCGGGTCTGTCGGAATGCTTGCAGGGATAAGTAGGGGCGAGGTTGCTTACTCCTAGATCTCCTAAGACCTTGCTCAAAAAGGGTCCACATTGGGAGATTTTGTTGTGGTACCGGGGTTTGTTTATAACTCTGGTGCAGCTCCTTCAGCCTTGAATTTGGATTCTGCTGGGATTGCATGATGGGGAGATTTTTTTGTTCTCATGTCTATGATTTTTTTTATTTTTGTTTTTTTGGGGGGGGGGGGGAGGAGGAGTGAGATTGTACTCCCTGGGGAATAATAATTAATACATTGTATTCCCCTATAGAACAATCATCAAACTTGGGCTCATCAGAGCCAATTGACATTTGGCTTCGTTGAAGAATTTAAAGAACAAGACACCTAGGTTCAGGAATATAAAATGTACTGGATGAACCCAAAAATCAAAAAGATGAATTTTAAATTTGGTAGAGAGTGAAACTGTAGTGAGTGGGAGTATAATACCTTATTCTCTAGGGAGTATAATATAATTTTCCGGGGGGAGGGGATTGAATTATTGACCCATAAATTTTTTTTTTTGGGGGGGGGGGGGGCGTGAAGGGCCTGAACCATAAGTTTGTATAATTGTAAACAAATTTTCTGGTAGATTAAACAAAAGATTGAAATTCAGAGAATTTTCAATAGTAATCGAAGTCCCTAATTGACTTGCTGAAAGTGAGAACAATTTACTAGTAGAAAAGCGAAATATCAAATGTGAACCCAAGTGATTATGATAAACTGAGTGTCAAATCACTGCTTGAAGGGGCAGAAGAAAAGAGTGTAATTGAATTTCATCTAGTATAATGGAATTTGACGACTGAATCCTGTCATGTAGCAAAAAAATTCGATTTTTTGATATATTATTAAACTACCCTGCAATGATTTGATTAAATGGATATGCCTATATGATTGTTGACCTGGTCAGTTGTGGAAGAGTAGTGTACCTAAGGCGTAAGGGTATTCATGAGATTCTGTGTTTTGAATTGGGTGTTTGAGCAAAAGTGGACTTGAAACTTGTTTGGTTGAACTATCTTGTTTTTCTTTTCATTCTACTTCTCAAAAATGAACACATGTTTTCCCCTAAACCTCAAAAATACCTTTTGACACCCTTGTGGCAACTTTTCACGTCTCTTGCATCAATCCTCTGTTTCTTATTCTGAAGTTTTTGCCTCAGATCTCTATTAGGTTTCCCCCTGTCCCCCCTCCCCTGAAAGAGGCTCATGCACCCACTGACCGACACAAATTTCAGTTCTGTAGTTCTTTTCCTTTTATTTATATGAATACGACAACAGCAACCCCCTAATGTGGAACCTGCGAAAGCAGGTTATGAGGAGATTCAATTGTGGGCAACCTTATCCCTGGGAGCACTCCTGTAAATAAAGTGACCGATATAAAATTTTTTGGAAAAAAACTTTTTATTCTCCACTCCTATGAATCTAACTAGAAATTCTGGTTTTTTGCTGCTTTTAAGTCCTTTAGTGTAAGTTCTAAGTTGATGGGCAAATATTCAGTAGTGGGCTTAGAGTATGGTTGACTCCCTAATTTTGTTTTAGATCTGACATATTCTTGGTCAGATTGTTACATAATCCATGCAAGCTTCTTAAATTTCTTGCTCCTTCGTTGTTTCTCATAAATTTGACAAAAGCAAGATGGCATTCTATCCGTTGGGAAAGAAGGTTTTGAGGACATAGCTATCATGATCACTAGTGGAGCCAGGAATTGAACCCTGGAGTGTTGAACTATACTATACAGTGTCACTAATGTTCACCTAATTTTCACTGTAATCTTTTAATCCTTTCTCTTCCCTATATTTTCAGTGCTCTATATAGCAAATTAGCAATAATATAACACTAAACTTATGAGAGGTCCCAAATCCACCAAGTTTCATCTTCAAATTCCCAATTAGATTTTCGAATTCACAAGTTTATCAAATTCAATTCCCAAAAATAGTATTAGCATAATTATTAGACAAAAATTTGATTAGGATCACTAAACTAAATAAATTATTTTGCTTTTTGAGCATGATTATAAACTAGAATTAGGGTTAGGTGAATTTGAAATAAAAAAGAAAAGGGAAATTAGGGTTGGGTGAATTTGAAATTAGTAAAAACGAAAGGGGAAGAGGGACAACGTAAGGGAAAAGGAGCATGTTGCGACCCCCAAGGGTCGAACTAGTGGCCAACCTAAAATAAGAGAGGTGCCTTACCAGCAAACCAAACAACAACTATTGATATCTGTTGGAGTATGAAAAGTAGGTGTTGTCCCACATATATAAGCTTGTGAGTTACTCCACCCATTGTCAATTGGTTTTGGGATGGAACCTCATTTGAGCTTGTATACATGGCTTGTTTGTTGAAAGTCCAATTGATATAAAAATTTAACATGGTATCAGAGCGGGTTGCTCGATTTTAATTTGCTACCGTTACCGTTTGATTAAAATTGTGTGCACGTGTTGGGCCTTATTAGTAGTCAACACATGAGGAGGCGTGTTGGAGTATGAAAAGTGGGTGTTATCCCATATTGATAAAAATGAAGGGTTTGAGCATGTATATATAAGTTTGTGAGTTACTCAATTCATTGTCAATTGGTTTTGGGATGAAATTTTATTTGAGTTTGTATACATGACTCGTTTGTTGAAAGCGCAATTGATATAAAAATTTAACAATATCTAAACGTAGCTTTTGATATATAATATTTTTCCTTAAAAAACTTGTAACGTGGCTCCGTTCTTGATCATGATTATTTAAAAATGATAGTTCTAGGGGATAGGGGCAGGATGAAGCAATGGGAACTGAAAAGGAGACTCCAAAGTGGAAAAATAGTTCCTATTTGAATCAATTTATTATGTTATAATGTGGACTAGAAACTAGCTCATCAAAAAGCAAACCAGCTTATTTTGTATTGCCACAGCAAAATGGAATTCTGCCTGTATCCATATAACATCTCAAACGTTGTCTGAATTCTAGAGCAGACCCTAAGGATTCCCTAACCCTGTGGGGTTGTTAATGAATAAAAACATTGTATCTTAAAGAATTAAAAAACATTCATAGTGGTAGATAAGGTTGTTTAGTGATTTAAGAATGCAGTGCAATTGCACGTATTTCATCAGATGAGAGTTTGAATTTTGATTCCAGGTTGGATGTCCTAATCAGAGATGAGTTTTGTTACGCAGAGAGCTGCCTGGATTAAACCAATATGTGTATAAGATAGTGCATTGGTACTTCAAGTTAAGAAAATGGAGGCGTTTGGTGTCTCTTGGTGATTTACTGATGATCCGAGAAGCTAAATGGAGAGCTTTGTTGTAGCATGCTTATGTTATTTAATACCATGAATCAGCATTCAATTGAGACAACCTGGATGTGTGGGTGTCAAATTTAAGAAACAGAAATGATGGACTAGTAGGAGTCTTTGTTGGTATTGTAAAAGAGCATCATAGTTCACATTTTCGGTTTGGCTTTCCTGGTTACTCCTCGATTACCTCCTCTTCTCAAGTCAATCTCAAGCCAAACTTGGATGTCTAGCTGCAATATATTTTGGAAGTTGAGAGCTTGAGCGCCCCCCCCCCCCTTCCACCGCGGCTGCCCATCCTATCCCTCTCTCATATTTTTTTTCTTTTCTTTCTTCTGTTTTTTTTGGGGAAGGGGGATGTGATGTTACTTGTAAGTTGAGACTTTGAGAAGAGGCCTTCCCAGTAGAAATTGTTTGTTGAAGCATGATGAGGGCTAGAATATAGGCTGTCAAAGCTTCTATCTGATATGAGTAGACCTCTTTTTGTGTTTCATTTTGTCCTAGATCTCTTTGTTTCTCGGGCAACTATGGGATTGCTCTGAATTCTCTAATTGCCCAAAGCCCTTGTTTCATCTTCTTAATTTTACAATTTAATTTTAATTGTTCTCTCTTTTGACTTTGCTATTACAATGTGGAGCTTATTGTTCCCTTACTGTCCAGAAATTCCCTGGTACCAAACCACCAATACTAATCATTTTGGAGTATGATTTTAGTTGTTTTCTCTTTAGTCTGTGCTGGTATACTTTGGAGTTTACTCTTCGCGTACTATGTCCAGGAATTGCTTACTACCAAACCATCCAGACTTAAATGCTTACAAGTCACTTCCGAGGCCTGTGTGCACCCTTGTTTTTCTTGCCTTTTTTGTTTGTGGAGGGGGGAGGAGTTAGATATATGCAATCTTAGCTAGCCATTAATTCTCAAAAGGCTGTTTATGGCCTAGATTTAAAAAGCTTTGACTAGCTATTGCTCCAGATCAAAGGAATAGGTGATAGTTTAAAGACATTTTGCTCAAAACCACAATAACCTTCTGTTCAAAAAGATCGTCTTGAGCTACTTAGAATCTTCCGCAAATAGAGGGGAAACAGCTGCAGTTCATTTCTCTGCTGGGGTATTCAAATGACACAGGCATCTGATGTTTGTTCTCTATTACTCCTGCAGATATTGTTACTACTGCCTCAGAACACGGTGTTCAGCTACTCCATCGTTCAGGTGCTCTAGGTGTGGCGAGATAGTTGCAGCCATGCAACGGCGTAGCGGCTCAGCTGATGACAAAATGTGATATTTTGGTCTCAATAGAACACCCCCTTCCCCTTCAAAAAAGGGGGAAACAATACTTTCATGACAGAACCGGCACCAAGAGGGCGGGCTACTCAAACCGGATGCACAGGAAGGCAAGTTTTTTGCTTCTGACCTGCAGCAAAGTGGAGGATTTACTATGTCATTGTTTGGCAATATTTGCAGTCTTATCTTGTTGGCTTGATCTCTTTGTTGAATGATTTGCCTTCCTAAGATACTCCTGTCCTCATTAGAAGAGGCAAAGTTAACGCATCCCTTGTCGAATAATGAGCAAGGTCTTCTATGTGGGGGCCGAGGAGGGCAAACGAAAGTGGAGGTTAGTATAATGTCTTCTCCAATGTAAGACTAAAACTATCATCTGTATTGACTTGCTGATTCGCTTTCTGTGCGAGTTCTTTTTGACTTGTGATGTCTGGCCCAATTAGGTAAAGGATCAACATTCTTTTCTCTGTAGTTAAACTCGTTACGCTAAGTGCAATTCCACGGGTCAATTGAGCTATGGATTGTTTTTCCTTGGAAATCGTTAAATTTTCGAAAGGTTGGTGATTAGGGGGTGTGACTAAGTTGTCTGGCTTCTATGATTAAGAAAGTTGAAAATGTCTCTGTTTTGGGGCAAAGCACGGCACTCTTTCTTGCTTTTGCTTATTTGTTTATCTTATTTGTTCCTTGTACACTTGCAGCCGCCCTTGTCCCAAATTGCCTGAAAGCTGATCCTTTCTGCCTGTGGTGTATTTTTTTTTTCCAAACCTTTTTTTTTATATTATCTTCTGCAAGTATTTTTCCAAAAAAATTGTGAGATAGAGAAAATACGGAATGCGCCTATGCAAATGGGGCCCCCCCCCCCCCCGATAAGACTCATAGAATTGCAATTGGCTCATGGGAAAGTGATATTTTCATGATTTCTTAATCTGTTACAAATTGCGATCCAGTCTTTGATAGTTGTCATCGGAGATATAAGTTCAAATTATATTTAAATTGATTTTTGCTAGAGTTAGGAAACGAGTTGGGTTAGGTTAGGTCGATCCATTCAATAAACGGGTTAATTTCGTGTTAGCCTTGAAAATAGCTTAAATTTGCTCAAAATTAAAATAACAAGTTTTCAAGGTAAATGATCAATTCGTGTTGACTTCGGGTTGAATCGGTTAGGTTTAGGTTGTGTTTGTATTTCTTTTAGTAATTTTGAGTCGGGTTAGGTTTTTTCAGTTGTAATTTTTGCCCTTTATTTGTACCGATAAAACAGATCATGACCCAGCTATTTATTTTATTTATTTATCTTCTTCTGTTTACCATTTTTTTGGTGGGTCTAATTATGCTATTGTTTTCTAGATTCCTTTCGCAATGTTTGCCACAGTACCTTCTCAACATTGGCGGTTTCTAGATAATTGCTTGCTTGAACAATCGTTTTCCTTAGGCTCCGTTCGGTCTTTAGAAAATTTGGTTGAAAGAAAAGTTGAAGGAAAAAAAATGTGAAGGAAAAAAAAATTATGGAAAAAATGAGTTTTTTTTCTCTTGTTTGGATTGAGGGAAAAATACAAAAATTTAGATAAGAAATTTGAATATTGATGAACTACTTGAATCATGTTGATTAGACATGTCAATTCGAACGGATGGGTAAAATATAGGTCGGATGTATTCGGATTTGGGTAAAATACGGGTCGGGTGTATTTCGGGTTCTGGTAAAATACAGGTGGTCCTATTTCGGTTATACTGGTTTCAGATCGACCTAACGGGTTTAGAGCGTCTTTTTTGCATGTTATTTTTTTTGTGTCAGTTAAAAACACAACATATTTAAAACTTAAAATTGTTCGTATTTGATGAAAAAACATTGTGATTGTAATTTCTTAAAAGAACATTAAAGATACTAAAACTTTTCATTCTGATATACGTGCGTCATATACATTTGACCAAAGAGTCACGCCCAATGAGTTGGCATGTGGATTAAAATGATGTGATATGAGCCGAATTATTTATGCGCCATCCCATTTAAAGCATATTAGTAAGTAAAAGACAGTTCATCCCGCTAATAAGTTATTTAATAATTCGATATTTTTATTAACTAAATTACCATTACCAAATCAGTAGTGGGTCCATCATAACACGAGCACGAGTTGGGTCATTATCTAATATCATAGTTCGAAACCAATTAAAAAAGAAAACAAATAAAAGGAATTAGAGAAACATAAGATATTACGATTATCTTTTAATTATAAAGTCAAAATGTTAGATTATCATAGCGTAACATTTTAAAATATAATGAGACGTATTCATTTCACTAAAAATATAATGGTATGGTTTGCATGTTTTAAATATTTGCCTTATTCTAAATTGATTTTCTTATTACTAAATAGTTATTGCACGTTGTTTCACACCATTTTTTAAGTTTTCCTATTTATAAGTTATGTACATATTATTTTATGGGAAAGAAGTTTGGAAAGAAAGAGTATTGTTATTTAATTTATGAAGGGATGCCATAATTATATAACGTGTCTTTAAATGGTGATACGATGAATAACTATTGTTGTTAAAAGCGATAAGTTAAAGAAAAATAAAAAAAATAAAGATATACTATTTGGGTTGAGCAGGTGGGTTCGGGTTTGGGTCGGGTTTGACCCGCTAATTTGCGAGTTTTTCAGGTTTGGTTAATTTCGGTTTCAGGTCGAAAAAATCATATTCAAAATTTGAAATTTTCGGGCAGATTCGGGTCGGATTTTCAAGTCGCATCAGCTTTTGCCAGCTCTAATGTTGATGTTACCTAACTAATGTGAGGTTGGAGGAGGTTGTGAATTTCTTTCAAACTTTCCTCACAATTTTATGAGAAAAATTTTATCACTAGTTTCTAACAATTTTTCTTTCTAACTTTCCTCTCTATATTTATATATTTTTTCTTTATGATTTTTGTTAAACCAAACACAAGAAAAAAAATATTTTTTTAAATTTTTTTTCTTTCCGTCAATTTTTTTAAAGTCCAGACGGAGAATCAGTGTGCTTCAAGTTTCATTTCAGTGTCCTTTTCTCAATCTATTGTATTATCTCTCTCTTTGGTGGGGTGGCAAATTCTCTATGTTATTAGCTATGTTTTTCTTGATTGATATTGTTGGTTTCCTTCTTTTATACGTCAAATTTCGAGGCTTTGTGCCATCAATTGCTTGTATTTTGGGGGGGGGGGGGGTGTTGGAGATTGAGAACATCATTATTAACAGCTATATCGTATATACAAGTAACATCGATTTCTACGAAAGATACGTCTAAAATGTCACATACAAAATATATTTCTGTTGAAAAGTTGTCTTCTAATTTACAAATAATCAGTTTTTATTTCATTATTCTTATTTGCTTAGAATACTAATTTTTCTTGAAAGGCTTCTGTACATTTGAAGTTTTTATAGTGGATACAACAACAACAAACTTCCAGTGTGGGTCCCGCTTTCGCAGTGTCTGGGGAGATCCAGCTGTAGGCAACCTTACATTTACCGGTATTCCTACCCATAGAGAGGTTGATTCCATAAGACCCACAAAACAGTTTTGTGAAAAAGAGTTATAGAAAAAACGGTTGCAAAAATCATTTCACGAGTGAGAGAGAGAAAGTTTTTATAGTGGATGAATTGATGTAATGCAAACCATACTCACATAGCCTGACAAATGTGCACATCTCATACCAATGACAAATGCAATTAATAAGTCCCTCCAAAAGAGAGAAATATTCCATCAAAATATGAGACAAATTGACAAGCATAATTGAAAATTATTAATTTTATTAATTGAAAAATCAGTAAATTACTAAGAAAACAGCTCGTTTGAAAATATAGATAATAGTCCCCAAATAAATCTAATCGAAGCTTCTTGCGTGAAGTGTTTTTCTGCGAGAGATTAATGCCTAGAACTTGATTGAATTGAAGGAGAATCTGGTAGGACATGTTGTGAACCGACCATTATTGAAAATAAATCTGACTTTTTGGTGCAATTATTTTAAAGACAATGGTGACTGAAAGCATGACTTGATCTTATACATATTATTACTCTTTTTGATTTTTGTCTACTTTGGATCTTCATATTTTCCCTCCTTTTTTCTCAAAATTTTCTTATATTTGAATACTATACAATGCTTGATTTTTCCAATAGTGCCCTCCTATTCTGCTTGTGGATTACCCTCTATCAATCCCATGTGCAAATTTTTCATTTTCAGTTTGAGAAATTTTCACCTATCAGACGTACACTTTACCTAATCTTTATCTATTACCCCCGGGCAACAAAAGAGTGAAAAGTGAGTAACATTAGGTAAATTATTAGGTATACCCGAGAGTACGTGCTCTCGCATTTGGGTGTATTTATCATATATTCTATTTTATAACATTTATTCGCTGACGTATCTGCTGAGAGCATGTGCTCTCAGGTGTATGGTATAAACTTTGGTAACATTATACCATAATCTCTAGCCTAGTTTACACAGTTGTCCCAAAGCCACAAATTTACCCTTTTTCTTTTTTTGAATTCCCAAAATCCTTATATCGCTGGTCTTCCCATTTAAAAAATTATGTATTTCTAAATCTACTTTGTGAGGTGGACCCAATAGTAACAGGCATGGAAAAATGAACCTTATGGGCATTCACTATTTTTCAACAACTTAAATTTTGTCAAAAATTGAAGAATACTCCAATTTTTTAAATTTTTGGACAGGAGATAGGAAGATAGGGGTGTTCAAAACTATCTATAGCTAAAAAATTCGAGCCCAAAAACTACAAATCGACTCAAAATCTTGGGTACCTGAACCAAACTACTCAAAATTTTCGATTGGGGTACCCAAACCAATAAATTCTTTTGGTTTTCGGTTCGGATGGTTTCAAATTTCAGGTACCTTCAAACCCATTATTATTATTATTTTTTAATTTAGCAAAAACACAGTGAGTTAGCTAAAGCAAAATCTTAGATTATTGTGTTCAATGCCTGCTGCCTTGCTCTCTCTCACTCTCTCAGACCCCATCTCTCTCTGTGCTCTCGAATCTCGATATAACTATCAACCTCAAGTCCATAATCATTGAGTAGATCATATGTGACTGTGAGCTCTTACGCGCTGAGCCAGCAAAATTAGTTTGACTGCTTGATTGCTGCTTAATTCCTAAATTATTAATTTCACTTATTGGTACATTAACAAGTGCCCCACCTTCTGATTTTCTCAGTGCTTATGTTGTGACTTTTCAGTCATGAAAATTCTTTTGTTCACACTGTGCATAAATTTGTTAATTGGGCAAGTTTTTTTAATTGTGTTTGATGCATTGTTTTTGAAGTATGTATATATTGGAAGATTTTAGATTATAATTCCTTTATGGGCGTGTATTTCATCAATCACTCACATATAAAGATAATTTAAAAAAAAATGAAACAAAATTTTAGATTTTTGGGTACTAAAAAATTGAACCGAAAATTTTGGGTACCCAAAATTTTCTGTTTGGTTTTGATATGAGATTCAACCGATCCGAAATTTGATTACCTGAACCAAACATTCACTTTGATTCGAGTACTCGAATCATGAGCACCTTCAGGGGAGGGAGTAAATTGATGACACTTTTGAGTGTCTTTTTGTGTGACTTTTTGCTGCTCATAGGATCTATGGTAAATGACCAAAATGCGGACTTGATAATAGGAACTTTGGGATTCTCTCAATATGACATGATCCCTCCAGTGAATCATTTTGGTGGGATTTGGTGTTTATGGAATATATCCTATTAATATTGAAGTATCAATTCTTGCAAAAGAGAGTCAACCCATTCATTGTCATATAAAGGATATTGCCAAGAATAAAGAGTGCATTTTGATGATAGTTTATGCTCCGGCTCAGGAACGAGATAAAGATCATTTTGGCAACATCTCAAACAACTTAATGATTTCATTACCTTACCGTGGTGTATTATTGGTGATTTTAATGAAATGATCCACCCATCTGACAAAGTCGGAGGAACCCCTCTAAGTGTATTTAAAACGCACCAATTTAATGACTTCTTGACTGGCACTAGTAGCATTGACGCTAATGTTCAAGGAACAATATTCACTTGGAAGAAATTTCTAAGAGGACAACTTATTTACGAAAAATTGGATAGAGTAATATTTCGAGAGGATTGTGCACATTTTTTCCGAATTATCTAGTCAGTAATGGACCCTTCACATGTTCTGCTCATGCGTTTGTTCTCCTCAATACTGAACCTGCACATCAACCTAGGAGAGGTACTAATTTTAAATACCAACACTCCTGGGCTCATTACCAAGACACACATAATATAGTCAAAAAAAGTTGGAAGATGAGAGTTCGAGGAACCCCTATGTATAGAGTTACTCAGACATTAAAAAAGATCGAATTAGACCTCAAGTCCTGGAGTAAGAATATGTTTGGAGATTTTAAGTCTAAACTAGAAAGAAATGCGGATAAGCTCCTCCATGTTGAAAAAAACCTAGTCCAAAATCCACACACCGCTAGGTTGAATAATTGGTATCATAGACTTATCAAACAAAGAGAAAAGATTCACATGTTCAACTAGAAATATTGGGGAAAATTAGCCAGAAAAGAATGGCTTGTTAATGGAGATAGAAACTCTCGATTTTTTCACCAGACGATGAAAACAAGGAAGACAAGAAGCAAAATTATGAAACTCAAAGATAGCTCAGGAGTATGGGTTGAGGACCCAACCCAAATTGGCAATATGCTCATTAGAGAGTTCGCCACCCGATTCAAATCTACCCAATACAATTTAACCAATATTGATATGGAAATGCTCAATCTAATTTCGCTAGAAGATAACGATAGTCTAATTCAACCCGTTCAGAATTCCGAAATAAAAGAAGTTGTTTTCCAAATGGATAAATACAAAGCCCTAGTGCCTGATGGCTTCCGTGCAGCTTTCTTCCAAGACTATTGGCACGTTATCAGAAAAGAAGCGTGCATGGCGGTGAGATCTTATTTTGAGGAAGGAAAGCTCCTCAAACAGATCAATCAGACACTTATAGCATTGGTCCCAAAAATGGGTAACCCAACAACGACGAATCATTTTTGACCAATTAGCCTTTGCAATACCATTTACAAGATTATCTCAAAAATCATTGCAAACCGCATGCGTCTGATATTGGAAAAATTAATTGATCTTGCACAAAGTGCATTTGTGCCTAAACGATCCATCCATGACAATATTCTACTTACACATGAAATCATGAGCAAATTCAAAAATATGAAAGGAAAAAAAGCATGGGTAGCAGTCAAGCTAGATATGGAAAAGTCTTATGATAGAGTTGAATGGAACTTTTTGTTTAGAACACTGCATATATTAGGATTTCATCCCAAATGGGTAGAATTGATTAAAACATGCATAACTACTGTTTCTTATTCTATTATTGTGAATGATGATGTAAGTGGCTTCTTCTCGCCTTCACGAGGCATTCAACAAGGGGATCCCCTGTCCCCTTTTCTGTTTTTAATTTGTATGGAGGTCTTGACTAGGGCTCTTTGAAAGGCGCTTAGCAAAAAGAAATGTGGAATTAGAGTCAAACTCTCTCTGAGAAGCATCCAAAATCCCATGTTTACTATTTGCTGATGACAACCTTCTTTTCTGTCGAACGAACCTTAAGTCCTGTCAAGAGCTTAGTTCGATACTGAATAGGTTCTGTCAAAGCTCTGGCCAACTCATTAACTTCAACAAATCATCATTGACATTCTCGAGTAATGCTACGGCACACGACAAACAAGTGGTCGCATCCATCTTCAATATGACGCACCAAGATAATCTTGGCAAGTACCTTGGATGCCCAGTGTTTAAGGGCAGACCAAAAACCGAAACTTTCTCTAAATTGGTTAACGGAATAGCTGAAAAACTACAAAATTAGAAGACAAAATATATCTTGAAAGCTGGAAGAGTAGCACTAATACAAGCGAATATTAAATCTATGCCAGCACATACGATGCAATGTTTTCAATTCCCTAAACAGACAAATCGTCATATTGATAAGATTAGCAAAGATTTCCTCTAGAAGAAAAGCAATTAGAATAAAGGTTCTCCAATGGTATCTTGGGATAAGGTATGTCGACCCAAGAAGATTGGGGGACTTAGACTAAGGAAAATGAAAGCAGTTAATAGTGCTTTCCTTAGCAAATTAACCTGGAAATTGTTCTATGGTGAGAGCTTCTAGTAGAGCAAATGCAAGGAAAATGTCCAATTGATGCAATTTTTTCACCGCAGAACCAAAGAAATCAAATTCTTGGGCATGGAAGTGAATACTCAAGAATCGACAGCAATTTCGAAAAGGAGTCCGATGGAAAGTCGGAAATGGAATGAGTATTAACTTTTAGCTAGACAGTTGGTGTGCTAATGAAAGTTTAGCAAAAATGCTTAATATTACTGATACTGCCCTTATCGATACATCTCTAAAAGTATCACATTTCATCACAGGCAAGAATGAATGGAATATTGCCAAACTATAGCCACTAGTGGGCACAACCCAACTCAGTTAATTCTTGCAATACCTATCCCTTTTAGCCCAATCCCCGACTCAGTATGCTGGGAATTGTCAGCTAATGATGAATTTTCTACAAAATCAATCACTTGAGCAGCATATGAGCTGGATTCTGGGAATCCAGTAGTGTGGGAATATGACTGGATTTGGAAACTTGATGTCATGCCAAAGTTAAAGATCTTTCTATGGAAACTATGCCATGCCTCACTTCCCATTAAAGCAACCTTGTCCAAAAGAGGAATGAATATTGGTCCTCTTTGCTCTCTTTGTCAATCCAAGATTGAGGATCAAAACCACCTTTTTTTGCACTGTCCAATTTCACAGGAGTCTTGGACACTAGCTGTAGCCCATAACTAGATTGATTCTAGCCTTGTATCTAGCCAACACTACAGTATTATGCAAATACTATCAAGTGCTCGAAGTGCTACCTCCGCAGCTAAATTAGAGAGAGTAGTGGCGCTACTTTGGAGCATAAGGAAAACAAGGAATCGTATGGTGTTTTGAAACGAAACACCTATTCCAGGAAGTACATTAATAAGAGCGAAAAAGCCAGAGCCGAATGGCATATTAGCCATAAACTCACACAACCATTTCATCCACCAAACCCAAACCAGTCAACAGTCAATCGCAAGAAGACTCATTGGGTAGCATGGAGAAGACCACAAGGCGGATTCATAAAAATTAACTTTGACAGATCCAAAACAACGCAAAGAGCAGCAGGAGGATTCATTCTTCGTAATTGGGAAGGGTGATTTGTACGAGAATCAACATTCTACCTAGGAGCAGCATAAGTTTTAATAGCTGAAGCAGCAGCAATGAGAAATGGTATCAAATCTGTAATACAAGCAGGGTTTATCGACATCTATATTGAAGGCGACAATAGAACTCTTATCCAGGCAGTTCAAGGTTGCATTCAGACACTATGGGAGACTCAAGTTCTGGTCCAAGATATTCACACTTACATCCAACTTTGTAACAATGTTCGTATTACTCTTATTTTTAGACAAGGGAATAGTGCAACCGACTCGCTAGCAAAGTATGGGTTGTCATTACATTCCACAATGGTGTGGAATGAGGTTCCGCATAGGGACCTTCTTCGTATCATCTATGAGGATAATTTAGGAAGAGTCATTGAGAGAAGGACTACCTAGATTGTATTCTTACCTTTCTTACAAAAAAAAAAAAAAGGATCTAGTGAAGCAGCTAATTCTATCCCAATAACAATGCCTTCTTTTTTGTGTGTGTGTGTGGTTTCGTAGGTGTAAGAGAGGTACCAATGGTCAACCTAACTAAGATTTGAATATGAACTTTTGCAATGATTTCGAACAATTTTATCAATTGAATTAAGTGACATCACCAGGACTTCACTGCAGTCTTGAATCCACCTCATATTCTCTCATGGGCTATGGTTGTTGGCTAATGTATGATCAAGCTGGGGTGGGTTAGGGTGAAAGCATAGTGCATTGTGAGGGAACTGAGCTAGGCTAACCCTTTTGGATCACTATTTCAAATATCCGCTAATTAATAACAAGATTGTTTAGTGAATAGGCTAATTCTTACTTCAAAATATATGCATGTAATCATGGAGCTATATCAAAGATTATAGTGATAATTACTAGGATTGGTCTAAAGTCATGTTTTGCATCATAGTGGCGGATCTAGACATTTAATATAAGGGTATCCATATATTAACATCATTACTAATATAAATTACTAAAAAAAAAGTGATACATTCTAAGGTAGACTATTTGTACAAGTGTTTTGTCTCATACATTTTTTGGTTCCGTCTCATACTTTTTTTCTTAACAAATGTTTCGTCTCAAATTTCTACACTAGCGTATGTTAATAAACGATAATAATAAACCCACTTTTTGCTCTAAAAAAAATATGATAGGTCTCCTACTACATTTGTTCTTTGTGGTTTTTCATATTTTGAAGTTGATACATAAATTATGTGGAAATCACATAATGTTACAATTATCTATCATTTGCTAAAATCGTTGGTTATAAAGCGCAAATCATCCACACCAAATAAAAAACAAAAAAAAGGTCATGAAGTTAACGCGTAAAACATGAAATAAAACTACAAATAAGCAATCTCCATCGAATCGCACCAAAAGAGGGGGGAAAAAAAAGAAATGCCATCAAGTTCAAATCAATAATTAGTGCCAACTAGACAAAAATTCTATACCAACAACACATTGCAACTAAACAGCTGAAAAAATCAATAATAACAATAAAAGAAAATTAAAGAGATTAATATTATATTAAATTAAGAGTATGGAATCCACACAAGAGAGAAGGGGATCAAAGAGAGAATGACAAAGAGATTTAAGTTTGGGTGCATTTAAATTTATTTTATTTTTCTATCAAATTCCAACTTTATAATTGGATTTTTGGTATTTAAACAAATTAAAAATGCAAATATGTAGGTTTGGTATAAAAGAGTATCTTAACTTGTTACAATTATTTAAGGAGTGTCCACAATCCACATATACTAATATAACCTCCTTTAAAATATATAGCACATTAAATTTTTTTTTGGACACCCTTGCCTCATACATAAATCCGCCCATAGCATCACTTGCAAATAGGGATATCAATAGTCGAAGGGTAAAGCATAACTTTAACAAACATAGAAATCTTAAGTATAATCTTTAAAATTATAAAAAATGTGGCATTCAATTGTGCGATACATTTCCATTTTTCAGAATATATTTGTCTTTACCATCATAGCTCTTAATTCTTGGTAAGGTTGTATTATATTTTCTCCTTACAATCACCATCCCTGGGGCCATTTCGCCCACATTGATCCATTGATGCCACTGATAAAGATTAGAGCCACCCCCAAAGGCATATGAAAGGTCGATTTATTACTAATCACCTCTGACTTTTCTCACTAGAAAACTCTAACCTCCTTTTCCTCTACTCTCTTCTCTCCAATTTGCAATAGTCTCTCTATACCCTCTTATAATGAATGATATTATTTGTCGCTCTTGGAGCAATACTATTAGTTTCGGTTTATATAATCTATTTGTTTAGAGTTGAATTGTTAACTAATTGTGAGATTGGTTTCGAACGAGTATATGCTCTTCGAATTTGGACAATTGTAACAGATGAATCTTTTCAACAGAAAAACTACACAAATTTGCAGATCTCCGTGTTAAAGACTATACCATGAAGCAGCGACTGAGTAGAAGAGTAGTGTTCAAGAGACTTTCCATTAGTTTTTTTAATCAAAAGGTTTATTTTGTCATTTTAGTTATAAACTTATTTGAGTTCAATATTTTTATTGTAAATGTTGCATGTATTTGAATTAAGGAACCCATATTTTATTTTTAAAATAAAAAAATTACTAACCATTTTTGTGGGATAACCTCCTCTCCTTTCCTCTCTCCTCTTCCTCCTATATTAAAAAAATCCCTATTTTTTCAATATTTGTGTTCTTATTGGTAGATATTGTGAGAGAGCCTACCATAGAGAACACCATTTTCAAAGATAGAACGGACAAAATATATTATTAAAGTATATAATGTAAGAGAGCCTACCGTAGAGAAGACCCATGTAATAAGCATATTCCTATCAACAAGAAACATCATTAAGCATGAGTCCTAAAATTTCACTAGGAAAATTAATTAAATATTTGGAGACCTACTAGCGCGATAATTCTTCTAAACAAATCACATTTATAGATACTCTTGTCCAGTTACTATATTTTACTAAGGTAGTGTTTGGTAAGAAGAAAAATGATTTTTCCTGAAAATCATTTTCTGTGGAAAATATTTTTCCAACAAAAATTGATTTTCATGTCACATTTTCCGTTATTTAGTATAAGATAAATTATTTTTCATGAAACAGAGGATAACATCAACTGAATTGTTAGGTAGGAAAAAATATTGACTGAATGATCATAGTTGAGATAAATGTTGACCAAATGAAGAAATTTTGAGCTTAAAATTCATACTTGAGTTTTTTTTTTTTCCAATACTTCATCTCGGATAATCAAGTTTCAATCTAAACCATTGAAATTATTTTAGTGACGAAAGACTTCAACTGAATTGTTTAAGTGTTGAAAAATGTCGATTGAGTTGTCGTGGCGGAGAAAAATGTTGAGTAAATGAAGGAAAGCCGTGCTCAAAATTTGAATTTCAGCCTATTTTAATATTTTCTGTCTGATGATCAACTTTTGATTCGATTAAATTGTTCTAGTGGTGAAAAATATTAACTGCACCGTTTAAGGGGCGAAAAGTATCAATTTAATTGTCGTTGTAGAAAAAATATTGACCAAATAAAAGAATATCAAGTTCAAAATCTAAATTTGAGCCTATTTTAGTAATTTCTATATGATGATCATGTTTTGATCCAAACCGTTGAAATTATTTTAGTGGCGATTCGACTGAATTGTTTTAGTGGAAAAAATGTCACTTAAATTATCGTGGTCGAAATAAATGTCGATCAAATAAAAGAAATTTGAACTGAAAATTTAGATTTGAGTTTATTTTAATCTTTCCCATCGGATAATTAGGTTTCGATCCAAACTGCTGAAATCGAATTTTGCACCTAAATTTCGGCTGACTATATCATCAAATAGTAGAAGGACGAAAATCAATTTCCTATCTTCGCGAAAAGGAAATCATTTTCCTCCATTGGGGGGGGGGATTAAGTCATTTTGCTTCGAAAATAGTTTTCCATCATTTGTTGTGCCAAACAACAGAAAATTAGAAAACCATTTTTTGAAAAGAATCATTTTCTCCCCAACCAAACACTACCTTTATATATTCGCTAATGTTAATGTATCAACATCTCGTTCTGGTTCGTCTTAGACTTGTCTCCCTGTTTTCACCAAAATTAATCTTCGATCCAAATATGTACATGCAACTCCATAAAGGTATATTTAATATTCATTTTTGTCCGAAAAATTATATGATGTACACAAAAAATTAGAGAATTGGATATCGTTAATCCTCCTTTTAAAAAGACGTTTATTATTATTATTATTATTTGGTGTATGTGTTTAAATCAAATATTTTTTTCCCCTCCTTTTTTGGCTTTTCTTTTGGTCAATTCACAAAAGATTACATGGGTTGAAAAGAGCAAGTGGGAGCAATCATGCATGCATGCAATAAGTTTGTGGTAGCTTTATGCGATTGGAATTCAAATGGAACATAAATAATTTCTTGAAAGTCGAATATGTGGCTATGCTAGGATTTTGTCTAATGATCCCTATGCATTATATGTATTGCGGAAACTTTATGAGCTTAGCCTGCTGTCGTTATTTGCTGTCCCATTTAAATCCCCTTTTTCCTCGAGTTCTGGATTAAATGATCATGTCTTCTTTTTCTCATCAATTTCTTCTTTGCTTCTTCTTCTTCTTCTTTATTTTTTTTTTTTTTAAAAGAAATGATTAAAGGTCATTTCGCTGTATATATTAACGAAATGATGTATGACATCCTGAAGCTGACATCACGCTAAACGAGCACTTCGGTAGAATTGAACAGATTTAATTATGACAATCAAAATGCAAGTTGACACTACTGATTTGTCTTAAGAGGCTCGTGAGACCTACGAAGTGGGCAAGACAGCAGTACTTAAGGTTCTTGGAGATGATCAAGTGTTAATTAGAAGAATAGAATACAATTTGCAGAGTAGTAAAAAGATCAGGCTTCATCAAGTAATTAAGTTAGTAATTGTCCAATCTTTTCCTTCCAATGGTGGTGCTCGGTACTTGTACCTAGTTTTTATTTCCTAGGTGGTATACTCTTTTCATCTGGTGTCTAATTTATAGTTTTGCTGGACACATAGGTTTTAGCTTTGGTGGTGTTTTGTTGGTCACGGCCTGTGTCTAGCTAGATTTATAGTTGTGACGTTGGTGGTGTTGGGATTTTTTCGGGTGATCTCGGATTGTCTTTTTTGGGTCGAAGGAGTTAAGATGGTCTGGTCTCTTTGTAAGCATTTTAACTTCTTATTTTTTATTGTGTTGTTTTTCTCTAACTTCTTTAAACCTTAGTAATAATTTAAAAAAAAAACTCAAGCGTGTTCTTATTTAAATAACTTCTTATTACTAAAGAGCATTTGCTTAGATGGTCAAGTGTTGCCTTTCCCACACTCTCCACCCGAGTTTGACTCAGGGGGAGAAGCATATATTGTGTTTTGTGTGCAATTGTGCAGTTGGGCTTGGTTTTTGGGTTTGTTGGCCTGGGCTTTGGTATCCAAATTAGTTTCTCCTCTCTTCTGCCCGTTGTGGCCCATTGATAACTCCTTAAATAGGGGCCTAATGCGTTGGACATAATTTACCCTTGTTTTAAAAAAAAAAACTTCTTATTTTCATAAGAATCAGAAGAGGGGATGTACTATTGTTCTTAACACTAAAATTTTTTGCCCCCAATTACTAAGTACACAAAGGTAAAGGGTCCAAAATATTCCAACACTTCTTTTGGGGTTGGTAGCAAAACACGCCATGAGTTTTTTTCTTCTTAAGGCGCGCAAATCAGGGCCTTGGATTTGTATTTTATAGGAAATTGTACTATATTTTGATCTTTCATGGTTTCTTATTTATTGTGAAATGCTTTAGTCTCATTATTAATTAATATTTTAGAAAAAAAAGTAAGAACTTAGAAAATAAACTTAAACAAGGAAATAATTATAACAACAATTCAACAACAGCATCCTCTCCGTGTGGGTCCCATTTTAGCGGGGTCTGGGGAGATCTGGATGTAGACAACCTTATCTCTACCGGCATCTCTTCTCATAGAGAATTTGATTCCAAAAGACCCACAAACATTCCATCTCTTTAATTTATGGTTAATAAAATTGCTTAGTAAGTTATGGTTTCTCATTCCAAGAAAATAAACTGAAACAAGGAAGTAATTGCTTAATAAAATTTAATTTTGACTTATTTAATTTATGGTTTCTCATTCCATCGCTTATTCTCTTTGATTGGTCCCTAGATTTTTACTAATAATTATACAATATAATAAGTTATCTTAATCAAAAAATAAAAGGATCCTCCTCGTTTAAGCGTAAATATTCAGAAAAAGTCCCTTTAAACCAAAAATAAAATGGGGATTTTTTACAGCTATGAATAATAGATCTACTGTTCGTTCTTTGCAGGAAAAAAATTTAAATTTTTTTTTGAACTAGTAGACTATTACTAACCAAAAAATAATCTAACAACACTGAAAAAAGTCAATTATTACAAAAACAAATTAAAATCATTGCAGGACAAAATTTTTAAAGAAAGGTCTAATTTAGATGACTGCATGATGTAAATGTGACATAATATTTTTCTATTTTTTCAAATATTTTAAAGAAGAGTTTCCTATTTTAAACTCTCATGAATAACAAAACTAATACAAATTAGTTATAAAAAATATCATAATATATAAAAAACATTTATATTAATTAGGACAAGGTACCTTTCGATCTGTAAACTCAAAATCTATGGTATCATTTACAAAAAATTAAAAATTATTTGTTTTTTTTTGATATAATGAAATTCAAAATTATTATATGGAGAAAAAGTCTCTCCACTATCTTTTTGTTTTTCCCTTCTTTAAATTGATTGGCCATTGATAACATGTGGCTACAATAAACAGGAGAATTTGATGGATTTGATTAATTTAATTAGTATATTCTGAATTCTATTTTATTATAATGTTAGCTTTTGATTGATTCGCATCACTATGTAATCCACTAAGTTGGAAGTTTGTATGAAACAATTCGCATTCAACCAATCCCCCCTTTTGCATGAATAATTAATGATATAAAGCATACACAAATTAAATACAAGTGCCATGGCAATTCCAAAATCAATAATCTAATCTAGGGTTTTGCTCTATGTTGTTCCAGATTACTTTCTTTTGATTAATTATGTAGGAAGGGATGTCCAGCTTGTTCAAAAAAGTCAAATATGATTGACAGGTTATATGTTTTTAAGCTTGTGACACTTACTCATGTCAAGTTATTTAGTCCACAAAACTTTGAAATTAGCAAAATAATATCAAATATCTAAATTTAAATTTCACTTTGGTTGATATTAGAAAAATATTATTGCAGTATAAATTTAGGTTCAAATTTTGCCTGCACTATTTTCAACATTACCTATATCATACGTCTTTTTTGGGGGGTACGGTGTTTTTATTACACTTTTTTTGAGTTCATTTTAATACTAGGTATTATATATATCAAAATTTTGGGTTAAAAGTAAGGATGTACAATTCTTGGGTACACTAAATTTTTGAAAAGGAGGAGTTGGTGAACATATTCTAGTTGCAATTCCACAAGAAGTTACCCAAATTGGAACCAAAAACTATGGAACTAAGTTAGGAGAAAGGGAAAATAATAATTTTTTTGTTTTCCCTTAGCTTTTCTTTTGTTCTTGGTTTGTCCTTTTCAATTTTGTTTTCTTTTACGAAGACTACTCTTTTAGCAGTGAATTTCAATCCAATCTCAATTAATTTCATACTACTAATTGAATAGTGAATTATCGTATTTTGAGAGTTAACTAAGACAAAATAGCTTCCTATTAAAATAACTTCTGTTTTGTATAGATAAAAAAAAGGGAGTTAGGTAAAGGATTAGACACTTCCATTACCCTACAAGACAAACAAAAATTATTGGGTGCTCAAATTTGCATATTTATCCTAGAATTGGAACCTGGATTATTGAAGGTTCAAATTTCCGTTCCAAAAGTTTGCAATAGTTTAAAGATTTACTCAACTAAAAGTCTAAAAGTCTAAAATGATTATTGAAGGTCTTTGAATACAACAATTCTAATGTAAAACCATCTCATAGTAGCTTAGTATCAAAAAAGGTAACATGACGCATAACTAAAAATTGAATATATGTGACACCTATGTCTCATTAAAAAGTTTTGTGAGGCCATCTTACACAAGATAGACTATCAAAAATAAATCTAGACTATGATACGCCTTTTCACGCAAATGTTTTTTGGCCTTGGAGTGTATCCTGCAAAGGCTCTCCTTAACCTTCCACAATAATCAATGTAGAAGCTAGCTGCTGAAATTTGAACCTGAGACCTCTAACTCAGAAAGACTCTTATATTATATATGTTCGAGAATTATCTCGACCAAAAATTTAAACTAACGGTTGAAATCATAGAAATAGGTTTAGAGTCTAAAAAACGCTGATTTCATTGATTCCGATTCCACTTCAAATATTTAATGGATATTTGAAATTGTTCACTCTAATTCATAGTATATTTTTATCACCTTCAATATGGCCCTCTAGATACTAATCCAAAAAAGTTCTGCTTCCAGGGTTCCTTTTCTTTTCTTGGGGGGCCCCCCCCCCCCGATAAGACAACATATCCATGCCTGCCTGACTACAGTAAAATAGCTAAGGGCCTGTTTGGTTCACTTGGAGTGGAATGGAATGGAATGAGATTTGAAATCTAGAAGGAATGGAATGGAATTTGATTCTTTGAAATCATGTGTTTGGTTTAATAAAGGAATGGAATCAAATTTTTTATTTTTTACTTTTTTATATTAATATTAATATTTTTAATCTAAAAAACTTATTATTAGGCTTTGTTCTTTTCGTGGCTAAATTTTTTATTTTTTATTTTTTATTTTTATTTTTATTTTTGTATATATTTTTTGTTTAATTTTTATTTTTTATATTTTATTTATATTTTATTTATTTTTATTTATTATGTATTTTTCATTATTTATTATTTATTATTTATTTTTCATTTATTTATTTATTTATTTTTATTTAATTTAGATTTTCTAATTTTTTATTATTTATTTATTTATTTATTTATATTTGTTTTTACTATTTATTTATTTATTTGTTTATGTATTTATTATTTTAACATTTTTAATTATTTATTTACTTGTTATTTCTTTATTTTTTATTTCTTGGAATTTTCTGTAGGTTTTTTGGAATAAAAATAAAAAATTTTAAAAATTAAATACAAAAAATTTCAAAATTAAAAATTAAAAAAAAATAAAAAAAATAAAAAATTAAACACAAAAAATAAAAAATAAAAAATTAAATACAAAAGATAAAAAGAAAAAATAAACAAATAGATAAATAATTTAGAAATTAAATGTAAAAATAAAAAAATAAAATAAACATTAAAAAATACAAAATACAAAAAATTAAATACAAAAAATTAAAAATTAAAAAACTAAAAAATTAAAAAATTAAAAAATAAAAAATAAAAAATTAAGTACAAAAAATAAAAAAATAAAATACAAAATAAAAATTAGAGAAAAATTACAAAATTACAAAATTACAAAAGTACAAATATTCAAAAATAAAAAAATTCTAAAGTATGATAATTTACAAAAAAAGTTATATAGTGAAGTTTTTGGTGCAAGAAAAATTAAATCTCACATGACACTTTACAAATAAATAAATAAATAAATAATTATTATTTTTAATTAAAGGGGGAATGGGACTTGAAACCCTCCCAAAATGGGGGGAATCAAGTCCCACTAGAATGGGGGGAACTTGAAACCCTTGGGTTTCAAGTTCCATACTCTTGGAGACTCAACCAAACAATGGGTATGAGAACTTGATACCTAAAGGTATCAAGTTCCATTCCTTTTCCTCCAACCAAACAGGCCCTAATTATGTTTGGGATTGGGGGGGGGGGGGTTTACTGGTTGGGAGGTACGGCCAGCACTTTTCATTGGTTTTAGTAAACCAACTTTGAGGATTTATTACTTTAAAAACGAGGTTGGGGTCAATTGGTAAATCCACCCATCTTCCAATTGCCAATTTGCCATGCTCATCAGCCCCAAGTTTGGTGTATGTAAGGTTTTTATATTAGGGATTATTAATTAATTAGTAAATCTTGTTGTCACCGTATCACATAAGTTGTATCATGAGATGGATGTTTAATTTTATGATGATTATTAATAATAAATTTGAGTGAGTGATAGTATATTTAGGGGTAACTGTTATTAAAGTTACACTTAAATAAATTATTAGTCACCCCTAAGTTTAAAAGTCATTCCAAAATATATTATTAGTCTTCGCAAAACTAAAAAAATGTCACCCCTGAAAAATTTCTTCTCACAATAATCCTTATATGAAACGGTTTCACTCAAGAATTTCTATAAATTTATTGGTAGGCAATTAACACTTATTAAGGAAAGTTGTATAAAATAGCAATTTTTGTATGATTAGGATTTTACTATGTTTGGAATTGTATTATATACTCTGAGAATATGTATGTGCTAAATTTAGGTACCAAACTAGGGCATTGGTGGCACATTCGGTGCATTAGACGCATGAGTAGAGTGTATATATATGATGCATGTATTGACTTAAAAATAATAACACAAAACCTTTATGTTATGTTTGGTTGAATGTAATGTAATGGTAATGTAATTCAATCATAATTACTTAGTTTGTGGTAATCATACTTACAAGATAGTTCTTTTACTACATTAGTCTTATCCAACCAAACTAGGTAATGAAAACACAATTACAAACTTGTTTGCATTACAAGGTTGATTGCATCTAACCAAATGCTAGTATTCATATGCTTTCTTCCACTTTAATAATTGTGATTTTTCATAGTATCAGAGCAGGATATCTAATCTCTCAAAAATATTCATACATCCATGGGTAGTGGAGGAGAGAAGATGAGGTTTGTTATAGAACCATATTCACCATACTATCTGCACCCTTCAGAAGGATCTGGGGTGTTGATAATGACAATAATATTTGATGGAAGGAATTATGATCCGTGGGAAAGAGGTGTAAGAACAACATTAAAAGCAAAAAAATGAATTAGCATTCATAGATGGAACCCTAGTACAACCTGTAGAAAAGAGTGATGAAGAACTTTCAGAAGCAAATGCATGTGACATGGTAAATTCTATGCTTTGCTCTTGGATCCTTAATATTATTGATCCAATGCTATGGATGACTGTAGCATATTCAAATATCACATCTGGAATGTGGAAGGATTTGAAGAAGCGATATTTAGTGGAAAACACCCTAAAAAATTCATCAATTCAAGGCAGCAATAGCAAACTACAAGCAAGTGAATCTTGATGATGGAGAATTTTATTCCAAGTTAATGAACCTATGGAACGAGCTTAGAAATCACGTAAAAGTTCCAATGTGCACATCTAGCAGCTGCAAGTGTGAAGTAGCAGGGAAAATTATTGCAATGTATGAAGAGGACAAGACTCATCAATTTTTAATGGAATTAAATGATAATGTCTATTCTCAAATCAGGTGCCAAATTTTGCTCAGGAACCTCTTCCTTCTCTTGACAAGATGTTTAACATGGTTATGCAAGAAGAGAACACCAAAGTGTGATTATTCAACGAGAAAGTAAGCCCGAGAATGTTGTTGCGTTTGCCATGACTATACCTAAGACAACACAACCTCAAGGTGAAAGGCCAACGTGTAAGCATTGCGGTACACTTGAGCATGACGAAGCAAATTGCTTTGAGTTGATGGGTTATCCGGCTGGTTGGAATGCTAGAGGTAGTGGATGTGCCCATGGAAGAGGATGCAAATGCCGAGGAGGGCGCGTTGGAGGTGGACGCGGCAAAACAACACTGGCCGCACACGCGGTACAGGATCAGGCACAGGAGCAGCGCATGTCAGAACTCGAACACACCCAAACCGCGGCTCCTGCTTCACATCTGAAGAAGTTTAAAAGCTTATGAGTTTGATCAATGTCCCCCAATCAGGTTGTGATAAACTTTCAAGTAAAGGAGTGTAACGCCCCCAACCCTAAAGCCAGGAGTGTTACCATTTTGTTCTTAAATTCTGGGACAAAACGGACAGAGTTTTCCCTAAAACTTGACTATTTTCCCAGGCTTACAGCCTTACAATTACTTCCCTGCACTGAAAATAACAGTAAAACTAACTCAACGGCCACCCGTCGGAGTTTACAGTTCAATGGGCTACCAACCCGGAGCACCACAATCAATGCAGTTCAGTGTTTAAACAAATGAACAACGAAGGGTACAACCCTGACAACTTAGATGGTGGCTCATACGACCATACAGAGCGACTCTAAATGATATGCAAACTAAGCACACAAGAACTTAATTTACAAACATTACACCATAATACACTTTGCAACTCACGTACAAGCACATCACTTTACTTCTAGGGTAGCAATGACTTCATTTCGGCTTACTTCAGGAACCTGGAGGGCAACAATGACATATGGAGTGAGCAAAATTCATACAGTGGATAACCCCCTCCCCTAAAAGAATATTTTCAATTCAATAGTAACTTACGACCGTCGTTCATAATTTCTCGACTTTTGAAAGGCTCACCTATTGCTAAAACCTTATACGTGATGCTTAATACATTAGCGAAGCTGGTGTTAGTTCATATAATGTAAATCGTACATAGTCGTTCAAATGTCGTTAAAGATGCCATCAGGTAGTAAGCTATATGAAGTTAGCAATGCCACTAAAAACAACCATCATGTTTCATGCGATACAATCCTTACTATACCACACAGTAGCTGGTCATATGCAAGAATAGATTTCTGTAAGAAAGGTAAGAAAACATAGAACGATGACTATAAAATGAGGCATATAACTACGTCATGTGATTGGTAAACTATTTACTATTAATGTAGCAAAATGACTTTTGAACCTCATATGCTTGTTATTAACGTCGCAAAATGACCTTTGGACCTCACATGCTCGTTTATTTAACGTATATCATTTCGTAAGCTATCATAGGAATTGGGAGTCTCCTTTGAAAAATGTTTCTCTTGACTCTACTGCATATCAACAGAGTTATAAAACATGTAACTTCAACTTATGCCTACTTGAACTTTGAATCCTCTCCTTACTGGCAGAGAAATGAAATACTGAGCTTTGTCTCTGCCTTCTAGCAGAGAAAGGAAATACTGAGCTTTGAATTCCCTACCTACTGGCAGAGGAATGAAAAACTGAGCTTTGTCTCTGCCTTCTGGCAGAGAAATGAAATATTGAACTTTGCATTCCCTGCCTACTGGCAAAGGAATGAAAAACTAAGCTTTGTCTCTGCCTTCTGACAGAGAAATGAAATATTGAACTTTGCATTCCCTGCCTACTGGCAGAGGAATGAAAAACTGAGCTTTGTCCCTGCCTTCTGGCAGAGGAATGAAATACTTAGTTTTGAAATCTCTGCCAAATAATGAGCTTTGAAGCATACAAGTTGAAGTTACATGTAAACTTCTAGGAGGTACTGGGTTAGTTAAGCCAAAAATGCAAATAACCTTTGAAGATCCCTTATCCCTCGACCAATTTACTGATCACCTGACTCACTCGATTGATCAATCTGATTGTTTTAGATTATTTTGTTACCAATGACTTGTCGATGAAAACAGGCGACTGATAAAACAATTAGGAGCACTTAGCAATCATGTAATTAAGCATTTATGGACCTTGACTATGAGATACAATTGAAAAACGTCATGTAATCAACATACAATATAAATATACTCAATACCTTTCATATAATCCATGGATTACTAATAATTTGATAAACGATGAACTATGCAGTCGATAAACTATATAATGGATACGTTGTATACGATCGATAAACATATAGAGGCAATAGACTTAATGTAACCAAGAACTACGTATCATCGAGATTTTCATGAAATCGATAATCATTATGCAAACAAGAAACATCGTATACTCGATAAATTCGATTTAATCGATAATCAAGCATAATCAGTGAGCGTTATATAGTCGATAAACTTTGAGTAAGCATAAATAATCGATGAACATTATATATATATAATTCGATAAATATGCATAATCAATGAACGTTATATAATTAATAGCGACGAACATTATATATGATCGATGAAATGCATAATTAATGAACGTTATATACTCCATAACGATGAACATTATATATAATCGATAAAATGCATAATTAATGAACGTTATATAATCAATAACGATGAACATTATATATAATCGATAAAATGCATAATTAATGAACGTTATATAATTAAAAATTTTAAGGAAACAGTGAGCATGTATAATCGATGAGCATTATATATATTCAATGAACTTAACGTTATAAATCGCCGATGAACATTATATATTCAATGAGCTTTATAAACCGAAGCCCTCATATAATATAACTGTATATAATCGATAAACTTGACATATTCAATGAATTTCACAGAATTGCCAAATGACATATACTCAATAAACTATATGTATATAAACGATGAACTTTAGTCGTCGATAAACTTTAGTTCAGTTTACGCTACAATTTCTTCATATCACTGATAATTGATTCGAATTCAACCCGAACGAACTATAATCAATAACCATTGAAGTCAACCTAAACGAACTATAATCAATAACCATTGAATTCAACCTGAACGAACTATAATCAATAACCATTGAATTCAACCTGAACGAACTATAATCAATAACCATTGAATTCAACCTGAACGAACTATAATCAATAACCATTGA
>JACYFF010031957.1:13147531-13245831 GCA_017589665.1 Selenicereus undatus | reverse complement strand
ATAACCATTGAATTCAACCTGAACGAACTATAATCAATAACCATTGAGTTCAATCTGAACGAACTATAATCAATAACCATTAAGCTTTATCGAAATTAACAATTCAACCATAAATAGGAGGATGAGGAAACCCACCTCGAATCCAAGCTAAAGGACCTGTTTTAGGGTTTGATTCGGGTTGATTCGGTGTAGGTTCGGTTCCCCCCTTGCTTTCCATCCACTGGTCACGGGCCCTTGCTGAATCGCCGCTGCCGGCGAGCCATGGAGGAGCCGCCGAAACACTGTCGGCAACCTCCCCCCCTCACTCTCTTTCTCCCTTTCTCGCCGTCTACCTCTCTCTCTATGCCCCGGGTTTGGTCGCGACCGGGGTGGGGGACGGCTGGTGTGCGTTGGCCCGATCACCGGCCACCAGCAGCCCCACCTCCCCTCCCTCTCTCGTGTGTGAGTCGCCCGACCAGGGGTCGAGGGAACCCCCCCTTTTGCCCGATCTGCTTGCCCGATCCTCCTTCCCCCTCTTCTCTTTTTATTTATTTATTTATTTATTTATTTATTTATTATTTTTTTTTATTTTGTTTTTTTTTCCATTCTTTTCCCCCGTATATATATATACCGTGAAATTGTATTTTCGGCTATAGTTACTGAATTAAAAATTTTAATGAATTGAAAAGCGAGGCCTAACTTGATTAATTTTGTAATTAAGATACTTCAATGTAATTAGAAAGAAGATTAGGTTCGGGCCGTTACAAGGAGAATGGATTTTGGATAGCAGAGCCATGCCACATGACTAGTGATTTGGGAAAATTAAGTGATATTCATAATACACACCTAATACCAGTCGATCTTCCTAATGGTGCTACTTGCATGGTTAGTAAACGTGGAAGAGTTAAACTTAATAATACAATAAATCTTTCAGATGTTTTATATGTTCTTGATTTGAATTGTAATTTAATTCTATTGCGAAGCTCATAAATGAATAATTTTGCACAATAATTTTTACTGATAAGAGTTGTGTGATACATGACCATACTTTGAGGAGTCCGATTGGAGTGGGTGAACAGAGAAGAGGGGTCTATTTCTTCAACGAAGTCCAATCAAGAGAAGTTAAAGTCACTAAGGTGGTAACCCATTATCTTTGGCATCGCAGGCTAGAGCATCATCCTTCTAAAAAGCTATATCTCTATTTTCTACTAGCATTGGTAGTTGTGATAGTATGAACGATAGCGAATTTTGTGATGTGTTTTTTACAGCAAAGCAGACTCGTTTGTCATTTCCAATTAATGATAATAAAACATCTGAATGTTTTTAGTTGATGCATTGTGATATATGGGGTGTTTATGGAACTGTCTTTGACTGGAGCACATTAGTTTTTTTTTCTATTGTTGATGATGCTAGTAGAGGAACCAGCTGGGTATACTTGATGAGAGAGAAAATTAAAGTGAAGCTTCTCAACTGGTTAAAATTTTTTTTATGATCGTGAAAACTCAATTTGGTACTGTAGTTAAGGTGATTAGGAGTGACAATGGAAGGAAGTTCGTCTCAAGCCCTATGTTGATATTTTATGAGGACTTTGGAATTATTCATCAAACCACATGTTGTTGACACTCCTCACTAGAATGGTAGGCTCGAAAGAGAACATCATCATATCCTAAATGTTGCTAGGGCACTTCAATTCCAGGCAAATCTTCCTTAGCAATTCTAGGGCGAGTGTGTGTTGATTGCAGCTTATCTCATAATGGGACTTCTACTTTGATTCTTCAAGGAAAGATTCCTTATGAGGTTTTGTTCCAAACCAAACCCACATATGATCACATTAAAGTTTTTGATTGCTTATGTTATGTGCATCGTTTTCAAAGGCAAAAGGACAAATTTAACTCACGTAGTAGAAGTGTATGTTTCTAGGATATCACCTTTGGAAAAAAAAGGATGGAAAGTATATGATCTAGAGACTAGGGAAGTTTTTGCTAGTAGGGATGTAATATTCCAGGAGGACACGTTCCCTTCTGTTGAACAATCAAGAAAAAATGAAGATGATGTAATTCGAAAGGAGTCATCGCCATTGGTTTTCGTTTCCTATGATGATGATGAAGAGCCTGAGCATACTAGGTCACGAATAGCCCCAAATCAAGTTGGGCCGAGAGATGCTCTTGATTCAGATGGGCCACGGACAACTCCTAAACAAGTTGAGCCGCAATAACCTGTATTTGAGCCAGACGTTAGCACTAGCAACAATAAAATGGGCTAGACTCAAGCTGTTGACTCATCACATAGTCTACGCATGGAGGCTAACCCAAATACAAGTGGACCATCAACAGTATCAAGATAGTCCAAAAATAGGGGGAGCAGCATGGTTTAGCGAACTAAAAATCTGGGTCGTGGAAGGCTTGACAGGAAGGCTCCAAGCCATTTGGAAGATTACGTCTGCTATATGGCCAAGCCTAAAGACCCTCTTCTTCTTCTTCTAACCTATTTTAAAAGGTCTCCTCATGTAAGCCACATCACATAGCAAATTATATTACTTGTGCAAAATTTTCTAACGCACATAGAAATTATTTGGTTGCAATTACAAAAGTTGTTGAGCCTATGTATTTCTACAAAGCTGTAAAGAATGCACGATGGAGAGAGGCAACGACCAAGGAAATTGAGGCTTTAAAATTGAACAAGTGATGCGGCCGCAAGCGCATGGTGGTATTGTAGCAAATCAATTCAAGGTCGATCCTACAGAGATTAGGTTGATCTATTGGGCTATATTTCCTTAAGATATGCTAAGCGAATCCAAACTTAAGAATGAAATTTAACTAATCTACTATCTAATATAATGGATAAATAACAATTGGAATTAAGCAAAATAAGTAATCACCTTATCCACGTATCAATCAAGCACTTCTTCCTTCATTGGTTGTTTTAAAACTGATAATCGAAGCATCACATCCTTCTTTCAAGGTGAAGTGAAATACCTTAATCTAAGCAATTATCGTTTCTCAAGGGCTCTTGATTAGTTTATGTTCATTAAGCATATGATTATCAAGTCTGTGGTTTCTCAATCGGTAATTCTCTCTCTAGACATCACTCAATCAAGTCAAATCCTAGGATTCTAGTATTTGAGATTCCACCTTTCAGTCCTTCATCCAAATACCGACAACATGCAAGAAGGTAATCAAGTTTCTCACAAGACAATAAGCTTATAGAATTTGATAAAACAATCCAACAATTCCCAAAGCACCAAATGATATCAACACAGGATCAAGAAACTAACAAATGTTTGCATAAATCCAAAATCAAACAACAAAGATAATCAAAATTTCAAAACATAAATCTAAATTTAGAAAAGAGAAGTGAAGAGAAGAGAAGAGAAAAGAAATGCTCAACCAAGATCGCACTGGAACCGTTGTGCCAACCCGGGATGGAATCCTTGTAAAATCTTCACTTCGACTCTATCTCTCTCTCTCTCTCTCTAACCTAATCTAATTCTAATCTAAAAAGAATCTTGAAGAGGGGAAATGAAATGATGGGATGTATGGAAATGAGGATGAGAAGCACCATTTTTATAGTAAAATTCTTGGAAGCCGAAAAGCCACGCGTAATAGCGGAATTAAAACTGCCAGGTGGTCAAAAAGTTGTGAGAAAACAAAAAGTCTCGCAGGAAATGAAGACACCACGGACAGACCGTGGTCAGCTCTGGCTCCTCATTCTTCTATTTTTTCTTTCTTCTACGGGCATAGCAACTAAAGGGTGTCCGTGGGGAGTCCAAATACACTCAGTTAGGATCAAATATGGGGTAAGATAGTCCAAAAATATGCAAAACATATAAAAGAACCACACCAAAGCATAAAATGGGAAAAAGAGTATAATTATAACATAAAGCATATAATTTTCCCTAAAAATGCAACAAAAATGACCATAAAACGATATACACTTTAAGAACATATCAAACTCCTCCATGCTTAAACTGTTGCTTGTCCTCAAGCAAACACTAGATAAAACCAATAAGGGGAGATGCATCTAGAACCCAAAACATGAAACCTCTTTTAAGTAGGCAAGGTATAGCAAATCACAAGTAAGAATGCCAATCAACGGCAACCCCAAGTCATGCGCAAAACTTTTCAAATCAGGAGGAGAATGTTTTCGGAGAAGTATAAGACCGCAAGCTCGATATTAAACTTAATCACCCCCAAAGAACCACAAAGCACATTATGCGAGCAAATTGAATTGATTAGAACCAAATGGACCAGCAGAACCTCACTTTTGGGAATTGTGGAATACTTCCGCTCATGTGGTTGAAATATAGCATAGGTTCACTCAAGACTCATTCCAAAGATGCAGTCTACCGTATGCTTGACAAGACTCTCAAATTCTCCACCACTAAAATGTAATATGCACAAGACAATCAAGAGGACTTTATTTGAGTTGTAATGTGGTCTAGAAGGGTTAAGGGAACAGAGTGGATAAATGAATTTGGGCAATGTGGAGCTAATTAGCCAAGTGACTAGGGAGCAACCAACAAACCACCAAGAAACCTTGAAGTTCGTCGACACTTCAGGCCTCAAAATACAACGAACATAGCCCAGCGAATCATGTAGGAAATGAGTTGACAAAGAAAGAAATTCAAGCTATGTATGTATCCAATACCAATCACTTATTCATGATCCTTTTTTTTTTGCTTTTTTCCGCTTCTCTTTTTTTTTTTGGCAACAGGACTTTATCTTCCTTTTTTTTCTTTTTCTTCAACATAACATTTTTTTCTCTTTTTTTTTGGAAAATGAAGCAAAAATTACAAATATGGAAATACATAGAATCACTAACTATCAACTCACAACCGAATATATATCCATACACAACCCAAACAAGAGGGAACCAAAGCAAATGCTCAATATCATCAGTCGCTAAAAAAAAACAACATACCAAAGCCATCTTAAACTTAATTGCTCCTAAAACCACCCACTACATAGATGAAGTGATGCTCCATATATTTGATTTAAAGGTCGGAACGCTGAGATGAAGGGATCACAACAAAAACAGATATAAGCTCAAGAGGGTTAACAAAGGGGAATTATCATGTAAAAAAAGGGCAGGCTATTGGTTATGTGGCTAAAATGGTGAAAGAAAGAAATGTCTCTATCATATCATCAAATACGCACATGCTAATGTGATTTTGAACAAGAATCTAGACAAGTTCTAGAGATGCAACATGGAAGAGTCACACACATGAAAGAAACATGAGACTGAATATGATGATTAGTCCAAATCGGGCTCAAAATCTCATAGAATATCTACCAAAGTCTCTTTAAGCCATAAAATTACTCCATGTACCAACATTAGTGCTAAAGATTCCAAGGGATAAGATAATTCTCAACCAAGACAAGGATCAAAACAATAAATATTTACAAAACCTTCACAAATTTTAGCACCAAAAGGGATTACACATTAAAAGTTACTCAAGCTCATAAAAGCTATCTTGCCTAAATAAAAGCATTATTCGAGGTCATCTCACACCATCCCTACATACAATCCTATATGCAAACCTAAAATCTAAATGCAAAACACTAATGCAAACCAAAAGGAAAATCTAAAACTATATGCTCTAACTAGTATGCAAACTAAAAACCAAAATAGAATATATAGAAACTAACTTCCCACATGCTTAGATAAAGTATTATTATTCAAATCAAAGAAACTTAGAGAAGGGGAACAAAAGAAAACAATCTCACCAGGTTAGGTGCAGAATGCACGTAAGTTGTGCGACCTCATAATAACCGAGGCACATGGAGCATCAGCCACTCCATCACAATGTCAAAACTCGGCTCATGATAGCAGACGCCATCAACGCACGTAGGAGCTTATCAAACTCCTGGGTTCACAATTTAGAAAATAAAAGGTAAGAGACAATAACCAAAATCACACCAAAGACAACAAGTATCCTCTTAATCTTATCAAAAACCTTAGAAAATCATATGAAGGATTAAAGAATGTAGTCCAGGTGATTTTCCTAGGCAAGTCCTCTAGGTTTACACAGTAAGGATCAATGGAGGGATCATACCCTCTTAAGTAACCTAGGGACGCATAATCATAAACATTCCCACCAAGCATACTAAATATATTATCCTCATAGCCCAAATCAATATTAGCATCACAAATCATAGGATTATCATTGGGCACATCTAAAGAATACTCGGGGGAAATAGAGGGTTGTGAACAAATAGGGAAAACATGGGTATGATCAAGGGGATTGAGAAAAGTATAGTTAAAACAAAGGCCAGAAGACTCCTCATGCACACACTCATAATGACACCCTTCTAAAGGAGTGCTAACTAGATTATGCACCACATCAAGAGTATCTCCCGACTTAAAACATACATCAGGAACATCAAACCTAGCATCAAACCCAAAAGGCTCACCCTCCTTGAGCCCCGTGCACTGAGCTAAAGGAAAGGACGAGTCAGGTAAGGATAGGACAACATCAATATTGTCTCAGGGTGATAAAAAGTTAGGTTGAGCATAGCATGCATAATATGAACACGAATTTATATCATGGTTAGAAGAATTACAGAAATCACACAAAAAAGGAGTATAATAAGATCTAGCATAAAATGCACAAGGATCAAGAACAGAATAATCAAAAACACAACTAGCCTTCTCAAACTCAAATGAATCCCAAGCAATCTACTCAAACAAATATCATGCATCATTAACATTTTTATCATGAAAATCCCAATACTCTAAAAGAGTTCGACTTTTACTATTCACGCCCTCATTAACAATATCTAAAATTTTCCATTTACCCACACAATAACCACGTTGAGCAAGAAAAATATTTAAGCGCTTAAAATACCTCCAAAACAATTCATGCTCGAATTGGGGAAAATGAAAAATTGCCATTGTTTTTTTTTCTCAATTTTTTAAAAAGAAAAATAAAATGTTTAGTAAAACCTATAAGGAAAAACCCAATATTCGACGTTAGTCCCCAGCAACGGCACCAAAAACTTGATACGTCCGCAAGCGCACGGTGGCGTTGTAGCAAATCAAGGTCGATCCCACAGAGACGACTAGATTGATATATTGGGCTATATTCCCTTAAGATATGCTAAGCGAATCCAAACTTGAGAATGAAATTTAACTAATCTACTATCTAATCTAATGGATAAATAATAATTGAAATTGAGCAAAATAAGCAATCACCTGATCCACGTATCAATCAAGCACTTCTTTCTTCATTGGTTGTTTTAAAACCGATAATCAAAGTATCACATCCCTCTTTCAAGGTGAAATGAAATACCTTAATCTAATCAATTACAGTTTCTCAAGGGCTCTTGATTAGTTTAGGCTCATTAAGCATGCGATTATCAAGTCTATGGTTTCTCAATTGGTACTTCTCTCTCGAGATACCACTCAATCATGTCAAATCCTAGGATTCAAGTATTTGAGATTTCACCTTTCAGTCCTTCATTTAAATATCCACATGCAAGAAAGTGATCAAGTTTCTCACAAGACAGTAAACTTCTAGAATTCGATAAAACAATCCAACAATTACAAAAACACCAAATGATATTAACACAAGATCAAGAAACTAACAAATGTTTGCATAAATCCAAAATCGAACAGCAAAGATAGTCAAAATTACAAAACATCAATCTAAATTTAGAAAAGAGAAGAGAAATACTCAGCCAAGATCGCGCTTGAACTGTCTTGCAAACCCGGGATGGAATCCTCGCAAAATCTTCACTTCAACTTTATCTCTCCATCTCCTAATCTAATCTAATTCTAATCTAAAAAGAAACTTGAAGAGAGGAAATGAAATGATGGGATGTGTGGAAATGAGGATGAGAGACACCCCTTTTATAGTAAAATTCCTGGAAGCCGAAAAGCCACGCGTAATAACAGAATTAAAACTGCCAGGAGGTCAAAAAGTTGCGAGAAAACAAAAAGCCCTGCAGGAAATGAAGACACCACGGACAGAGCGTGGTCAGCTCTGGCTCCATATTCTTCTATTCTTTCTTCCTTCCACGACCATAGCAACTAAAGGGTGTTCGTGGGGAGTCCAAATACACTCATTTAGGATCAAATCTGGGGTTAAATGGTCTAAAAATATGCAAAACACATAAAAGAACCATACCAAAGCATAAAATGGAAAAAAGAGTATAAATTACAACATAAAGCACATAATTTTCCCTAAAAATGCAGAAAAAAAACCCTAAAGTGATATATACTTTAAGCACTTATCAACAAGACATGGACAGTCGAGGATTTGCCTCCAGGGAAGAAGCCCATTAATTGTAAGTGGATGTATAAGGTGAAGTACAACTCCGATGGATCCAATGAGCACTATAAGACTTGTAATTCAATGAGATGAGCAGATTGAAGGTCTTGATTATCATGAAACCTTTACACCTGTGGCCAAAATGGTAAGTGTGAGGTGTTTTCTCTTTGTTGTTGTTACTAAAGGTTGGGAGTTACATCATATGGATGTAAAAAATGCCTTCCTTCATGGAGGTTTGGATGAGGAAGTCTACATGACCATGCCTCCCAAGATTTAGAGCTCCAAATTGCAAGATGGTATACAAACTTAGAAAGTCTCTTATGGACTTATGCGGGTCCCGCAGCAATGGTTTGCTAAGCTATCTTCGAAATTGATGCGGTATGGATTTAGGAGATCATATGCAGATTGCTCTTTTTTTACCTATAAGAAGGGTGATGTTTTCATGGCTGTATTGGTGTATGTGGATGATCTAGTACTCACAATGAAATAATTCTCAAGCTTGTGCTGAGTTCAAAAATTATTTGAACAATTGTTTTCACATTAAGGATTTGGGTCCTTTAAAATATTTTCTGGGAATTGAAGTTGTTAGGAGTCAACAAGGTCTATTCTTGTGACAAAGGAAATATGCTTTACAGATCATTGATTACTGTGGACTTCTTGGATCTAAGCCAGTAGAGTTTCCAATCGAAAAATTCACAAATTGGCTTTAGCAGGTGGACCTCCTCTTGATGATCCCACATGATATCGACGGCTCATCGATAGACTTATCTATCTTATCATCACACAGCTAGAGTTGTGTTATGCGATTCATGCTTTATCTGAAGTTATGCAAGAACCAAAGGAAGAGCTTATGGACGCAGCTCGACGTATTTTGTGGTATTTGAAAGGAAGTCCAGGACAAGTTCTAGTATTGAAAAGTGATTTCGATTTCAAGTGTATGCTTATTGTGATTCGGATTGGGGGGCATGTCCATTTACTAGAAGGTCTCTAACAGGATATTTTGTTTACAATTGGTGGGTCAACTGTTTCCTGGCAAACAAAAAAGCAGAGTACAGTATCAAGATCCTCAGCAGAAGCTCAATATCGTGCAATGACTACTATTACTAGCTAGTGAGTTAATTTGGATCAAGTCCTTTCTTGCTTGTCTAGGGATATTTCTTGATAAGCAAATAAGGCTATTCTATGATAATCAGCTGCTCTACACATTGCTAAGAATCCAGTTTTTCACGAAAGGACCAAACACATCAAGATTTTTGTTCGAAAACATCTTCTCTCCAAGGATCTCGAGACAGCTTATATACCTTCAACATATCAAATTACAGACATCTTTAGTAAAGCATTGGGCAAGTTACAATTCATTCCAATTTCTAAGAAGCAAGTTGGGCATAGTGAATCCCCATATTCCAACTTGAGGGGAGTATTACGGAAAGTTGTACAAAATAGAAATTTTTGTATGATTAGGATTTTAGTATGTTTGGAATTGTATTATTCTAAGAATATATATGCACTAAATTTAGGCACCAAACTAGGGAATTGGTGGCACATTCGGCACATTAGAAGCATGAGCAGAGTGTGTATAGACAATGCTGTATTGGCTTAAAAATAACAACACAAAACCTTTATAGTGTTCATCTACTTTCCTCCACATTAATAATTGTGATTTTTCAACTTTTAAGCCCACATCTCCGACCCCCTATAGCCCTATGCATTTGTTTAACCACTTCACAATTTTTTTTATTTTTTTTTTACGTTGTCATTCTTATCCATTAATTTTCAACTGAGGATTAGATTGCTCTCTCGCATGCCCAACTAGCATCGCCAACATCTTCCCCCCTACCACCATATTAAACTGATCCATGCATCAGAGTTTGATTTGCATGTCATTTAACAACAAAAAAAAGGGGTAAATTAAGCCATTTTTAGCAATAGTTAATCGATCAATTAACCAAATGAAAACCTAGTTAGTTGTCTTTTCAATTTGGTCACCGCGACACTGGGATAAGACCATTTTTGTTTCTAAGTGTCCTTCATGAGAAGTAAGATGACATTAGGTACAAAAACTTGTACTGGTTGTGATGTCTAATATCTGTCTTCATAGGTTCCAACTTGAATGCCTGTTATCTGGGCCGGGGAAACAAACATCTAGGAAGAGGACATGGTGCTGTTCAACAAATTTTTAACCATTTGATGATATTGTCTGTCTTCCTATACTTGCCTCCCTGCAACAATTGACAAAGTTAAATTAATCAAACTCGATTACTATCTTGACCGATCTATAAAACTTCATTAATGTAACAAGAATAAGATATGAATTTGAGCCGAACGAAAGTTAACCTCACTCAATCGAAAATTTTAGCGAGACAGCCGAATCAACTACAATCTATATTGCTTGCTAAAAAGTAGTTATGGAACTGAAACCTACAAAGTTGTCCATCCCCATCAGTGATTACAATAGCATGCAACAAAACCTGATTGGAAATCAGTACAGGAGAATCTTATTTTAAATTTACCTAATTTGACAAAAAAAAGGAAAAAAAATCTGAAAAATAGGCAGACCTAATTAACTGATGAAAATATATAATTGAACTGAGTGTATATTTTGGTGATACTTCCTAATATCAATTATTTCCCTATAAGGGCATTGCATTATTTACTTTTAAGATAAATTTCTAATTGGCTGAACCCACCTAAAAGGGGGGCAATGTGTATAACTTTCTTTCTCCTTCACGTACACAATTTCTGTACCAAACAACTTTTTGTAAGGCTGTAGGAATAATTTCCCTAAAAATTAATAAAAGATTAATTCAATTAACATCACATCAAAGTTGTTGGATTACTTGGATTCTCTACTTTTGTTTGTTTTCACTGAATTATTGAGGGTTATAGAGAGAGAAATTAAAGCGGACTCTCTTTCTTTCTCTCTCTCTAACTCCCAACATGTAACATCATTCATCAATCTACTGTAACCCTAATTCTAGAAATTACAACATGCAAATCCCTAGTTTGATTAATTTAATCAATCACAAATCCCAGATTGATAATCAGCAGATTAGTCCCCAGAAAAGACCCCAACTAGCTCTTTTTTTTGGGGGGGGGGGGAGACCTTTGTCCACCATCTTTTCTTGCCCCCACTTTGTTTCTTTTTCCATAAAGCAAAAGCAAGAATAAAAAGACTACTTAGATAAACTAATTTAAATGAAAATGAAAGAGAGAGGAAGCAAAACACAACCCCCCCTCCTTCTCTCTCTAGCTAGTCCCACTACCAAAAAAAAAACAAAAACCCAAATAAATAATTCTACAAAGAATTGACATGGGTATTTTCTTCAACTACATTTGAGAGAAAGCTAACCTCTCCCAAAAAAACAGCTTGAAAACAAAGTTTCAAGCTTAGCTTATAGAAGGAGGGTCCCCCAAAAAAAAAGGAAAAAAAGGGAAAAAGCTAGGAGATTAAGGAGTTTTATTAATTAGAGGGGGATTTTTATAGGAGATTATTCAAAAAAGGAGAGAAACTTTGTTTGTTGTGGTTGGTTTTATTGAGGAAGTTGAGTACTACTTACAGAGAGAAAGAAGAGAGAGAAAGAGAGGGAGGGTATTGATACTACATGTTTGTTTGCAAGGATCAGAAGGAGGTGGAATTAATTATGATGGCAGGAAACCCTAGTTGGTGGAGCATGGATAGTAACTTGAGATCATCATCAGCAACAATAGCAGCCAGTGATCATCATCATCATCATCATCATCATAATCATCATCCTAATCACCATCAGGAAGTTGCTCCCAACCTTCTCATGATCTCCCAAACACATCCTAATAATTCTCTCAATTTGCCTGAAGTTCAATATCTTCATGACCATCATCATCAGCACGCCCATGACTTTCCTCATTCATGGAGCCAACTCCTTTTGTAATCTCTCTTCTCTCTATTTTACTTTTCTTTTACTATTGCAAAACTATGAGTCACTACTCTTTTACTGCTATATATATATCTATATATATATATATTTTTGGATAATTGGTACGGTATGTAAAAACAGGTAATGCATAAAAATACACCCGCACCTTAATTCTCTTTTACTGCTTGTATTACATTTTTTTCGATAATTAAAATTTAAGGTCCTTTTACGATACCTTTTGAGGTTTGTATCTCAAGTTTTTATAAAATAGTTTTCTTTTCTCCGATAATTAGTTGCCAAAGATAAGTACATAAATAGTTCTTATCTAATAACGGAAGTGCTTTGGGCGTAGTAATTAAATAGTTATGAATGATTGATGTATCATACCATAGTACTGTTTTCAAATTAAACATGACTTTTATGTTAACATAGGATACTTGTTGATTAATTTGTGGGCCAAGTTAATCAGTATGTGGGTATTTTTGGTATTTCCTGCAGGGGAGGATTCGGTAGTGATCATCAACAGGAGGAGAGATTTGGTCCAAGTCTTTTTCAATCAACGAGGGTGATGAATCATAGTGTAGTTGATGTGAAGCAAGAAGTTAATAGTCAAAATACCAACAACAACACCAACAACAATTTGTATGGTTATAATCATCATCATCACCATGAAGAGCAAGAAACAGCAGGAGTTAGTAATAACAGGCCACCACCGGCAGCCGCAGCGCCTTGGTCTCATTCAGCCTTGCCAGCTTCATCTCCAAAATCTTGTGTCACTAGTTTAAGCAGCACTAACAACATCTTAGACTTCTCTACTAGTAAAAGGTCCCTTCAAGCTGGAAGTCGTCACCATGTTGACCATTCTAATTCTGAGGTATGCTCTCGATCTCTTGATTATATTTGAAATTCTCGTTACTCAGATTCAGTTACAAGGTTCTCAATACAATTGCACGTTCCCTAAAGTAATATTTGGCTGGATGTAAACAACCTTATAATGCAAATAGGTTTGTAATCATATTATCATCATCTTATTTGGTTGTAAGAAAGTGTTACAAATAACAACATTGTAATTATGTTTACCACAAAATATGTAATCATCGTTACATTATAAAATTAATTGCACCATATAACATTCAACCAAATTAAACATCATATAAGTGTATAGAATTTGGTTGTTTTTTGAAAATTTGCATGTTCTTCATCTAATTGAGTTATTTTTTTTGAGTTAGGGGCACGAGTTTTTTAATAAGCTGGATTTTCAGAGTCTAATTAATTTGAAACAGTATTCTACTGAATACACTGCGTGAACGCGAGATGTTTGTGCACCGCCTTGCCCTTTTTTTTTATTATTCTACTGGATACACTGCTTATATTTTTAATTGGTTTCTTAAAATTATTATTGTTGTTGTTCGCCAAAATGCTTTATGATCTTTAGGACTCATTTGATTCTTTCTTTTCTTATTTAGCTATAGTCTTGACTGCTAACCTTTGTACGTTGGTGCTTGGCAGTGTAATAGTACTGCCACTGGAGGGGCATCTAATAAGAAGCCTAGGGTCCAATCCTCTTCCAACCCACCTCTCAAGGTAATAAATTATATTAACTTCATTCTTCCATCATCGTCATTATTATTATTATTATTATTATTATTATTATTATTATTATTATTATTATTATTATTATTATTATTATTATTATTAGGAATAGTAGTTAATGAAGCATGATGTTACTGATAATTATATGGTGGCAACAGGTTAGGAAGGAGAAGCTAGGAGATAGAATAACAGCCCTTCATCAGCTTGTTTCTCCTTTTGGAAAGGTAAGACCCCTTTTGATCTATGATCTTAAATCTTAATCCATGATTATATACACAATTTAAATAACTAAACATCATTATATCCAATTTTCTTTTTAAAAAAATATTCATTAAGCCCATGAATAGGGTAAATTAAAGAATTTTAAAATTATATGCATATTTTTTCACACATTTATAAGATGAACCTCCTTCAACTCAAAAAAAGAAGCCGAAAAAGAGGGAAAATATGGGGCTTCATCTCTTTATTAGTGGTTGTGATTTCATCTCTTTATTTCTGTGCAGACTGACACTGCTTCAGTCCTGCTAGAAGCAATTGGGTATATCAGATTCCTTCAGGCTCAAATTGAGGTGATGTTTAATACCTTTCCCCCCCCCCCTCCTCTCTCTCTCTCTCTCCTCTCTCTCTCTCTGTGTTTGTGGGTTAACTTCTATACATGTGTGATGCGAGCGAAATATCAGACTTTAAGCAGCTAAGAAATCAGTGAAGCATGCAGTACAAAGTGTACCTTGAAAAGACCCCCCATTTAGCTATCCTATACTATACTCATGCATGCTTTATCATTATATTTTTGACACTGAAGTAATATTTAAAAATCTTATTACCTTTCTCTCTCTGTCTTTTTTTCCCCCCTTCCTTTTCTTCTACCTTTTGAAAATATTTTTACCTTATGTTGTAATGTTTGCAGGCCCTTAGTTCTCCCTACCTTGGAGGAAATAATGCTTCAGCAAAACATCCACATGCTGTAAGTAAATTCACAATTTTAATTAAGATTTTAATTGTATGAATTAAATGCATTAGTGTCTCAAGAAATAAAAATATAATGCCCATGTAAAATTGCAAAAACTGAGCGTAATTGGGGATAAGATAAGATCTTGAGGTTAATTAATTACATCAAGTTAGAGTGACCTGCATAAGCTACTAAAGAAGACATTATTGCTAAGCTCCAATAGTAAAGCTTTAAGGCAAACCTAGGGTACTATATGAATGGCTTCATAATAACTAAGGTATATGATGGATTAGCTATGATAACAGTGGGACATAGGTATATATAAATATTATTAATAAGGTTGTGTACGTGGCCCAACAAAAAAAAAGATATTAATTAATCTCATTATACAATTAATGTTGTTTAAGACTATCGTATTAGTAATAGAAAGGTGCCTCTCGCACAAAATACAATATAGAGAGTGATTATCACTAATATATGACCAAAATTATCTCATTTTTCTTATGCAAATATGTTTTTTAGTTGTTTATTTCCTTATCATAGACAGGTATTTTCTCTATAACAATACAAAACTGTTTAAAAAAATGTTTTTTTTGTGGGGGGGGGGGGGAAATGAAATTACACAAGGCATCTTTGAGGAACTATTCTTATTCTATTGGAAAAGGAAATGTACTAAAAGAACATTGTCCTTTTCTTTTGGGGGGTCCCTTTGAATTTACAAAATAATTATTTTCAGTTGAGAAATACTTGGCCTAATTTTGGAATCAAAATAAAGGTTTGAAAACTTACATTTGTTAAAAAAATTCACTAATAAAAAATCTCTTTTCCCTACCCCTGGTGTCGCTTTTGAGTGATTCCTGCCTCAAAAGAAGAGGAGCTGCTAACCAGGAGGCATAAATACCCTTTTTTAAAATAATCTCATTAGTTTTCTGATGACTTTTTCTTAATTTAAATGATAAGTTTGTTAATAAAAAGACTTACTTAATCATTGTAATTATGATTATCCTTCTTTGGCCATCATTATTAGTCTAATAAGGGTCTGCTTTTTTCGTGAGTCAATTTCAAAATACTAACCTTAACTCACTTCAATCTACTTCAACATACTTCAACTATTTCAACGTACCTCAACCTACTTCCACTATTTTAACCAAGTTCAATTTATCACATAAAAAAACTTCAACCCACTTCAACACACTTCAGCCTACTTCAACTTATCTCAACCTACTTTAACCCACTTCACCAGTTTACCCACCTCAATTTACCCACAAAAAGAATAGGCCATAAACAAATTGAGCACTCCAAGCTTGCTTCTTGAATATCATCTTATCGTCTTTGAATTTCAAAAATTAACTTCTGTTTCCAACATTTTGGTCATCTTTCCACTCATTTTTAATGTTGTTACAAATTCCAAATAGTTCAGTACTTGGAAAGCATAATTAATCGTCATATTCTATTAGTATACTCAAATTAAACTAAGATTAACATTAGATGCAAACAAAATTTTGGTAGTCAGCTAAAGGGGTGTTTGGCAAATAGTTTTTTTAAGAGTTTTTTTTTGTCAAAAGAGATTTTTTGATCAAGATTAGCTGTTTGATCAAACAAAAAAACTAATTTGGATGTTTGGTGAGAAGATTTTTAGAAGAGCTTTTTGAAGAATTAGTTTTTCATATCACAACTTTATCAAAAATAATTAATTTTACCAAACAGCTTTTCAACAAATAGCTAATTCAAATAGCTAATATAAACAACTAGCTCAAATAGCTAACAATTAATACAAACAGTTAACAGTTGTTTGTCAAACAGGGCAAAATTCTATTTTATCTTCAAATGACATTCTTTTTTGCATATTGTTACGAATTCACTATTCAGCCGTCTACAACTAACCCGTAGACAAGAAAATAGATTTTAATCCAATCAAAATGCACTAGAAGTTAATAAGGGAAATTGATGCTACTTGTGGAGATCATTTATTATAATTTGCGAGGTAGAAATTATTTCAAAAATATGAGGGCCAAAAAAAGTATTCTACTGTACCTCAGAGCTCTTTCTCAACTTGGATATATATTAATATTAAATTATTATCATCCTTGTTCGATATTTAGGTTAATCTTATTTTTAACCCTATATTTTTGAATTATTATTTAACCTCCATCACGTTAAAAATTTTTATTATATATAAGAAAAAAATTATTATTTAACCCCTTGACTTACAATTTTTTTTTTTAAAAAGAGACCATATGATAACAATTTTTAAAGTGACAGAGTTAAATAATAATTTCAGATTTATCTAAATACAGAAGGGTGCATGATAATAATTCATATTAGTATTACATTGGCAATGGTATTTTAACTTGAAGCTATTTTGTAGTGGCGATTAATGTTTCATTGATGCTATATTTTTTGATTAGGAGGAGAGAGATGCAGCCAAAGATCTGAAAACTAGAGGGTTGTGCTTGGTTCCAATATCTTGCACCCAGCTGGTTGAAAGTGACAATGGAGCTGATTATTGGGCACCATCACTTGGTGGAGGATTTTAATTAATTGAGGATTAGAAACTTTTTTATTTTCTTATTTTTTTTAATGCATAAGTTGAAAGCATGCACAAAGTAAATGCTGTAAGCCAAGCACTATGTGTATTGCAGTAGGATAACATCATGAGCACTCAGTCTATATGCCTAAACCTGGGAAGATTGATTGCTCTTGATGCTATGCTATGATAATGCTTTCTGCGCTTTTAATTGCATGTTTGTAACATATGTTATGTTTCTATGTTAGAAGTACCATGAATTGAGGGTTAACAACACATATATAGTTTTCCTTTCTACAATTTTATTTTATTTTCCCCTTCTAGAAATTGTGATTGAGGACGATGTAACCTTCACTTCTCAAGATGGTATGAAGAGAATTATAGTTAAGTCAAATAACATAGGAAGATTTTACTAGTTAAATTAACCGATATGTTCTATATTTTCTTTAAATAGACTATGTTTTAGTTAATGTACGAGTTATTCTGAATTTGTGCGACTCCTCATTCTTCGCATCTTTTCACATGCAATTCTATGTGATCAATATCTCAATGGCTACTAAAATCAATATGTAATAAACAGACAAAAAATAAACGTACGCAATTTTTTTTGTGGTTCAAGGGAAGGCGCGTTAACTGATTGGTGTAGGTGAGTTTTATGCCTATGTTTTTGGTAATAACTTTAAATTTTTTTTTATCAAGATATAAGAATTAAGCACTCAAAATAACATTTGGAGAAGCACCAAGCATTTTGACCAGGGCAACTAATTAACTAATTAGCCAAGTATTAACGTTGGATAAGCCATATAGTGTTTGAACTAGTATTTCTAGTGACATATAATGTTTGAAGTAGTATTTCTAAAATGTTAAGATGATTAGCTTTTAACATTTAGGAATAGCGTTTCATTTTTTTAATTATTTTTGTGTGTGTGTGTGCACAAAAGGGTAAATACACAGTGAAAACTAAAGTAGTCATTCTGAAAATGGTTCTACCTAAATCTTTTTGATTCAAAATATCCATCATCAATTTGATATTTGGCAAATTATCTACATCTTTTCATATCAGTTTACAATAATCAACTAGTCCAACAACTAAAATCACTGAACACATTTACGATAACCAACTAGCCCAATGGCTATATTTGACAATTGTTTGCTATGAAAATAGTTATCTATTAATTCAATAGTTATTTACTACTAGAATAGCTAATTTTTCCAAATATGATTTTGGTTAATTAATGGTTTCACTACCATTGGATAACCTAGTTGTAGAACTAAGTAGAGCTAGGAAATAAGTTAGATCGGATCGGGTTTGCGTTTTTGTCGACCTTGAATGGGTTAAAAATTCCTCGACCTGAACCTAACCCGTTTATTAAACAAGTTGAAAAATTTTAACCTATAACTATATTTAATTTATAAACTGGTTGACCTACTTAATCAATTTAAGATAAACAAGTTAAGCTCAACCACATAATTACCCATTTGGAAGTTCAATATTTTCAACTAATATGCAATTATATAGCATTAAAAATTAATTAAGTTTTACACATCACATTAAGCAATTACTCTCTAGGACTTCCCTGATTCATCAAAAGTCAATTTTCATATTCATTTTTAATCTTTATGTTCTTAGTCATCTAATAAAAGGGTAAACGTATAAATGATAAATGGAAAAACGAGTGGACTTGTTTAACCCTTGTAATTAAATGGATTAAATAGATGCTTTTTCATGCCGAAAATCTCGACCTGAACCTAACTCATTTATTTGAATGAGTTGAATGTATTAAACTATTTAATTAAGTAAATAGGTTGAAATTTTTTATCCAAACTTACTTAACTTTGTATCATTTCAGATCAGTAATTATGTTGAGTTAGCTTCGCTCAACTCTAGAACTAAGATGGATGTTAGAAACTTTATTGACGAAAAGTACCAATAATGCAATAACACCTCTTAGCATAGACATCAACTCATATATACTATGATAAAAACCAATTACCACAGATAATTACACCTGAAATTATGCATCCAGTTTACTTCATAAAATGAGAATTGACCATACTATATAAATTATAAAATACAGGCTTTTATGGCAAATCTTTACATTGGGAACAAAAGTGTTTAGGGATTTGTTATTTGTACGTATTGGTCTTCAGGCGTGGGCAAATAATCAATGAGTAGTTGAACATTTTGGCTTTTTATGATGGAAAATCTTGAGGGTGTTGTTGAATACACAAGTTTAATTGTGGGATAGATAAGTGGCTCACTCACACGTACTTTCCCATTTTTAAATGACCACATGCTCTTTCATGATTGGGTTCTAAGCGCACTACATAGCTAGCTAGTGGAGTTGTAGTGGTGTGAAGCTAATTCTAGTGATTCACACATGTCCAATTGCCAAATGAATTTTTTCGATCTCCTTCTCATTGGTGTTTTTTTTTATTTTTTTTTATAATATGGAAAGTAAAGTGTTGCATTGATACAAATTAAATTCCTGTTATCAATTATAGGGTGAGGAGTTCCGAATACCGGTCCTTAAAATTGAGAATCGGATTTGGAACCGATTAAACAAGTTCCTCATTTTTCAGAACCGGAATTACATGTTTCGGCTTCACAAGTTTGGGAACCGAAACCGTAAACACTAGTTCTGGTTCTGATTCGGATACCGACACTAACTATACACTTTTACAAATTTTCGTATTTAGTACTTTTTTATTGTAACAAAATCATCATAACACAACGAGATTAATTTCAACGCATATAAACTATAAAACGTCACTTTATAGCTAATACCTACCAATTAAAGGTAGCAAATTATATTCATTAAGATGCAATGCAAGTTTTTTTTGTCCATTTATTAAATAAGATCAATTGGTATTTATTATGCCATAGAATGCTCTAAATGTAGAGTTGACTTGAGTCAACAGCGCATGCAAGTGAAGTTTATAAGCTCCATTCACATTATTATAATCCATGTGTATTAATTGGAAAGCAGACTTTGTGCTTATTATACTGCTGTTCGTTGAAAGACAACCTGATCAAAATACAAGTCACAAAAGAACTTGTGATTAAGGGTGGCAATGGGGCGGGTTCGGGGCGGGTTTAGCCGTACCCTCACCCATACTCATTTTTAAAATTAATACCCATATCCATACCCATACCCATCGGGTATTGTAAAGTTATACCCATACCCATACCCACTGGGTATAGCGGGTATGCGGGTTTTATTCGGGTACATAGACAAAAAAGAATTAAACCCATTTTGTACCCATATTCGATATCAAATACTCAATATGTCACATTAATACTAAGCTTCCGACGACATATTGTTGAGTTATTATATTTAAGTTTTGATGATAGCAAATCCAAGTGTAAAAATTTATCCAAGTAATGTTGCTCCAAACACGATCTCCAAACAGGCCTAACTGGTGTTTGTAATCTTTATTGTATTAACTGATTTGCTACATGTGAGAACAAGTCTTCAAAACATGTTTTAATTGGTGATTCTATATTAAGTTAAGAACTCCATCTCGACAGTTGATTGTAAGGCATGTTCCTGAACTCTAGCAATGCAAAGAACAACCCCAGCAAATAAGGTAGCCTTGGTGTTCACAGCAGCTCTACAAATCTTGAACAAGATGACTGGTTCAAAACAAGAATTCTTGGGTATATAGATTTTATTTATTTAGACTCTTGTTAATATGCCAATATTGAAAATGCTTTTTAAACACCTCTTGAATCGGTATTTGCGCTAAGTGCTTCAGAACGCCAGTTGCGAACAACCCTGCAAACAGGGTGCCTAGGGTGTTTCTGAACTGAAGTGGCCATACCCGGCTATCTTTGAAAATTCATTTCGGTTGGCCAAGATCTCCAGAATTCTTTCTTTAAACTCCAAGATTGCTATTTTTCTGGAAAGGATATTTCTTGAAAATATTATGGGAGATTTGCGAAAATAGGTTTTGGGAGATTTGCCAAAACTAAAAGATTCCATTTGCCTATATTTTCGGATATGATAAAATTTCAAAAGATGAAGATTTCTGGTTGTCTTTTGAATCTTCTTCACGGCTATGGGAAGATAAGGGTTATCCCTTAAAATAACAAATCCCTTATACTTTGGGAAAAGTTTATCACTAGCCGTTGGGGAGTATCTTTGCTTGAAAATCATTTTCCATACTTAGCTGATTCTTTGGTCTTGACCGTTGGATTTTTGTGTATAAAATCTCAGTTTTTTCACTCCCATTGAGAGAGACAAGAAAGCAAGAGAGAAAAACAAGAAACACACAACATACGCAAAAAGGAACATTTCAAAAGTGGTTTTTCTAGTGAGAAGAATTTTTCGAGCTACACTTGAGAAAAGAAAGACCGACACAAGTTGTGTTTAAACTGAGCTTTCAATATATTGCCATAATAGGATTTTCATTGTACCTTACATCTGCTTAGTAAGAAGCACCCCCAGTAAGGTGTTTGTTGACTTTGATCCCAGATCAGTCGAAAGTGAGTGAGTGTATCCTAGTCGTGTGGACTTTGCACGTGTCCAATCGGGTGAGATTTGGACGTGGTGTAACCTGTCTTAGAGAAGGAGGTTACGTGGTTGCAAGTTGTAACAAGGTGTGTTACATTTGTAACGAGTTAAGCCCGGTTTAGTGAAGTGGTTAAATCCTACATGAGGTAGGTCATGGTTTTTCACACCTCAGTTGGGCTAGAGGTGTTTTCCATGTAAAAATTGTGTGTGCTTTATTTTCCGCATTTATCTTGGTATTTTTGCATTTGCAATATTTGAGAACACCCTCTGCAAACAAGTCACAAGGGTGTTTGTTATTCACAACGCGAAAATCAGACACCACAATTCACCCCCCCTCTTGTGGTAGAATACTCACGAACTTAACAAGTGGTATCAGAGCAGGTTCTCTCGCAAAAAGGCTAACACCTTGAGAGATTCTGAAGATGAGTACACCACAAGGAATCCTTGAAGGACAATCCATTACTCGACCACCCTATTTCAACGACCAACATTATAGTTGGTGGAAGAATAGGATGGAAAACTATATTCAGACAGAAGATTATGAGTTATGGATGCTCATCAAGAACGGGCCCCTAGTTCCCACCAAGGTGCTTAAAGCTGGTAAGAAGGTTCCCAAGGAATCCATAGAGTTTGATGCCGAGAACTATAAAAAGATGGAGAAAAATGCCAAGGCCAAGAAGCTACTATATTTTGGCCTAGGACCCGATGAATACACTCGCATCTCTGAGTGTGAATCAGCCCAAGCTATCTGGAATGCCCTGCAAGTTGCTCATGAAGGTACGAGTCAAGTTAAACAATCTAGAATTGAGCTACTTATGCGACAATATGAGTTGTTTGATATGGGTGATCGTGAGACTGTGTTGGATATGTATACACGGTTGACCCACATCACGAACGAGTTAAAACCCCTGGGAAGATCTTTCACCACTGAAAAGTTGGTGAGGAAAATCCTCAGAATTCTACCTCATACGTGGGAGGCCAAAGTAACAGCCATCCAAGAGGCTAAATACATGAACAAGATCACCCTTGACGAGTTAATTGGTAATCTCCAAACCTATGAACTCCGAAAGAACTCACAACAAAGAGAGGAGCAAAAGAAGGATCGTGGGTTTGCCTTAAAAGCACATAAGGACACTGACTCTGACCTTGGAAATGAAGATATGGCCCTAATGACCAGAAAATTCAAGAAATTCTTCAAAAAGGTCAAGGAAAACAACAAAAGAAAAGACTTCAGTAAGTCCAGAAACACCCCCAAAGAACAGCTCACAGGGTGTTTCAAGTGTGGCAAACCAGATCACTTAGTCAAAAATTATCCTCTGCTTCGAGAAGATCAGATGCCCGAACACCCTCGAAAACAGGGTCGAAAACACCCTGTAAACAATCTGGGCAAGCGATTCTCGAAAGCTATGCTGGCTGCTTGGGGAGATTCCTCTGAGGATGAAGCAGAATCTGAAGCTGAAGAAGGGGTCGTAGCACTGATGGCACAAAGTGATTCAAATTCAGATGATAAATCAACAATTAGCTTCTCAGATCTCAAGAACAAGGTATATGGTCTTAACAAAGCCACTTTAGAAGAACTTCTATATAATTTGATAGACACCTGTGCTGATCTAAAAAGAGAAGTTCGTGACCTAGAGCTTGAAAATGAAATTCTTAAAAATGAAAAAGTCGGTTTACATGAGAATATTAACGTGTTTAGAGAAGATCTCTTTCTAAAAGAAAGCGATTATACTCAAGTAGAAAAAAAACTCTCTAAAGTGGAAGAAACAGTTGAATCCCTGCTAAATGAAAAGCAGAGCTTGAATGCCACCATAAAAAAATTGGAAACTGATCTTGCCACAAACAAACGCTGGAACAAATCCCCACAAGCCCTCGATTGGCTAAACACTTATCACAGTAGAAACAAAAAGGGACTTGGTTACAAGCATAAACGGACCGTTTACCCAATACATGGGAAGTATGTGGGATTACCTGAAAACATCGTTTGCTTTCATTGTGGTAAAACGGGTCATTATAGATACACTTGCCCTTTAAGAGAAACATGCCAATGAAAAGAATGAAAGGTATGTGAAACAAATCTGGATTAGAAAAGATGAGTTTTACATGTCTAAAAGAATGGGACCCAAGTGGATCTGGGTTCCCAAAACTAACCCGTGATTTGTTTTGCAGGCTGAAGTGAGAGAGAACAACCTTACGAACAACCCCACTAACACCCTTGAAAACAGGCAGTTGTGGTTTGTTGATAGTGGGTGTTCACGACACATGACTGGTGAAAGATCAAATTTTCTCTCACTTACAGCTTTGAATGGTGGGAGTGTAGCATTTGGAAACGGCAAGTCTGGGACAATTGTCGGTATAGGTAATATTGGTAAAACTCTCTCCCACTCAATTGATAATGTGCACTTAGTTGATGGGTTAAAACACAATTTGCTAAGTGTGTCCCAACTGTGTGACAAGAACAACCTAGTACTGTTTTCAAAAACACGTTGCTTGGTTGTGAATGACGACACAGGAAATGTTGTGTTGAGGGGGAAGCGATGTCAAAATGTTTATAAAGTTTGTATTTCCACTCTTCCCCAAAATAATATGACTTGTTTAAATGCATTAAATGATGATAAAATGCTATAGCACAAGAGACTAGGTCATGCAAGTCTGTCCTTGTTAAACAAACTTGTTTCCAAAGATTTGGTTATTGGACTACCTTCCATCAAGTATAATGATGATAAGGTATGTGAAGCTTATGCAAAAGAAAAACAAGTCAGATCTTCTTTAAAATTTAAAAATTGTGTAAGCACTACCCGACCTCTTGAGTTATTGCATATTGATCTATGTGGTCCCATGAGGATAACTAGTAAAGGAGGGAAAAGGTATGTGCTTGTAATTGTGGATGATTACTCTCGATTTACTTGGACTTTATTCTTGACATCCAAGAATGAAACCTTTGAGAGATTTATTGCCCTTCTCAAAAGGATTGAAAAGAGAGTAGGACACTCATTGGTAACCTTGAGGTCTGATCATGGTACTGAATTTGAAAATGCAAGTTTTACAAACTATTGTAATGAACATGGTGTTGATCATAACTTCTCAGCCCCGAGAACACCCCAACAGAATAGGGTGGTTGAACGAAAAAATCGTACCCTAGAAGACATGACTAGAACAATGCTTATTGCTAGTGGTCTTCCTAAGAACTTTTGGGCAGAAGCCTTGAACACATCATGTTACATTATAAATAGATGCATGATTAGACCCATTTTGAACAAAACTCCTTATGAACTTCTTAAAGGCAGAAAACCCAACCTTATGCATCTAAGAACATTTGGTTGTAGATGTTTCGTGCATAACAATGGGAAAGATGCCTTAGGAAAGTTTGATCCAAGGAGTGATGAGGCAATATTTCTTGGTTATTCCTCTCACAGTAAGGCATACAAAGTATTTAACAAAATAACCGTGTGTGTTGAGGAAAGTGTGCATGTGTTTTTTGATGAATCTAACTCTTTGAATGAGAGTAATGCACAGGATGAAGAGTTTGAATTAGGTCTTGTCCAAAAGGAATTGTTGAACCAAGAAAAACAAGGTGAGAACACCCTGAAGAAAACAGGTACAGAAGCTGTTCCTCAAAATGGCAGACAAGGTGAGAACCAAACCGGGGGAAACACCGTTGAACCATGTTCGGAACCATATACTTCAGGAACCAGCTTGCAAATAGGTGCAGAAACAGGATCAGGAGGTGTTCTTGAGCCTGATCCTACACACACTTCAGTTAGAACAGAACATGTGTCTGTGGATCCAATTAATCCAAGACCATGGAAGCAGCATAGTTCGCATCCTCTTGATCAAATCTTGTCAGATATTAATACTGGAGTGCAAACTAGATCTAAACTTAAGAATTTTTGTGCTTTCTATGCTTTTCTTTCTAACATTGAGCCAAAAAGTGTGAATGAAGCTCTCGTAGATTCAGATTGGATCGCGGCTATGCAAGAAGAGCTTCATCAATTTGAAAGAAACAAAGTGTGGCACCTTGTACCTAAACCTGCAGAGAGAACAATCATTGGAACCAAGTGGGTGTTCCGAAATAAGCAAGATGAGTCAGGAACAGTCACTAGGAACAAGGCAAGGCTGGTGGTTCAAGGGTACAATCAAGAAGAAGGGATTGATTATGAAGAAACCTTTGCACCAGTTGCTAGAATTGAGGCTATTCGAATCTTAATAGCCTTTGCAGCTCATATGGAAATCAAGCTATATCAAATGGATGTGAAAAGTGCATTCCTAAACGGATACCTTAAAGAAGAGGTGTATGTCAAACAATCCCCTGGTTTTGAAAATGGTGATTTTCCAAATCATTTTTTGTAAACTTGACAAAGCACTTTATGGTTTAAAACATGATCCAAGAGCTTGGTATGAACGGTTGTCAAGCTTTTTACTTGAAAATCATTTTAGAAGAGGCAAGGTAGACAATACCTTGTTTCTAAAATCTAAGGGGAAACATTTATTGATTGTCCAAATATATGTAGATGACATTATATTTGGTGCAACTCATCATGATTTATGCCATGACTTTTCAAATATGATGAGGAGTGAGTTTGAGATGAGCATGATGGGTGAGCTTAACTTTTTCTTAGGCTTACAAATCAAGCAAACTCCAAACGAAACCATGATCCATCAACAAAAGTATATCAAGGAGCTACTTAAGCGTTTTGGGATGGAGTCGGCAAAACCCATAAACACTCCTAGTTCTCCTTCAACCAAGTTGGTTATGGATGATGGGAGTCCCTCAGTTGAGGAGAAACTCTATAGGGGCATGATTGGGTCACTCCTATACCTAACCGCTAGTAGACTGGATATTGTTTTTAGTGTTGGTTTATGTGCCCGTTTTCAGTCTAATCCTAAAGAGACTCATCTTAAGGCTGTTAAACGGATACTAAGATATTTAAAGCATACACCTGATTTAGCTCTATGGTATCCTAGAGGTTGCAATCTTGATCTTGTTGGATATGCTGACGTTGACTATGTAGGTTTCCTAGTTGATAGAAAGAGTATATCAGGTATGGCTCATTTTCTTGGACCTTGTTTGATATCTTGGGCTACCAAGAAGCAACATTCAGTTGCCATGTCCACAGCAGAAGCTGAATATGTTGCAGCAGCTTCATGTTGTGCTCAACTGTTGTGGATAAGACAACAACTTAAGGATTTTTGTGTTGACACTGGATGCATTCCTATTTTTTGTGTTAATACTTGCACTATTAATATTGCCAAAAACCCATGTCAACACAAAAGGACAAAACATATTGACATTCGACATCATTTCTTGAGAGATAATGTTGAAAAGGGTTTAATTTCTATGAATTTTTGCTCAACGGAAAATCAAATTGCTGATATATTCACTAAGGCACTAGCTAGAGATCAATTTGAGATAAACAGATTGGAATTAGGGTTGGTGAAAACACCCTGAGAACACCTGTTCTCAGAGTTAGATCAAGCTGACAAAAACACCTTATAATACCTGTTCTATCCCCTTGTTCGCAATTCTTGTTATCAAAACAGTGGTCTATGCTTAACGAATATGTGTAGTCTTGTGTGCTATTATGATTATATACTGCTGTCTTGGGAGATGGAGAAAGAGTATTCATGACAGACCTTGGAATGAGAGAAGCATGTTCAAGAACAGGCGGCTCGAACAGGTATGCCTTGATTGACATTAATGTATGCTGCTTGCTTAAATTCTAGGTGTTCCCTAGGTGGCCCTTCATAACGGGTGGGGAGTTTAAAAAACCCCCTTCCGTGCATCTGTCTTCCCCGTCTTGCTCTCTCTCTCTCTCCTCTGTTCTTGCTTTCAAACCCTAGCAAAACCCTCAAAACCCGAAATTCTTCCTTGCGATAATGGCTCCCAAAACTGATTCTTCATCAATCTCTGAGAGTAACAATATGATTATACCCTCGATTCCGGCTCCTCCTCGCCCAATTATCCACACAATCTTCGGGTATCTCAATCGGTTAAACCTCAAAAGTATTGGGCTTGAGTTGAATGATATTCCCTACTCCTTTGGTTGGAAATTAGTGGTGTATGTGGGAACAATCCCTTGTTCCATTTCTTCTGTAGCAGTTGCTGGTTCTTCGGGTTTCCAAGACCAATTCTTGGAGAACCCAGAAACCCTCGTTGGGGATTTTGAACCCTGTTCTTTTGCACTATTCCCGAAAACAACTCAAAGAACAGGGGATGCATTCTTCGATGATTTGTTCATGGATCTGAAGGAGGACTCTGGTGAGAAAACAGGAGAAAGTCCTGTCCAAGGGGATGACTCTGTTCCTCTAGTCTCTCAAACTGGAGAGAGGAGGAAAAGGGTAAAGATAGTGGCCAGGCGCACCCGAACGCCAAGAACACGACCACCACCAAGTCTCGCCCCTCTCTAACTCCCTCTTCTCCTCCTTCTCAACCTTCTCGCAAATCTGCGAGAATTGCTTTCAGATCGACCCCCAAATCCTCTAAACCCTCTGCTCCTATCATCGAGGAGATTTCCTCTTCTACTGAAGGGTTCTCGAGTTCTGACTCTGAAGACACCACCTTCAAACAGGGGACACCGGTGTTTTCCGAGTCCTCTGAAGATCAAGCCCCTCCAAAATCAGCCACTAAACCTGCTGTGAAACCCTCTCCTGCAAAAACACCCCTCAAGCGAAAGCCCAGAACAGCCCCCCTACCAGAAGCTACCACCTCTGTTCCTGCCCCCAAACGCCCAAAGCAGTTCACTCCCTCTCCTATGTTTGACAAACATGCGCAGTTGCTTAAGCGCAATGTCGTCAGAGGGAAGGTAGTGTCTGTAAGCCTTTTTGAGGAACAGGGTCTGGGGGTGTTCTTGACCAAGCTTCGAGCCCAAGGCTGGCTTGAGTTGTTTGCAAGCACCCAGCAAGGGTGTTATGTGCCTGAGTTGGCTGAGTTTTACGCCAACTGCAGAGTCACCGAAGGGGTGGTGACAAGTTTTGTGAATGGGCAAGGCATTAGGATTGATGTGCCCTCACTTGGAAACATATTGGGAGTGCCCTCACAAGGTTTTGCTGTGTATGTGAGGGAAGACAAAACTGTCCTAGAGACAGCCAGGCTCCTAGAGGTGACCAAACGTATTAGTCAAAAATAGGGTCTGAGAACACCCTCCTCTGTAAAAAAAGGGTGATCTGATCCCTCTCCACCAACTACTTTTCATGTTCGTCATTAGGAACGTGATTCCAAGGGGTCAAGGGAGAAACTCAGCAAACCTTTTTGATCAGTGCCTGGTCGACTTCTTGGATAGGGAGGAACCCATAAATCTTCCGGCTATCATGATTCGCCACATTAGGCGAATTGCGAACACCACCCGGGCTCATGATCTCGGGTATGGGTTTCTGCTGACAAGGGTGTTTGAGCACCTTGGAATAGTGCTCACACGGCGAATGGGAGATTTGCGAAAATAGGTTTTGGGAGATTTGCCAAAACTAAAAGATTCCCTTTGCCTATATTTTCGGATATGATAAAATTTCAAAAGCTGAAGATTTCTGGTTGCCTTTTGAATCTTCTTCACGGCTATGGGAAGATAAGGGTTATCCCTTAAGATAACAAATCCCTTATACTTTGGGAAAAGTTTATCACTAGCCGTTGGGGAGTATCTTTGCTTGAAAATCGTTTTCCATACTTAGCTGATTCTTTGGTCTTGACCGTTGGATTTTTGTGTATAAAATCTCAATTTTTTCACTCCCATTGAGAGAGACAAGAAACACACAACATACGCAAAAAGGAAAATTTCAAAAGTGGTTTTTCTAGTGAGAAGAATTTTTCGAGCTACACTTGAGAAAAGAAAGACCGACACAAGTTGTGTTTAAACTGAGCTTTCAATATATTGGCATAATAGGATTTTCATTGTACCTTACATCTGCTTAGTAAGAAGTACCCCCAATAAGGTGTTTGTTGACTTTGATCCCAGATCAGTCGAAAGTGAGTGAGTGTGTCCTAATCGTGTGGACTTTGGACGTGTCCAATCTGGTGAGATTTGGACGTGGTGTAACCTGTCTTAGAGAAGGAGGTTACGTGGTTGCAAGTTGTAACAAGGTGTGTTACATTTGTAACGAGTTAAGCCCGGTTTAGTGAAGTGGTTAAATCCTACATGAGGTAGGTTGTGGTTTTTCACACCTTAGTTGGGCTAGAGGTGTTTTCCACGTAAAAATTGTGTGTGCTTTATTTTCCGCATTTATCTTGGTGATTTTCGCATTTGCAATATTTGAGAACACCCTCTGCAAACAAGTCACAAAGGTGTTTGTTATTCACAACGCGAAAATCAGACACCACAATTCACCCCCCCTCTTGTGGTAAAATACTCACGAACTTAACACATATCATATCACATCAAATACAACTAAAAATTTGCCAATCGAAACAATAAATTAGCGTTTGACAATTACACATACTCTTGTGGTAAAATACTCACGAACTTAACACATATCATATCACATCAAATACAACTAAAAATTTGCCAATCGAAACAATAAATTAGCGTTTGACAATTACAGTTTAAAATAAAATATTCTGCCGAAATTTGAAATATCATACAACTCAAAGCAACTAATAAAATATTCAATTACAAGTGACAAATTAGAACTTTAAACAAACGGGTATGGGTTTTATATGAGACGGGTATTAATAAAACAGGTATGGGGCGGGTATAGGGCGGGTACGAGCTATACCCATACCCATACCCATACACATACCCATTTTAGCAATACCTGCCCCATACCCAATTTTTTTCAATTTTTGCCACCCATACCCATACCCATTGGGGCGGGTTTTGCGGGTTTTTGGCGGGTACGGATTTTTTTGCCAGCCCTACTTGTGATCTGAAATAACATTCAATGTGTTGCATCTGGGACATGGAGATATAACAAACCTAGCATGTAAAGAATCCGAAAGCACCTTCAACAACACCCTTATGCTTGGAACCATTTACTAGTTTAATACTTGACTAAACAACATTCTATGAGGCAATCCTATACAAGTAGGTTTCAGTCCGAACCAAAAATTGAGCAAAAATCGGACTGAAAGCCAAACCTAAATCGGACTCATGAATGAAATTGGTAAGATCCTTGGTCCTTAGTTGTAGAAACTGAGATTTATAAGCTTCTATTTAGTTTGGTCTAAACTCAAATAAGCCTAAACCCAAATTGGAAATCAATTGGATATACACCTATCTAATCGAATCTAAACTTTTGTTTTAATAAAATAGAAAAGAAAAGATATTGTATTTGTATGATTAAAAGGAGCCCATTTGGAAAGACCACGACTTGGAACCCAGGGTGCGGCCCCCTACAAATGGTCAAACCCGCTTGCTAGGTTTCAAAGTGTGAATGTGATTCAAGGCTCTAACCCAATTAGGAAGCCTGACATTGTACATATATCATTTAGGGATACAAAAATTACATATTTATCCTTTGTATACTATTACACCCCCTCAATCTGTTGGGAGGAACACACTGACAGATTGTCCCTAAAAAAACTAAACAACCGAGAAGACAACCCTTTTATAAAAATATCAGCTAATTGAAGCTTAGTAGGAATATAGCGAACAACAAGATCACCATGAGCAACACGCTCACGTCCAAAATGATAGTCAACCGCTATATATTTACTACGAACATGCTGAACTGGATTAACCGTCATATAGGAAGCACTGATGTTATCACAATAAACCTTCATAGGAAAAGGAGGGCGAATACCAAGATCATCAAGGAGCTTGCGAATCTAGGGAGTCTAAAAGACTGTGTAAGCGACAGCGCAATGCTCTGCTTCAGTAGAGGACTTGGAGACAGTGGGTTGCTTTTTAGAGCACCAGGAAATAAGATTGGGTCCAAAGAACACTGCATAACCTGTGGTAGAGCAACAAGAGTCCTTGCAACCGGCCCAGTCAGCATCGAAATAGGCAACAATGACCAAAGGAGAAGATGCAGGACGAAGCTGTAAGCCAAAACTCAAAGTACCCTGCAAGTACCTAAAAATGCGCTTGACAGCGTGGAGTTGAGTAGTACGGGGAACATGCATAAGTTGGGATACTACATGAAATGAATAGGCAAAATCTGGTCTCCTCATAGTCAAATATTGCAATGCACCTACCACACTTCTGTACTCAGTGGGGTCAGCAAGTAACTCTCCATCTGTAAGGGTCAATGAGGTTCGAGAAGGAGATGGGGTACGAATAGATTTAGCAATATGCATGTGAAACTTACGAATAAGGTCATGAACATATTTTTGCTAAGTCATAAATATGCCCTGAGACGTTCGTACCACCTGAACACCCAAAAAATAATGTAGGTCACCTAAGTCCTTCACAGCAAATTGTGTGGAAAGAACGAAAATAAAATTATGAAGGATTGAAGAGGAACTACCACTGAGAACAATGTCATCGACATAGAGAAGTAGAATCATAGTGGTAAAACCGTGGTGATAAATAACCATAGAGGTGTCAGATGAACTGCAAGTGAAACCATGAGACGGAAGGAAGCTATTGAATTTATGGAACCAGGCTCAAGGAGCCTATTTGAGACCATAGATGGCTTTCTTTAGTTTGCAAACATGATGAGGCAGATGAGGGTGAACAAACCCGGGGGGTTGTTTCATGTAAACTTCCTCAGTAAGAATGTCATGAAGAAAAGCATTCTTAACGTCCAGTTGTCGAATATGCCAACCAAAACTAAGGGCTATAGACAGGACAATGTGAATGGTGGGAGGTTTGACTACTGGACTAAAGGACTCATGGTAGTCAATGCTAGGTTGTTGGTGATTGCCAAAAGCAACCAGCCGCGCCTTGTGCCTCTCCACAAAACCATCATAATTAAACTTAATTCGATAAACCCATTTACAACCCATAAGATTTTGTCCAGGTTAGGATGGAACGAACTTCGAGGTCTCATTAGCAATTAAAGCATTATATTCTTCAGCCATAGCCTCTTTCCGTTTAGGGTCTTTAAAAGCTTACTTAAAAGAATTAGGTTCAAGACCAACAATGCTTGTGTCAAGAGACAAAATGGTTTTGGGCTTCCTAATACCACTTTTGGCTTGAGTTATTATGGAATGGTGATTGCTAGGGAGGGAAAGAGGTGGAGGAGGGGGCATGCATGCGGTTGGGCTGGGTAGAGGACGTGGGTGAACAACCGGGGAGGACATTGGGCCAGATGTAGAAGAGCATGGGTGATCCGAGGGTAAAGGGCTAGCAGGAGAAGACTGGACATAGGTGGGCCAGGAGATTTGGGCCAAGGCAAGCTGCGCGAGGAGGCCGTATATGGGCTAGGGTTCGAGGGAGAAGACACTAGAAGCGGTTGGGTTACGGGTCTGGTATGGGAAGGGGCGGGGCCGTAAGGGATGCTGGCTAAGAGATGAGGAAGGGATGATATAGGTTGGACCGTGATGGGGGAAGAAGCAACCGGAGCAGTGGGAGTGGGGTGGGAGAGCTCAACAAGGCATTCAAGAGATGGACACGAGGACCCGAACACTGTGGATTGAGGGTTATTAAAAAACTCTACAACAACAACAACAACAACAATAAACTCCCAGTGTGGGTCCCGTTTTTGCGGGGTCTGGGGAGATCCAGCTGTAGGCAACCTTACCTCTATCGGTATTCCTACCTATAGAGAGGTTGATTCCATAAGACCCACAAAAACAGTTTTGAAAAGAAGGTTTATAGAGAAAACGATTGCAAAACCATTTACCGAGTAGGAGAAAGAGGAAGAGAAAAGGTTCCGGAAAGCAAATAAAGAGTGGACAAATAAAGAGTGAGCAGAGACATACCTCAACAAACCAGGGGCGCTTGGTGCCGTCACATCCCAGAAAAGCACGACTTGTAGACAAACACACCAAAAAACCCAACTCGCCCTACACCGCCTAAGCTACAGCCACCTACGGAGCCGGTCCCCTACAATCAGAGACCTTAATCCTGTCCCGCCACAGCCTCCTATCCTGAGCCATGTCCTCCGTCAGACCAATACCTCTTAAGTCCTCTTTAACCACTTCTTCTAGGCTCTTCTTCGGTCTATCCCTCCGATCCATAGAGAACACCCGGTCTAACTACCATCCGATAGACTTTGCCTTTCAATCCCATGGGCACTCTCTTGTCACACAGCACTCCTGATGCTGACTTCCACTTTTACCAGCCCACTCTAATCCGATGGCTAATATCCTTGTCAATGTCCCTATTCTGCTGGATGATCGAGCCCAGATACTTAAATTTAGCGACCTTCGGTATTGCCCTCCCATCCAGTACTATTTCTCCCCCCTCTTCTATCCTTCCGCTGAAACAACAGTGGAGATATTTCGTTTTCGATCTACTCAACCGAAAGCCCCTAGCCTCCAGCGTATGCCTCCAACTCTCCAACCTGTCGTTCACCCCCTGCCTGGTCACATCGATAAGAATGATGTCATCTGCAAAAACCATGCACCAAGGCACCTTGTCCTGGATTCCTCTAGTGAGTTCATCCAAAACTAATGAGAAAAGAAACGGGCTTAAGGCGGAGCCCTGATGCAGGCCCAAACTAACAGCAAAGTCATCGGAGACCCCTCCCGGAGTCCTAACACTCGTTCGCCCTCCCTCGTACATATCTTTGATTACACGGATGTACGCGGGCGACACCCTTTTATCTTCCAAACACCTCCACAAAACCTCCCTTGGGACTCTATCATACGCTTTCTCCAGGTCAATGAACACCATATGGAGATCCACATTTCTGTCCCTGGACAAGCCCATGAGCCCTCTTAGGAGGTAGATCGCCTCAATGGTCGACCTGCCTGGCATGAAACCAAATTGGTTCTCTGAAATATCTACTTCCTCTCGCAGCCTTCTCTCAATCACCCTCTCCCACAGCTTCATAGTGTGGCTGAGCAGCTTGATGCCCCTAAAGTTATTGTAATCTTGGATATCCCATTTGTTTTTGTACAGTGGGATGAATGTACTAACCCTCCACTCTCTGGGCATCTTGGCGGTCCTGAGAATAATATTGAAAAGCTCCATGAGCCACTCTAGACCCACTTCCCCCATAAACTTCCAAACTTCTGCTGGTATCTGGTCCGGGCCCACTGCCTTCCCATTCGCTATCTTCTTCAAGGCCTCCCTAATCTCCTCCTTTGTTATCCTGTCGCCCGCACACTGATCGCTACACTCTCCGCCCCTACTATAGTCGCCTCATCCCCTTCCCCATTGAGGAGTTTAGAAAAGAAACTTTGCCATTTCTCCTTAATTTTAGCATCCTCAGTTAACACCTTACCCTCTTCGTCCTTGTTACACCTTACCACTCCCAAATCCCTAGTCTTCCTTTCCCTCGCCCTAGCCAGTTTAAAAACCTCCTTCTCCACTTCATTCGTCCCCAATCTATGGTACAGTCTATCAAAAGCCTGACTCTTTACTACTGTCACCGCTCTTTTGGCTACCTTCTTGGTCGCCTTGTATCCAGTCTTCTTTTGCTCCCTCTCGTCCTCCGAACTGCTGCTCATGAACTCCGCGTAAGCCTCTTTTTTTGCCTTGACTTTCTCCTTTACCTCTTCATTCCACCACTAGGTGCCCTCCATCCGGTTGTCGCCTGCCCTAGAAAGACCTAAGGTTTCCTTAGCCAACCTTAGGATGCAATCCACCACAGCATCCCACATCGCGGCTCTCCTCCAAGCTCTCTCCTCGGTTATTGTTTCTACTATTAACCCTGCCTTCTCCTTTGAGAGGGTCCACCACTTTATTCTGGGTTCTCCGGCTCTCCTCGACGACCTCTTAGGATACTTGAACTCTGCATCTAAAACCAGCAACTTGTGTTGGGTTCCCATCAACTCGCTAGGAATCACTTTGCAGTCTTTACACGATATTCGATTTTCCTTCCTCGTTAAGAAGTAATCAATCTAGGTCTTGCAAGAGTTGCTCTTGAAGGTCACTAGGTAGTCCTCGTTCTTCTTGAAGAAGGAGTTGGCCACAGACAGGTCAAAGGCCACCGCAAAGTCCAACACAAAGACCCCTCCCGCATTTCTCTATCTGAAACCGAAGCCCCCGTGGACCCCATCATAACCCGCTACCTCCACTCCGATATGGCCGTTAAAGTCTCCTCCTATGTATAGTTTCTCGGTCTGAGGTACCTCCTGAATGACCTTATCTAGGTCCTCCCAGAAGAGCTTCTTAGTTTCCTCCGGCAGGCCTACCTAGGGCGCATACATGTTCACCACGTTTACAAAAACTGAATCCACCAAAACCCTAATGGGCATAATCCGATCGCTCTTACGCCTCACTTCGACCACCTGGTCCGCCAAATCCTTCACAACTAGGATGCCAATTCCATTCTTCGCCTTGGATGACCCCGAGTACCAAAGCTTGTACTCATCAATCTCTCTAGCTTTTACTCCAACCTACTTCGTCTCCTGGACACACGCTATACTAATCTCACGCCTATGCAGATACTTAACTAATTCTATCGACTTACCCGTGAGGGACCCAATATTCCAGGATGCTAGGCGTACCTTCCGCAGCCCTAACCCCCTCCTAACCCCAAAACGCCTCGGAGGATAGGCTAAAACAATTACATGGCCCGCCACGGACGCAGAAGCGTACGAGGCCAATGAACACTCTAAAGATCTACAAACTAAAAAGACACCCGAGAAAAGCCACAACTAACCACAAACAACGAACTACAAACTAATGACTAAAGACTACAACCCGCTAACGACAACTACAGACTATAGCAAAAACTTTAACAAACTAAAACAAACTACTACCAGCCAACGACAAATACAACTATAACAAAATGCTATAGTCGACCTAAAAACTCACCAATAGTAGAGGGGCAAACTAATACTAATAAACAGAATAAAAATTGTCAGGAGACTTGCCAAAAGGATAAACTAACAACGGCAAATAAATAATAAAGGGGCAGAGACTAATGGGATGGGGAAGAACTCTAAAGCGACAAGGGAACCAAATTGGTACCCGATACCGGAGAACACCTAATACTCACAAGGTCACCAAAGCGATGGGGAGGGAATCTAATGCCACAAGGACACTAACAACAGGAAAACTAATACGAACCAAGAAAAGGTGCTAATAATAAAACCAATAGCCAAGAAAAACCAATACTAACCAAAATACTAGCTAATAAAACAATCAAATAGCCAACAAACCTAATAGACCAAAGCTATCAAAAGACAAAATCTACAAACTCCCCACAGTTAAACACGAAGCAATAAAGCTATTAACACTTCCAAAAACCAAATAAACGGAAAACTAGTTCCAGATGCAAGAGGAAAGAGCACATAACAAATCAATCATGCAATTGCAATCTCCAGAACATCAGAGAAGCAAGCAATTGAGATTTGAGAGGCAATTTCACTATTCAAGTAACAAAAAGGCTATTGTGGCTATTGTGTCAATTGATGGCTATTATGGTCGGGTAATGGCTTCGACGGAGAGAGATTGAGAGAGTCAGCCTTGATGCAGAGAATCCTGCAATTCAGGTAACGGACGATGGCAGAAAATGGAACGGAATGGGGAATGGAGTGGGGAAGGAGAAGCAATGAAGCATGAAGAATGGCACAAAATTGATGAGCAGGTATTGAAATTGTGAATCTGGAAACAATTGATCGTTTCTGTGACGAAATTCCAAACAGTCCGTGTACATTCACAAACAGAGAGACCGATTAAAGCAGAGAACACAAAATAAATTAACAGAGACAAATTAGGCAAACTAGGTCCTGGGAAATAAAGCAAATTACCAACTCAGGCCAAAAGCCCCACCTTTCAATAATCTGAACCGAAAAACTTCCAGAACAATTGAAATAAGTAGGAACTATGAAGTTACCTGGCTTGCTCCAACAAATGAAACTGGAGTCTAACCAAACACCTCAAATTTCCCTTCAAACGATCCGAAATAGAGGAGGGCCCCTGAAGTTGCAGCCGACGGTGATGATGCTCAGCTGACCGTTCTTTAGAAATCAGACACAACAACAATGCTCTTCCAAATTGCAGACCAGAGAACAACGGTAGCCTCTAAACGTTGACCCTCAATTTCAACACTGAAGCAAGACTCTAAACTCTAACCACCCCTAAAGCCATTGATCCTCAATTCCAACACTCAGAAACGCAAATTTGAGAAAAGCCACGGGCGAAGGTCAGAAGGAGACCCACACCGTCGGCGGCCACCACCACCGACCACCGGATTCTGCTGGTGGACGCTGCCCGAGGTCACCAGGTGACTGTTCTGTGCAAACCTGAAAACCTGGTGGACACAGAGCAGAGAGAGCAGAGAGGAGAAAGAGTAGAGAGTAGAGAGGAGAGAGGAAAGTGACTATGGTTATTAAAAAACTCTAAGGAAACTCATGTTCATGAAAAATCACATGACGACTCACAAAAAATCTTTCGGTGATAAGGTCAAAACATTTGTACCCTTTGTAATGGGGGGCATAGCCAAGAAATAGACAACGAGTGGATCTTGGAGTCAATTTATTGGTCGAGGTGGCAGTAAAATTGGGATACCAGGCGCAACCAAAGGTTCATAGAAAGTTATAATCAGGAGACTTTTGAAATAGTTTTTCAAACGGAGATTGGCCTTGAAGAATAGGCGTAGGAAGCCTATTGATGGTGAAGACAGCAGTTTGTATTGCATCAACCCAAAAAGAGGTCGGCGTATGAGCCTCAATGAGAAAGGCACGGGCCATCTCATTGAGATGTCGATGCTTGTGTTCAACGACCCCATTTTGTGCTAGGGTGTCGGGATAAGATTTTTGAAAATATATCCCACGTTGTAAAAAATGAGCACCAAGAGTAGTATTGTCAAATTCGCGCCCACCATCACTTTGGAACATTTTAATTATGGTATTGAATAGATTTTCCACTAATTTCTGAAAAGCACAGAAAGTATAGAGAACCTTTGTTTTTCGCTTTAGTGGATAAACCCAAGTATACCTGGAAAAATCATCTATAAAACAAATATAAAACCGATAACCCATGTTAGAAAGAATAGGAGATTGCCACACATCTGAATGAATTAATTCCAAAGGTTTTTGACAACGATGTTCCACTAACTGAAAATGAAGTTTATGAGATTTTGTAAGTCGATAAGAGTTACAAAAATCATGAAACTTATGCAGAAATGAAAGTAAGTTCCTAGTATGAAGAGAAGATAAAATCCGAGCTCCACAATGTCCAAGACGACGATGCCAAGAGGTTGCCGGGTCAAGGAGAGCAGCAAAGGCCGAATGGGAGGACTCAGACACAACTAAGGGGTAGACATTTCCACTGGACGAAGCATGCAACAAGGTGTTACCCGAGGTTTTGTCCTTAACACAAACAGAAGAGTCGTCAAACACAACTATGCAATTGTTATCTTGATAGAATTGTTTGACAGACAGTAAATTATGCTTTAAAGAAGGAACATGTAAAACATTGTTCAGGATAAGAGGCTGACTAGCTATAGAAATATTAAGAGACCCAACACGTTTTATTGGGAGAAGTGAACCATTCCCAACATGGACTCTATTAGTGCCATTGTAAAGAGATTTAAAAAGTAAGTTACTTTCATACGGAGTCATGTGTGAGGCAGCTGCTGAATCAGGATACCATACCGATTCGTTGTCGTCAATGGCATTGAAAGTGGCAAAGGCAGGCATATTTTGAGATGGGGTATAACACTGAAGGCAACCTACAGCTGTATGCCCAGGAGCAAAACAAATTTGGCATACAATATTAGAGTGGGAACTTAAGACCCCTTCAGAGGAGTTGTTACCTGCAATACGAGAGTGAGTACCAGAAGGAGATGAACATAGAATATTAGACCATGAAAAAATAGTATTACCATAAGCAGTTCCTGCAGGCACGCTCCGATTCGAAGACTGTTGCTGATGCTATTTTGAGTTGCGGTTTCTGCCCCCTTGATTTTTGTTGCCCTTATGATTATTGTTGCAGCCTTTTCCTTTGTTACCACCATTGTAACCATTTTCACGAGTAGACTGAGATATTGATGTAGACTTTCCTGACTCAGATGATGCAACTGAAGTGGCCAAAGCTTGATGTTAGATACCAAGAAGGTCTTTGGATTTTAGGAACTTTAGTCGCTATTCATAGTGAATCAACTTGGATCGAAGATCATCGAAGGTAATCAAGTTGGCAGCATAGGATAGAGTGTTGACTAAGTTATGATAATCTTCGTCCAACCCATTCAAGGTCAGCTGAACTAATCAATGTCAGGAACAGGAGTACGAACGGAAGCAAGAGAGTCAGCAATGTGTTTAATACTCCTTCAATAATCCTCCATACTTTGTTTAGGATCCTTAGACAAATTGGATAAAGTCCTCCTAAGATCCATAGCATGGGCTAAACTAGTAGTATTAAAACAATGAGCTAGTCGATCCCAAATTTGCCTAAAGTGGACCAAATCATGCACTTAAGTCAACAATTCAGGTGAAATAATCTCAAACAACCAAGAACGAATAAGTTGATCCAATCATAACCAAACAGAATATGTTGGATTAGGGTGTTGAACTCCATGATAATCAAGAATAGAAATATTTAGAACCTCAATCGTACCGTCAAAAAAACTACTTAGTTGTTGTGTCACCTTAAACGCAACAAACTGAGTGTGCCAAGACAAGAAATTCTCAACGGTAGTAAGGAGGGGGCAGCCATGCTATACAGCGAAGAGATATCGGAGAGCATGAGGCCAGAGACATCAAAGGGGGGTGGTGGAAGATAGTGGGACGGCGGAGGCTGCAGCGGTGGATGGAAGATGGAGGGCATCGACACTGCCACAATGGAAAAATAGGAGAACAACACCGGAGCATCACTGCATGGCTATGAATCGATGGGTGCAGTGACTGAGCAGACCGCAGGTGGTGGTACAAGAGTGTCGTCTGTGGTGGACATGCCTGCGGGGACGCTGGTGCTAGGGTTTCGGTGAAGGAGGAGCGAGAGACCCTAATTTGCATGGGAAGGAAGAAAAGAGGAAAAATTAGGTTTCAGTCTCTAGCTCTAATGCCATGTGAATGTGATTCAAGGCTTTGACCCAGTTAAGGAGTCTGGCACTGTATATATATCATTTAGGGATACAAAATTACATATTTGCCCTCTGTACAGTATTACAAATGTTTAAATTTAATTTTTTATTTTTATTTTTTATTTTTAGCAAAAACAATTCAGACTGCAACAAGGCTGAGTATTTGTCCTAGAAAGCTGGATAGTACTGATCAAGGATCTCGACAGCCAGAACTAAGTCCAATTTTCTAGTTAGGCTCCAGCTGTAGCATCTGACTGGCTGAGGAGGCTAGACTGCATCCTTGATCCCTAGGCTAGGATAGTCCAATCCTCTGGTCCAAGCAGTGTTATTGTTGGGGTCCCAAGACGAAATCTGCTTCCCATTCTGCCACGTCCAAAAATATTTAACGAAAAATTTTTAAAAAATAGAAAATTTAATCAATAAAGTCACCGGTGAATTTTTAAGAAAACTTACAAAACTAAGCTAAGTCTCTAAAATGAACTATAAACCAAAAGGGATTCCAAAAGGGACAACTAACTAATTTAAAGAGGTTTTTAAAATGTCTCTGAGTAATCCTTGAAGTGGAACCATCTAACTCCATAGGCTTGAACCGAGGATCCAAATTCGGGGGTGAAGGTACGATAACGTAATGGAATGTATGACGACATCACTTGTCATCGCCGACAACCTTTACTAATCAACACGAGAAATTAAAACTAATTACACTTAAAATAACAAGCATGCATCATATTAGGATTAGTTAAATTAGACAACAAAGATCGCAAATACAATGTTAGTCTAGAGGAATTTAGAGGAACAATTCAAATAATTACAGTGGGTGAAGACTAAACTAATTAAAATAGATATTTACTTGAACCCAAAGCTGAATAAAACAAAGAAAGAGGAAAAGGGAGAGACAAGGAAGGGTAATTAAGGTCGCGCCCTCACAATAACCCACATGATGTACTTGGAAATCCAATTGAATGATGCATCCGTAATAGTTAACTGATTTCTCTTCCTTAACGCCTCTTAGTATTCTTAACATACGATGCGTTTCTCTCAAGATTTTTTGGTTTATTTCTGTCCAATTTTTTTGGGTGTCCTTAACCCTAGTGGGGGGGCCCTTTTATAGTGCAAAAACAAGCTGATTAAAAAAATAAAAAATGAGACCGAGTTATCTCTTAATAGAATTAGTTAATCTAACTAGTAGCACCTTTTCAGCTAAAACTCTACCAAGTGGGACATGTTTTAGATGCAAAGGAGGAAACACAAGATCCCAACCGGGTTCTATGCAGCTCTTATGATCTGGGTCAAGCTGGCTCCTTTTTATATTTTATTTGACTTAAATTACGGATTAATCATGTCGGGCCTTCAAATACAGATATTGGACATAAGTTTCATCATCGAACATTTTATAAAATTCGGGACCCCATTTTTAGGTGTTTATATTTAGCCCCTACTTTAACCAAACCTGCACAAGGTGAAGACCAAAGTAGTTGGCTTTTGTGGCTACTTGTTTTTATTGCTCCATTTTGACCTTTCACCGGTCTAGTAGTTTTGCATTGTTGACCTTTCGCTGGTATAGCATACCTTTCGTTCGTCTACCGAATCTTGATTTTGACCTTTCGTCGGTCAAGCTTCTTTGGATTTTGACATTTCACCTGTCTAACGGACCTTTCGCCGGTCTCGCGGCTCTAAATCGACCTTTCGCCGTCTAGTGATTTTGAATTTAGCATTTTGCTAGTCTAGTTGACCTTTCACCCGTCTAGCGGACCTTTGGTTGGTTTAGTGGTTTTGAATTATTGACGCTTCACCGATCTATCGGACCTTTCGCCAGTCTATCCGTTTTGAATTGTTGACCTTTCGTTGGTTAAGTGGACCTTTCACTAGTTTAACAGACCTTTGCTCGTCTAGCTATTCTGAATTGTTGACCTTTCACCAACCTAACGAACCTTTCAGCAGTCGAGCAGACCATTCAGTGATCTAGCGAATCTTTTGCCAACTTAACAACTTTGAATTTTTTACCTTTCGCTGGTCTAGTGAACATTTCTCTAATCTAGCAGTTCAGAATTGTTGACCTTTTGTCGGTCGAGTGGACCTTTCGTTGGCCTAGCGATTCCGAATTTTAAGGTTTTGCTATCCTAGTAGTTCTAAATTTTGGCCCTTCGTCAGTCTAGCAGACCTTTCGCCAGTCTAGCGATTGGTAGAGTGAGAGTCCGGACACTTGCAGTCAAATCCTTGTAAACTTGCTTGACTGAGAGCCTAAATACTGTTAGCCAAATCCCAATGAACTTGATGACGTGAGAGCCTAAAGACCTGTAGCCAGATCTCTGTAAACTTGGTGGTGTGAGAGCCTGAAGACCTACCAGATCACTATGAACTTAGTGGCGTGACGGCATGAAGATCTGGAGTCAGATCGCTGTGAACTTAGTGGCATGTGACCTAAAGACCTATAGCTAGATCCTTGTGAACTTCGTGGCAAGAAAGCCTAAGATCTGTAGCCAGATTCTTGAGGACCTTGTGTCTTTAAAGCTTGAAGATATGCAACCAGATCCTTAATTTATTCTTGCTGAGATGTTAAGATGTCAAATCTTCAAATTTGACCTTTTACCGCTCAGGTGTTGATATCATATCATGCTGAGGGAAGCTTGTCGAAATGTCTTGCACATTGAGATGTCCTAAGATAAAGACGATGAGGAATCCTCTATGACTAGCTTCCTGCTAACCTAAAGTTGGGTTGATGTCATTTCTATACAAACGTGAGTGGATTGTCCAAGGGCGATGATGCTCTGACTTTAGCTAAGCCCGCTTTGAGGAAGGAGCTCTGACTTTAGCTAAGCCTGATTAAGGCAAGGATCAGAGTACAGATGTCTTCTATGATAGTTGTTGATGCAATCTTAAGAACCTTTGATGTAGATTCATAGCTAACCAAAGTTATGTGCCCTTCCTATAGGGTTGTCATCATGCCTGGATGCGCACCTCTTCAATCCAGGGTTCCCAAGTGATTAAGGCGGAGGGTGGACTAGTAAATAAGTTCAAGACTCATGTATAAATGCAGGTGCACTTGCTAGCCTAGGTTCGACTATGTATGTATGCCGACTATACAGACTTCACTGTGCTGGCTGTGCTGAATTATGATGACCTAACCTCGTATACAAGTAGGTGAAGGTCTCATGCTGAATTCAGGGTCCATTAGATAAGGCACTATTAATGGACAAGAGACTGATAGATTAGACATAGCGTTGATCTGCAGCTTAAACAACAACGTGACATAGGATAAGGGGTACAAAATTGAGTGATTGCTAGGTTAGGCTAGATCATGAGGTATAAGGTATTTAGGATGCAAAATCTTCCTGTTTAATGAAGGAGAAACCTTTAATTTTGCATAAAAATGCTTCTGTTCTAAAGAAGCCCCAACTTTCTGTTATAGAATAAGCCCTACATGTATAGGGACATGGCAAGCAAAGATGCTTTTGTTGGTGTTGCCTAGAGTAGCCTCTAATTTAGCATAAAGGATATGGTTATCTCCCAGTGAGGGAATGTTTATTGTGTTGGAAGCCCTAACTGTTTAGAAAAATGCAGGGGAGGCCCATGCCTTGCATAACTAACGAGTGCCCACTTAGAAAGGCTGAAAATATATAGCCAGTATCTACTCTTGAATTGTAGTTATGGTTGAGGCAAAGACTCCCAGATTTTGGAATGGAGATGAGACTGGAGGCTATGATGATTGGGAAGAAGTGGTCAAGTGGCTGAATGGTTTGCCCAAGTCTGAGTTGATGTGAGTAGGCAATATAATACTTCTTTATCTTTGAAACCTAAGGTTTTATTTCCGGTCTCATTTCCCCTAGCTCACCTTTCACGATTTCGTACCAACCTCCTTTTTTTTTTTTAGAGATTAAAGGATCCAATGGAAATGAATCTTTGTGATCGGTTGTCTTTTGAGGTTACTTACGTATCAAATGTAGAGTTGGAGTAATCATAGTTCGAGAGTAAAAACATGTAGCTTGAAGGAGGAATGGGTCCATGAGGACTTTTTAAGGTAGACTTTAGGGTTAGAGTGCTGAAGGAAGGGAATCGGCATGAAGGCTCAAATAATCCCTATGAAACCCCTAAGTATGCATAGGTGATGAGGTTAATGTGAATCAACAATTTCTTCCTTTCTATATCCTTATTATTTTCCAGCTTTTTTTTCTATGCTTTTCTCCTCACTCTTTGTTTTTTGTTCTTCTTTTCTTTTCTTTTCTTTTCCTCTTCTCTCTCTCTCTCTCTCTTCTCTCTCTTTTTTGATTGTTGATATCGATATCATCCATGATACACTCTCATTCCCTGGTTAGGTCAAATGTGGTTATGTAGGAAATAAGCTCTTCAAATGCTTAAATGAGTTCCAAGTGATAACTTATCAAGTTTAATAAAGGTATTAATACAGGTTGCCAAAGGAGACCTCCTATCCTAAGCATGTCCTTTAAAACTGCATGATCTATTGAAAAGAAATTTTTGATCTTTTCTTTTTTCAGATGATGGATTGAAATCCTTAGTCTCTTTTTTGTTTTATTTCTCTCCCTCTCCTTTTGTCTAGCTCACTTTGTGAGCTTTTTGAGCTCGCACTCTTTTTTATAATCCTAGATTCATAATCGGACAAGAGTATTCTTCTAAAGAAGGGACAAAAATGGAATAAGATTAGAAATGAAGTGTGGAAGTCTCAAGACTTGAACTCAAAAAATAGGAATGTTAGTGGAGGTGAAAGCCTTCAAGGAATTACTAATAAGTTTAGTCCCCTATCTAAGAATCTTAGATGAATCGGATAACCCTTTCTAAACATGTGTGTAAGCTTCGTTCTGAGATCTTAGGCATATTGCCAAAAAATGAGCCTAAGGCGACCCATTTTGCCTGACCTGAAGTGATTCTTTTTCTTTTTCTTTTACTTTTTTTTTGAATTTAAGATGAATCCTTAAATGATATGGGTTTTTAAACTTGGGCTTCTTAAATCTTTGTATGAGGTCTACTTGGGATTCTAACAGAATGGCACCTCATTAATAGTTAATCAATTTCTCACTCTTAATGCCTCTCAGTATTCTTCATATATGATATCTCTTAAGATTTTTTGTTGTGCTTCTCTCCAATTTTTTCAATGTTCTTAACCCTTGAGGGAGTTCCCTTTTTATAGTATCTAAAAGGATAAGACGAGTTGATTTTAAAAAATAAAAATAGAGCCCAAGTTATCTCCTAATAGAGAATTAATCTAATCGGCTGCATCTTTTTAGCTAAAACTCTACCCGCCGAGGCAAGTTTTAGATGCTAAGAAGGAAGAATATGATCCTAAACAAATACTCTATTCCTCACGATATGGGCCCAACTGGCTCTTTTTACGTTTTATTAGATTTAAATTAAGAATTAATCTTGTTGGGTCCCCAAATACATCGATTGGGGTGAAAGTTTTGTCGTAGGGCATTTTATAAAATTCGAGACCCCATTTTTAGGTATCTACGCTATCCAAGTGGCTAACCTCAACATGCTTATTTTAAACCTCTTTCTCACAATTATATATTTTCTAATTAATCTTCATCGATTTGTTACAAACTAGTATCATTGATTCTAAATTCCCAACTTTAATAGACGTTAACTGATGAGTGTCATATTTGCATGGATTATTTGATTGTTTGGGAGTCAATCTTAGGGACTAATATGCTTAATTGTATGATCTACGCCTATATTTCTACTACTATGCTTGGGTTTCCCTTGTTTTAAGAGTGTTTGCAGATTTCGACTTTGTGAGCCAAAGTTGAATGAGTAGACTAACGATTTTGAGGTCTTCTAGATTAAAGATAAAAGCAAAATAGTCCCAAAGATAGCTAATGCAAACATACATTGTTCAGTGCCACGGTCCAAGATGTTCCAAGATGAGGCAGCAGGAAGATCAAATAAAGACACAATAAGCACAGGACACCACGACCATGCCGTGGTGGTGACCATGAACTATGGTGGACCCCATGGGCTGTCCTTGGTGGCCCCTCTCTCCTTGGCACCCTGTTTTCTTTGTTGTTGTTCGACGTCCAAGCAGTTTTGGTGTTCGACTGATTTGTTTTCCGCATTAAAATCCTATTTTCAGCCATCATTGAGAATTCCATTCTATCTTATCTACCATTTAGTAAGGTGTAGGCTCCATTAGAGAAAGTTTAGAGCGAGTTGGAGCTGAAAATTTTTAAGAATTCTAGTTTGGATTTGCATCTACTAATTCAAACATGCATCGGCTAAGCCTTTCTCTTCTCTTTTCTTTTCTCTTTAGAATTTTATGCTTTTTTTTATTAGCATTGATTTTTATGTTGTTTTGAATTGTTAACCTTGAAATAGTGTGGAATTCACGTGATTAAATCAACTCTTGTTTTGATATAAAAGTATTTTTCTTATTTGTTGGGTTTATTCTGTTGAATCTTAGACATTGAATTGTTAGTGGAAAACTTGATCAATTTCTTCGTTGTTTTTAGATATTTGGTGAAGGGTTAAAAGGTGAAACTTGATGTTAGGAAACTAGCATTCATTTTAGTGCATGGGGTTTTAAGAAAGACTCGTCGTTTAAGAAATCCCTAAAATTTGATGATCGTGTTCTTAATGACCTTAGATTAATCAAAAACCCTTGAGAAATGGTAGTTGATTAGATTTAAGAATTTCATTTCACCTTGAAAGGGAAGATTTGATAATTGGATTGTCAGTTTTGGAATTGTCCATCTAACGAAGAGGTGCTTGATTAATTCTTGAGTTGAAAAATTGCTTGATTTGTTATGAACTTCTTTTATTGTTTATCTATTAGATTAGATTGGTAGTTTTGTACATTTTCATTTTCAAAACTTGATTCGTTTACAATTTAAAGGGAATCTAATCTGATAGCTTGATCTAATATCTGTGAGATTGACTTTGACTTGCTACACACCACTATGCGCTTGTGGATCTATCAAGTTTTCCAACGCCGTTGTCCGACATTGGCATCCGATGTTGTTTTTTTCCCCAATAGTTTGACTACGTTGTTTGTTCTTCTTTTAAAAAACAACAAAAAAATAAAAAAATTTAAAAAAACGGTGATAATTTTTCATTTTCCCTAATTCGGGCATTAATTATTTTGGAGTTATTTTGGTCGTCTACGCATGCTTTTCTTCCTCAATGTATTTATTTTGTGAATAAATGAGAAATTGTAGACATTGTTGATGAGGGTGTGAATAGTAACTTCACGTTCTTTTGGAATATTGGGGTTTTCTTGGTAAAGGCATTGATGAAGTATGGTATTTTCTTGAATGGATTACTTGGGTTCATCTGAATTTGAGAAGGTTAGTCTTGTTCATGATATTATTTCCTTGATCCTTGTACATTCTATGATAGATCTTATTATGTCCTTTTTTTTCACGGACATGGATAATTATTCTAACCATGTTATAAATTCACGTCCTTTTTATGCAAGTTATCTTGAACTTGACTTTGCATCACCTAGGGACAATACTAATGTTTTTCTGGCCTTATATGATTAATCCTTTCTTTTAGTTCAGTGCACGGGACTCGAGGTGTGTGAGCCTTTTGGGTTTGTTACTAGGTTTGTTTTTGATGGTACATGTTTTGAGTCATAAGATACTTTTAATAAGATGTATGATCTAGTGGAGATGCATTTGGAAGGGTCATGTGTTATGTTTGTATATGAGGATCTTCCTGGCCTTGGGTGTGATAATGTTCTCCCTAATTCCCTTGATCATTTGCATGATTCCCCTCTTTCCCCTCTTTGTTCACTGCACTGTCCTTTCGTTGAGTATTATCTTGATTCGCACATTGATAATCCTATGATTTGTGATGCTATGGTTGATTTGGGCTATGTTGATAACGTGTTTGATATGCTTGGTAGGAATGTTGATGATTATGTGTCCAAAGCTTACATTAGAAGGTGTGATCCCTATATTGACCCATACTGCATACACCTAGTAGACAAGCCAAGAAAAATCATATGGAACGCTTTGTTTGATTTCTCTCATGATTTTTCTAAGGGCTTTGCTTTATTGAAGAGAGCATTAACTTTTTTTACTTAATTATCCTAATATTCTCTTATTGCCACACTTGTGAGCCCTATGTTGTAGATTTTGACCAGCTCCTGTATGTATAGACTACATCTGATTTGAAGAACTGAGTCCTAAACTTATGATGGAGTGGTTGATACTCTATGTGCTCCATTTATTAGGAGGCCTTAGCTTAGGTGCACCTAGCACCTAACCTGTTGAAATCAGTATCTTTTATTCTCTTTCTACTCTCTTACTTTTCTTACTTTGAATAATGTTTTGTCTAAGCATGAGGGAGGAGTAGTTTTTATGTTTTCTATTTTGGTTTTTAGTTTGCATACTTGTTAGAGTATGTTGTTTAAGGTTTTCTTTCGTTTGCACTATTGTGTTGTATTTAGTTGCATTTAGATTTGCATGTTTAGGTCCATGTAAAGATGGCGTGGATTGGATTGAGATGCCTCTGATGATGCTTTTTCTATACATGACGGTCTTCATGAGTTTAATTAGGTTTTGATGTATAATTCCCTTTGGTGTGAAAATTTTTGAAGGTTTTGTAAATGTCTCTTGCCTTGGCCTATGTCTTGGTTGAGAACTATGATTCTTCCTAGAGTCCTTATTTTAGTAAATATGCTTCACTTAATGAGTGAGATGAGACCGTGGTAGATATTCCATGAAACTTTGAGCCTTATATAGACTAATTATTATAATTAGTCTCATGTTCTTTCATATGTGTGACTCTTTTATGTGCATCTCTAGAGAACTTACCTAGACTCTTGTTTAAAAGCATATAGCATGTGCGTATTTGATGATGCATTAGAGGCATTCATTATGTCTTTAGTCAATTTATTCGCATAGCCAGATAGCCTACCTTGAGTTACACGTTTGTCTCTTTTGTAACCCTTTAGAGCTTGAACCTATCTTTGTTGTGATCTCTTCATTTTAGCCCTTGGCCATACACAAATTCCTATCCTTGGCCCAAATCTATGGAGATTTACTTCATGTAAGTCAAGGGTAGTTTAGGGGTGTTTGGGATGACTTTGGTATGTTGGTTTGTTGAGGGGTTAATGGCATTAAACATTTGGATTTGTTCCCCTCTTGTTTGGGTATTTATACACACACACACACATGTTTTTGGTTGTGATGTGACACTTAATGATCTTATGCCTTTTAATAGTTGAAATTTTCATTTCATTTTCCAAAAAAAAAAGATAAAAAAGAAAAAAGGAAAGAGGAGGGAAAAAGGAGTATTCTTGATTTGTGAAAACGAAGTTGATTGGCTTTGAAGATATACATAGCTTGTGTCCGTTCTTTGTTAACTCGTTTCCTACTTGATTTGTGAGGAGTATTCTCAGTATATTGTTGGGGTTTTGGAGTGTTGGTGTACTTCGTGGCTACTTGGTGCTATGTTGGTTGTTCCCTAGTCACCTGGTTAAATAGCTCCATATTACCCAATTTCATTTGTCTACCTATTCCCTCTTTACCTTTGACCCCGCATTACAATTTAAGAGATGTCATCTTGATTGTCATGTGCACATTGCTTCATAGTGGTAGAGAACTTAAGAGTCTTGACAACCTTATAATAGTTTGTATATTTGGATAAAGTCTTGAGCGAACCCATGTTATATTTTAAATATATGAGTAGGAGTGATCCATATTGCCTGAAAGTGAGGCTCTACCAGTCCTTTTAGCTCTCTCCATTTCATGTGCTTGCATGATGTGCTTTGTGATTTTTTTGGGGATGATCTAGTTTGATATCGGGCTTATAGTATCATACTTTTTCGAAAATATTCACCTTCTGATAATTTTAAAATATTTTGTGCACTATTTGGGAGTTTCTATTAATTGATATTATTACTTGTGATGTGTTATCAATTGCCTAACCTAAGGAGGTTATTATGCTTTTGAATTCTAGGTACATTTTCCTTCGTCAGTGTCTCTAGTGGCTAGCTTTGTTCTGGGACAAGTAAAGATTTAAATATGGGAGAATGATGAATGTTACACTTGCATGGATTATTTGAGTGTTTGGGAGTCATTTTACGGGATTAATATATTATGTGATCGATTTCCCTCATCTCTATTATTATGCTTAGGTTTCCATTATTTTGAGAGTTTTTGCAGATTTTGAGTATGTGAGCCCTAGGTATATGAGTAGATGAATGATTTTGAAGCCTTGTAGATCAAAGATAGAAGCAATACAGGCCCAGAGCCACCAAACATAGATATATTATGGTCAATACCACGGTTCAAAAGGTTCCAAGATGAGGCAACAAGAAGATCAAATGAAGACAAAATGAGCAAAGGCCACCATAGCCAAGCCGTAGTGGTGACCATGGACCGTGGTGCCTGCCTCTCTCCGTGGTACCCTATTTTCTTCATGGCTATTCAACTTCCAAGCGGTTTTGTCGTTCGGCTTATGCGTTTTCCGTAATGAATTCCTATTTTTCAACCATCATTGAGCATTCCATTCCATTTATCCAACATTTAGGTAGGTTTACTCTCCATTAGAGAGAGTTAAAAGCACACTGAAGTTGAAGATTTGTAAGGATTTTAGGTTGGGTTTGTATTTATTAATTGAAGCATGCATCGGCTAAACGATTCCTCTCCATTCTCTTCGTTTTTCTCTTTTTAATTTTGTGCCTTTTAGATTAGTATTGATTTTTTTGTTAATTTTGAATTGTTAATCTTGGAATTGTGCTAACTTCACATTATTGAATCAATTCTTATTTTAGTCTAATAGTGCTTTGGATTTGTAGGGTTTATTTATTTTAGTCTAATAGTGCTTTGGATTTCTTGCTTGTTTTAGATATTTGATGAAGGACTTAGAGATGAACCTGGATGGTAGAAAACTAAGATTTGACTTAAGTGTGTGGGATCCTGAGAAAGGCTCACTGTTTAGAAATTCCTAAAATTTGATAATCATGTTCTTACTGTTCTTAGATTAATCAAAATCCTTTGAGAAATTTTAGGTGATTAGCTTAAGAAATTTCATTCCACCTTGGAAGAGGCGTTTGATAATTCGATAAAAATGGAAGTGTGGTATTATATATAAATAATAATTAGTGAAATTATTATTTATGAAGAAACATAAATAGTTAATTAGTGCCTCTTGTTTGAAAAGATGTAATTATGAAGAGAAATGGCCATTTTAAGTGATGTTTTATGAAGGGTTGCCATCATTTCAAGAGAAGATACATACATCTCCATAAATATGTAGTGTCTACGGCATGCATGGGTATGCCTTGATAGGTATGATCAAAAGAGTTGTACTAATACCTTAATTCCTAGAATTTCTAACATGTCTTGAATACTTAGGATCCTATTTGCATGAGTGCGACACACAAACAGAGGAGACTTTTTTGTATCCCAAAGACCTATTCAGTATGTCTAGTTGCATGTGGGGACGAAAAAGGTATTTAGGAAAAGTATATTCCACCTTCCTAGAAATCTCGATTAATTTGACATTGAGTTTGATGATAGACTAATATTTGTATCTATCAAACCGAATTTTGCACCAACAAGTCATACTGGTAAATGCCTATGACCTATGGTGGCATGTCATTTGTAGTTTATTTGTGAGCATGATGCACCAGAAAGGGACAGTGAACTATTTCGTGGGCAATTTTGTAGCACTGAGAAGGTCAAGACCTGCTGCTAAGGGACATGAAGGTACAGAACTCGACAACTCGTTGAAGAACTCAAGATCCCGAAAGAAGAGTACAAGTTGGTCAAGACACCGAGGAGCACATTCTTTGCTACACACCTTCTTTCAGTTATTTAGGCTTCTAGAATAAATAGCCTCGTTATTGTTGGTTAGTAAAATGGAAGCTTTCATATTTCATTAAACATTGTTCACCAAAAAATATATGTTTTGTTAAAGTTTTGCCCCTTTCTCTTATATATAGAATGTAAAACTTTAATTTGAAGCATCTCTAATGCTTAGGTGTTTGAAACTCTAAACTGCATTAGATAGACAATATTTGATGTAGTAGCATTGGGTTATCCTTCTATCACTATTATAATGGATGTCACGGCTGCAAAAACTTCAGAAGTTCATGCTAGTAAGGAAAACGATGCACTTGCATCCATTAATCTTTAGCAAAAATAGGCTTTGATGTATAGAAACTCTTCGAGGGCTTACATCGTACCAAGGTCTAGAAATATCATATTTACTGAATCAATTGTGAAAGCATTTTCATGTCTCACAAGATTAAATCAATTTAATGCCTATGAACTTAGGAAACCTAAAAGATAGGAAATAAAAATCCTTGAAAAGAGTGAAAATACCTAGGTAATATAATAGGATATATTCTAAATGGCATGGGATATTAGATATACATAGAATGTCCATTCTGTAGGTTCTTTTAAAAAACATTTCCAATATTTTATGTGTTTCTACCTGTGTGTTTGTATGTATACATATATTTTCCATTTTGGCAGTTTTTATGCTAGAGGATTTAGGTATCTTCAAGTTCTAGGAAATTTACTCTACAATTTAACCACAGAGTTCTATTCATTTAATTTTCTAATGTATAACTTTAGACTATGAGTTTAGGTAGTTTACTTCGACTTTATGAAATATTAATTGAGCTAAGATAAGAATTATTTTTCTTAAAGCAGGAACAGTTATGTTTGTCAGCCCTCTTCTTCTCTTTGGTGGTCTACATATATTTGAATCCTTAAGATTGATGGGCTTCTATCCTAGTAGTATGACCGTTGATGATTAGGTTGTGATATGTGTGGCTTGTGATATGATAGAATAAAGCATATTTTTGATTTGAGAGTTTACATTTGATTTACTCATATGCTAGTGTTCTCTTGCTCTTCCTGATGGGGGAGGATATGAGATCTTTTACCCCGTCGTGAAGTTTTCAATTATGTACTTAATGTGATCATCTTTGTGTTTGTGACCTTTTTGCTGATGCCAATCTGGTAATTCCACAAACCCTTATATTTTGTTACAAGGTGATAAAAGCTTGCTTCACCCTCTAATTCTTCTCCTTAAGAGTTGTGTGTGTCTGTGCATGCGTGTGTGTGTGTGAGACTAACTGCCATCTTTACTTGAAACTAATATGAAAAGGTACTTTTCACCTAACTATAATCTTCGGCATGAATAACATTGGGGTAGCAACTCCAACCTTAGAAGCTTCGTCTAATGCAGCTGATTGATGCCAAGAGACGAGCATGAGGAACATTACTTACAACTTCTATACATTGTTATATGCTTGTAAAGGTGATGTAAAAATGGCTACACTTTTTTGTAGTTGTTAACTTTTGTAACACGTATCTATAGATGCATCAATTGAAGCCAAACTTCTTTCTGTGCTATTTATCGCACGATAGACTCAAGATACCTAAACTTATCTTTCGTCAATATGGCTCATGCATTGATCCCATCTTCTATATCTTTAATGATTGTTGTGGTTGGCATGCTTTTCAAATACTATTGCTTTCTTTTTCTCAATCTAAAACACTTGGACTCCTTAATGTAACTCTAAAACAAGGCAGGATTAAACTTGCATCTAGCTAGTCTTCTGAAGGCCCTAGATTATGGAAATATTGCACTGCCCCTATGTCTGCCTCATTCCTAAGCCTTTCAATGGTTCTCTCAAGGGTGAGATTTGAGTATGTATTACATACCCTCTGGAGCAAAGAATCCATCAGTACACAAGGGAATTTGTTCTTGAAATTTGTACATAGATGCCTATAGCAATATCTCGTCCTTACTGTTGGCCACTACTCATCAAGTGCACTGTTAAAGGCATGTACATACATGTTCATTTGATTAGATAACCATAGCATCTCAATAAAACATAAGAAAATGTAGAACAATAAGAAGCTAGCATTTACCTTCTATCTAGTTGAAATGGTAGTTCAAGTGTCATCTTCCAAAACCTCTTGTAATGAATGCTTGAGATTATAGAAGAAAAATGAACAAGTGCTTGTCTTTCTGACTCCACAATACCATATGCAATGGGGAAGATTTTATCAACAGTAATTGTAAGATAGTTATTCCCTTCTAGCCTTAAACAAGTTCGTAATTGTATTTTTAATGGTTTTTATTACCTATATAGCTCCAAGGGAGCCTACTAGCATGAGTTATCCAATCACAGCCCTCTCACCTACAAACAATAGGAAATCTTCAAAGTTCAAATACTATGACAACATTAACCATCCCTTTCTAAATACTGTATGCCAGGGCATATTTGAAGTGCTTTTTATCTATAAAGATCATTATCCCCAAATTTCTCTTCTTCACACAATTTCCCATTTTTTGCATAGTTTTGAGAATTCGTCAGCATCATCAAAAGGCCCTCAAACATTTTATCGAAGAGGCTCATATAGATCAATTATGCATTGCTTTATTATGTCATCTTCACATCCTTCATTGAGTTCTCATCATAGCCAAACATTAGACATAGCCAACAGGTGATTTGGTTCAATTCCTGGTTGGTTTGTGTTTAGGTCAACCAAAATTGGTTTGATTTCAGTTTCGAGTCGGGTCATTTTCCATTCAAATTTAACTTGGGCTCACTTGATTTTTGGTCTGGTAAAATTCTCTTTGAAGAAAAATAAGTTTGGAAAAAAAAAATTTGAGTCAGATCAATTTTGGTTTCAGGTCTACTTTAGGCTAGCTATTTTGCGTGTTAGGTTATATAATGATCATCTAGATAATTCAATTTGGGTTTGGGATTTTACGTTAGTTTTGCCAGGTGTACAAAACATCCAAGTTTTAAGAAACTTAGGTGCTTATAAGGCTCGCTATAATCCTATCCCATGACACTTATGTTTTAAATCTGTTACTGTTTCCCCTGTCTTTTCAGATGACCTAGTATGAATTGAGTTGTTGTTAATGGAGGGTAAATTGTTACAATGACCTTAGGTATGTACACCCCTTTCCTAATGCAGTGATTCTTAATGAGCAAGCATTGGAGCTCTCCCATATTAGGTGAAATTGTCCCAAGAGCAATATTGGTTCAATGCTTGTTCCTACTTCAAGTTCTGATGCCTTCCTCATATATGATGACTTTGGGATCCTATATATCCAATCTAGTTGTGATTTGGCCTATCTTTTGAAAGTGCGATAGGTTTGGGAGTTAGGATAGATTTGAAAGCTGGGGCAGATTTGAGAGTTAGATGGGTTTGGAAGCTTACCCACATTTGAGAGTTTGAGCTTATTTGAAAACTGACTTTGTTTATATAAGTAGGGGCACCAAATTAAGCAGGGATTGGGTTGGGAGAAGCAGCGATTGGAGTAGTAACTGGGTTAGGAGGAGAGCTTCCTCAATTACTAGATTTCCTTGATCCCCTAGACAAAGACAACTTGTTTGTTTGCTACATCTAGTCCATATATCAAGCTCCCCTTCCCTTTTCTCATAGCCACATAAACACATTAATCAAATCTCTATTACTATTAAGATATACATTGTGCATATCCCCAGCATAACCAGGTGCGAGATATTAAGGCAATTCAAATCCTTTTTCCTTGGCCTTTCCCTCTAACTCATGATTCAACACATCCATCAACAATGCTTTTTTTTTTATCTACATCCTCAATAACAATCTCTATTTTCTTTTTTAAAGGTGCAAGAGGAGGGGGTAATGCCTCAAATTAAATTAAGAACGAACCAAGCACGGTAAATCCACTCCAAAAAGGTCTTCAGTAAGGATAGGCAAAATAAGGGTTGGGGATTACTAAGTACTAAGCCTTATAAAGGGCTATCAGAACAACCCCTAAATTTGCTAGAACATCTGCAATTTTGTTGGATTCACGGTGACAATGCCTAATAATGACACTGCAATATGAGTTAGCAAAGTGTTTTATGACATTGCTTGATGATAAAAAAGGGAACTTGATTCTCTTTGGAGCTTCATTGACTGTACTCAATACAATAAAAGAGTCCAAATTTATGACAATCTGCATATAGTTACTCTCTTTGCTATGTGTAACCCTGGAGCCCTGGAGCGGAGGTAAAAATTATGCCCTACCTGATGTACAAAAGCCAAAGTTGTCAGAAAAATTCTTTCACCCATTGACCGAAGTAATCTCGAATATTCCCTTCACCACTAGCCCAACAAGGAATTCCACGGGTAGCCCCATCAACATATAGTTTACTCCCGCCATACAACGATGCAAAACATATGATGTTTATCTCATGTTTGGGAGTGGTAGAGACGAAGAATGCATTAATACCATCTGAAGAGAGTGCTTTGAGGATCTTTAATTTTTGCATTTTTTTACCTTTATTTATAATATTCATTGTTGGAGTACACTTGTCCATGTTTGCAACAAAATCATATCACAAAATACCAACATGATGATATACATTTAAAAGACATATTTTGCTTTAGATGGTGAAATTCACAAACATAAACACAAGTACTACCTACGTATTTTCATATAGATCAACTACTTTAACATCATCCTCCCTTCAATGGAATACTAATATTATCATATTAATTTCACATTATTGTATTTTGAAGTTTTCCCAGCTAATAATCGAAAAAACAATTGGCTCCTTTTCATATGTAATGATGCATGAAACTCATTGGGAAGTTACGATCTTAAAATGACTATGAGATCTTATCTAAGAAAGACCTTTTAGTCTTTGTATAATTTTTATGTCTAATAATATTGAGTGGTGTCCAATAGGTGAGGATAAAACTATATAAAGATTTTAAGAGTAAATAACTTTACAACTAGTGATGAAATTATTTTATTACTAGCTTTTAAATTTGTGCGTTGCATGCAATTCTTATGCTTTATTTTAAATTTTTTTACTTTTGTATATGAATTGTTTTATTTTTTGTAATTCTATTTATATATAATATGTATGGTAATATTTAATTTGGCATGAGTAAGATATTAATCTAAAGCGTAGGCATTTTGTAGATGACCTTTCTACATAATAGTTAACACTTAAATAAAATAATATGTACTTGTAACAAAAATCTTAGTGGATGTATGTATGTAAATCCATGCAATGGATAAATTAATGTAAGCGATTATACCAACACAAATACATTGAATCCCATCAGAACTCTATCATAAAAGGTGCTTGGGTGAAAGTAGTGTAAGGATGGGTTACCTCTTGGGAAGTATTCGTGTTGCACCCTTATAAAAGGTGATCAAATAATAATAATAATAATAATAATAATAATAATAATAATTTATCTAGATGTTGCTACTACTTTGATGATATCTCTACCTATATATATGTTTATAGTGTGGTAGTATTTCTATATAGGAGTGTGGGTGTATTAATGTACAACACTCTGGAATTTAAAACTATGAATCTGGAATTTAAAAATATGAAGACTTTCTACTATCTTTTTTCTTTGTCATGGGGCTTTGTACCATCTCTTGTTTGGATTGTTTGAATATTATGAATTTTGTAAAATTACTAACTCTAGAAAAGAAGATAAATGAGCATAATAAATAAAAATAATTACATATAATTCAATGGACTCTTACTAATTAATTACTTAGTTGTACGTACAATAAATTCTATCTTAACTTTACCCTCCAAAAAAAAAAGAATTAAAATAGCCATTTGAACGCTTCCTCAAAACCCAACAATATATATACACATAAACATGATTGACAAAAAAAAAATTCTAAATTGAGGTTTTTAATCGTGGGACAATGTGATAAATTACAAGTTCTCCCTCACTTACAGTCTTACAGGTGAAAACTACTTCCAATTATCATGTATGCGGGGGAGTCTTTCATTAACATGAGGTTTTTTCTTTTGGGGGGCGCAAAGGAGAAATGCATTAATTGAAAGACAAACGCTTATACAATAGATTTCATAATAGATAATAAAATAATTATTTCGATCGTGAAAACTAATTGATACACTTTTGACTACCCTCTTCTGCTTACTCAATGCTTCATGATGCAACATCTAATAAGGCAAAACTTGTATAGTGTTTCCACAGACAAGATTTACTTACTACCGTAGTCCAAATTTGAAGAATTGATGCCTATTGCAAATTCAGATTGCCATCAATCAATAATCCAATCCTATGTAGTTGAAACAACAGTGAATTAAATTGATAGAATCACTGTTATGAGATATGGAGCGAGAATGTTTACTGGAAGTAGAAGTATTGCAAAGAACAAAATAATATTGGAACTTACTATCGGCAAAAAGTCAATGGTAACACTCAAAATAAGAGAGGATGTCAAGATTTTCCTAGAGAAAAAAAAAGAGAAAAAGAGGAGGCCCGGCCCCCCCCCCAATGAAGAAGAGGTTATCTCTTACTGTGCTCCATCTCTCTCCTCTCTTGACTGCTTACCTCCCTTCCTTCGGAACTTCCCAGATCAAATCCTGTTGTTTCATTGTGTTCTTCTCATCCGATCAGTATAGAAGAACATGAATGATCATTTTTTTTTTCTCGACCCTTTCTTCTTTGCTTTTATGCTTTCCATATAAATCTTAATTATTGTATTAGGTTTTTTCACTATATTTTGTCTACCCAATTGAGAGATTTGTGATGTAGAAGAAGAGATGGGCGGATGGCCATCCCTCCACACTTTCTCCCCCTTCACCCGGGTTCAAACCTGGGGGACACATTTGCGGTGCATTTGTGTATGGGAGAGTGTGTGGGCCTGGATTTTGGTTTGGGCTTTGACAATCCCCACTCCTTAGTCCGTTTAGGTCCATTGGGTAAACCCTGCGAAAGCGGCCTAGTGGGCCGGGGCCTGTTTACCACCATTGTAAAAAAAATAAAATTGAGAGATTTGCAATTCATATTCTGTAATTTATCTCTACAATTGTAAGGGAGGATTTCAATTTTATGTTGACTTTGTATTTGGTCTTTTGTTGTTTTGTTAGTTGTTTTCAGGATGAATTTTTTGATGGATGTCAGAAGGCTCTCCAATGGCAATGACTTTGATTTAAGTATAGTCTTTCTTGTCAAAATAATATTCCATCTGCATAGTTTACATTAGATCAACAAATCTATTATTTGAAGAAGATAGCAACAGATATGTGGATCTCTTTCTCATGCTATGGAATGAGAAGATAGCGGTTCGAGTGGGAAGATGGACGCTCAGTATGTACGAAGTTAGATTTTGTAGAGTTTGGTTTCTTTGTGACAAAGAAAATTGTATTTGTTTTAGTCAAACTTTACATTGTTGATGTCGAATGACTGATTTGTATTAATGAATTTGTCGTTTTCTTTGCTCTTAGAAAAAAAAAAGAAAAAAAGAAGAGATTATCTCTTAAGGTGTCAATCAATTCTATCACCAACTAATAACATCGTAATGAAGCACTTACAGAAGTGACCAGGGCAGTGATCAATAGATGTCGGGAAAAAAAGTTTTACTTGTACCTAAACTAATTCTCGTATGTAAATTTTCTAAAGATTATATTACTAAAAATTTAGTCAGTATTGGATAAGATGGTCTTACTAGAAAAAAATGTTGTGAAATGTAGTTCGCGTTCGGCAATAACGCTTTGGATAGCGTTTTGATTAACCTCTATTTTGTCCCAGTTTTAGCCCCTATTTGACTCATTTTTCCCCGCATTTTTACGTTCGATCGTATTAAAGAAGGGTCAAATTAGCCTAATTTAGCATACTTTTTACTCATATAGCATCTTTCGATATTTTCAAAGACTTTATTGAAAAAACGGAAAGAAGAACAACATTTAGCAGAAAAAAGTGCCGAGGAAGCGAGTTAAGCCGCGAAAGAGCGTTGCAGGGAAGTCGCGACGAACGAAAATGACAATAACCAGCCGGGCCGCGAAAACTGGCACAAGTGGTCGAGACAACCAAGTGGCACACCAGTGCCGCTTGGCCGGTTTTGGGTGGTTTTGCCAGAGTTTTGGCACGGTGATACTGTGCCACCCCTGTTCTGCGTCGCGACTTAAGTTTTCCTTCGGGGTTATTTTGGGTCTCATTGGTTGCCATTCAGTTTTCTCTTTTCATAGATGTTTTTAAGCGATTTTTAGGTTTTACATTCGGACTTTTGATTTCCGTTGTTTTGTGTTGAATTCATTGGCATTGATGTTCAATCTACCTTTCAGCAACAATCAATTCAAGTTCGTTTTCCTGAATCATTTTCTTCTCTTTATTATTACTAGTCTGGACCCGTACTTTGCACGGAGTATGTTCAAATAAACATTTTGTAGATATGTTATCGAAATAATAAACAAATAGTTATGGTAGACATGATTAATATTATAATTTAGAGGAGATAATGGAAAAACTCAATGAAAAGGTTAAGTATACAAACACTTCGTGCATAATTAATGAGATTAATATTTGAAAACTATGTAATTGTGAAAAAAGTCTATATAAGTATGATGGTGACAATAGATAGTGAATTTGTTACAAAGCATGCTAAATAGGGTGATGATAAGTCAATTTATGACGTCAATGGCAAAAAGTCCACATCCTCTTCTTGTTGGTGAGTGAAAATATATGAAGTTGTTAATTCTCTAGTGAAGTTAGGTAGAAACTATTTTAAAGTCGGTTTAGTTTTAGTTTCGCGTGTAACACAAATAAAATTTGTCTTTCAACGAAAATAATTTGAGCATTATATTTATGCTATTATATAACTTTTTTGACCATTTAAAGTGGTTCATGAAGGGGTGCTAATATAATTATATATTCATAGTTTACACATTTGGTTTTTAGGTCAACATAATAGTTTCAGGGGTTTTGATATAAACTTTCAATACCCTTATATTGTCTTGCAAGAGATGGGTTGAGTTCAGATTTTTGAAGTATTATGACGATTTGGGGTATTTTATTTTAAACGGTAAAAGATTAATTATAATTTTAGGTGTTTTATGAAGAGAATTTGATTAATGGATTTGTATGGTTTAAAAGAAAACAAAAATTATTGCATTTTTTCTTATGCGTTAAATAGATTAGATTTTGGTCAATTTGTTTGAAACGTTAAAACATTAATTATACTTTTAAGATTTATATGAATTAAATATAATTATAAGATATGTATGCTTTGAAAGAAAAAGAAAATATTTCGTTTATTTTCTTTTGTTAAATAGATTATATTAAATGTGAAAAAAATTCAGCTTCACGGACCTAATATGATGATCGTGTTTTATTTTTATTTTTTTTTATTTCACGTTCAACCCTTGCAGTATGCTATATTATGCTTACAATATGTAATTTTTTTTAGCACAATCCTTAAATATATATGATCATAATTAATATTGACTATGTTATCAAATTCAAAGAGAAAGATAACAACGGCGATAATGACAATGACGACAGCAACAACAATCGTGATAATGGAAATAATTATGGAAATCATATTTATATTTCTATTATCTTTAGTAATACATGCTCTATGTATATTTGTATAAAAAAAAGACAAAATAATAATAATAATAATCATAGAAATAAAAAATGTTTATTATTTCTATATAAATGTGTATATTATATTATGTGTTAATAATAAGGTGTCACATAAGGTTTTACGGCTTGTTCAGTAATTATAATTCAGTTTTCTTGAGTTAAAACTTCTAATAACATGAACTTATTCTATAATAATGAAATAAGAAAAAGTTTTATATCCATTATAATCTCCTAATCTCTCTTTGATAATTAGATGACCATAATTAATATTGATTATGTTATCAAATTCAAAGAGGAGGATAACATTGCCGATATCGACAATGACGATAACAACAACAATAGTAATAATGAAAATAATCATGAAAATTGCATTTATTATTCTATTATCTCTAATAATACATGCTCAAATTTATATTTGTATTGAAAAATACAAAATATTAATAATAATGATGGAAATCAAAAACGTTTTGGTCCGTAGGAGCCACAAAGGCAATACAATATAGTGAGGGAGGGGCGAATAGAACTTGAGACCTAATATGTCCAGTAAAAAGTACAATACAATGAGGGAGGGGGGAATCGAACCTGAGACCTAATGTACCAAATAAAAAGGGAGAGGTAAAAAGTACAATACTATGAGGGAGGGAGGAATCGAACCTGAGACCTAATGTACCTAGTAAAAAGGAAGAGATTGGCGGTTATCGAGATAAATCCAGGGGCTGAGATTGCCTAAGATTTTGATCAACGGTTGTGAAGCTTGGATTAATGAGAAGCTTGGATTGAGGGAGGGAAACATTTTTAGGCGTCCACCCATTCTTGCATTTGTAAGATAAAGATTTTAGGTTTTTGTGAATTGAATGTTGTTTGGTAGAATTGAAATTATGGTTGTTGATTGTGAAGTAATGTGTGGCTAAATTCCCAACTTGGGTTGGAATTAAAGCCGATTATGTTTGGTTGAATCAATTGTAGCCCCAATCCCTTACTTTCCTAGCTTTTGCGTTCATGATTTCTACTATGCATGCCACATGCTCGATGAAATGCCTGAGAGGGCATTCATCCATTATTACTTGGGTTTAGGGGAGCGTTGAAAGACGGAACCTTCACTTAGCGCGAATTAGTAGACAATTCGGATTTGATATGAAAATAATCAAGGTTCTAGTTGGGATTAGAGATTGTAGATGTTGTAATCCTGTGACCTTTAGTCCCATGAAAATAGGTGACTAGTTCTAGGATTAGTCTTCGACCATTGAAAGAGGGAGGAGATTGGCTTAATCGGCAGTCTATTCACTTATGACGCATCTCTAGGATTGTTCGGCAGAGTTAGTAATTGGTTCAGTTAGCATAATCGTGCTGTTAATTCCAACCCGAGTGCTTTAATATTTTGTTCCCTCATTCGATTCTTAGTCATTGTGTTCATTAGTTTAGTCAAAAACTCATATTTTGATTTGGCCTAGATTGGGTTAGTTGCTTAGTTTTGGCAGTCGAAAGCAAGTTCCTCGTGGACACGACCCGTACTTACCGGTTGCTAGCTACATCTAAGCCGTGCACTTGCGGTATTTTTTTAATTCAACACGTTTAGTATTTTGACAAAGTAAATATACTAATCATTCAATTTTTTGTGTTCGGTAACATATTGTTTTGACTAGCATTTCAAGTAGCATTTAACGTTTTAAGCAGCGTTTCTGAAAAACTAATAGTATTAGCTTTTGGTCCTGTTCGGCAAAATTAGTGGTTCAAACAACGGATAGCGGTTCAAGTAGAGGATAACTATTTTGGTAGCTGATAGCGTTTCTAATTTAGCTGTTAGCGGATAGCTGTTTAGATGAGCAGTTGAAATAAATGTGTTTAGTAAATTTAGCTGTTGTGTTAGCTGATTAATGTAAGTTGACATAAAAGGATATAGATAATTTTCAAAGATAAAATTTTCAAAGGATATTTTTTGACCAAAAAATTTGAAACGCTACTTTTGAATGTCAAACATTAGTACTATTAGCTTTTCAGAAACGCTATTCAAAATACTAAACGCTACTTGAAATGCTAGTCAAAGCACTATGTTACCGAACACTAAAAATTACCTGATGAGTGTATTGACTTAGTCAAAACGCCAAACACTACTTAAAACGTTGTTGCCGAACATGCCCTTTGACATTCAAAAATAACGTTTCATATTTTTTTGCCAAAAAATATCATTTTTAAAAATTATCTATATCCTTTTATATTAATTTACATTAATCAACTAACTCAAAAATTAAAATTAATGAACATATTTATTTCAACTATTTATTTAAATAGTTATCCTCTAACATTATCTACTACTTAAATACATACCTGGGATCTGAAGTACTACCTATTACTTAAATAGCTACTTTCCCCAAACGGGGCCGTGGTTGTCATATCAACCGACCCACAATTTTCCAATGGTCATTGCGTGTCACATAGCTTTGCTTCATAATTAGTACTATAAACCCGTCTTGTATAAGAATTAGCACTAAAAATTTGGGCTATCATTCTATCAAGGGAAGAAGGAAAAACAGAAGAAAAAAATTGGGCTCTGTCAGAGCTTGGATTGCGGTTACTGCTCACCATCTGTTTGTGTAGTTGTCTGAGAGAGAAAAGGCGGGGCGAACATGGATCGCAAGTGGAAGAACACAGCTCTTCTGGTAATTGATATGCAGGTACTACCATTTCTCCTATTCAGTTGTGAATTTACACAACTGATTTCTGTACACCTTACAGATTTTCCTTTGACTTGATTTCTTTCTTTTTCTATGCTGCACTTGGGATTTTTGTTTTTCTTCCAATATCCAATTTTATCTTGAGTTTGGTTTGGTTTGGCTTGCAGAAAGATTTCATATTGCCTGGTGGGCCGCTCGCGGTAGATGGCGGCGCAGCCATTGTCCCAAATGTTATAAAAGTTGTTCAAGTTGCTAGGGAGCGGGGTATGCTTGTGGTTTGGGTAACTATTCAACCTTCCTTTTTGTTCCCCTCTTTTCAACTTGTCTTGCCCATCATTTAATTCTTTTCATATTATAGTCATATGTCAGCATCTTTGCTGTTTGCAGATATATGTGTTATAATCATACCCCTTGTGTTTTATGTTATGATATTCTGTATCTTCACCTATTTGCTGAGGTTGGATTGGTCCCTTCAATTTCGTCTCATATACCATGCTTTGATAATTCTTCCCCAAGGACCTACCATAGCAAGATCTATACTGGGTGTTATTGTATTACATTGCTCTGATAGTTTAACTAATTTGGATGATAATGTGATGTAAGTCTTCTTATTGGGTCTTACAGATGCTAGGATATACTCTTAATTGATGAAGCTTATGGCTATCTTGAGAATATTATACTTATTGGAGCCAATTAGTGACTCTCAGGTGCCTAAGTTCTCTGGTAAGTATTTTTAGGTCCCTGTAATTTGATATCTAATTTCGGGGTACCTTATGTTTTCAGGTAACTAATTTTTAGGTCCCTTTTTCTATTAATTTAGTCCTTGAACTTTTAGAATTTGCAGAAAGGTCCCTGGATTAGGTGAACTATGCAAATAATCGTTTAAAACGGAAATATGCTTTAACCCTGATGGGGTAGCTTAGCTGGTGAGGCATTGGGATTGCATCTCAGTGGTCACGAGTTCGACTCCCCATCAGAGCCAATGGAGGTTTTCCTGGTCGTTAACTTCAGGGCCCCCAGGGATTTAGTCGAGGTGCGCGTAAGCTGGCCCAGACACCCTGGGTCATAAAAAAAAAAAACGGAAATATGCTTCGTTTTTATCGATTTAACTTTTTATAAAGATTTTACTGGTACTAGTTATCACAATCTACGACTTATGTCATAAATATTATATTTTCCGTGATTTACGGCCCACCATGCTTAGCAAAATAATTAAAGCTTAATTAGAGAGTTTTGACCATTACCTAAACTTAGTTGACGCTGGACTCCGACGTTTCCTCTAGCTTTCGGTTTACAGTGATTGCTAATCTCAACCCCACATTCCTTAGATCAGGCATAATACTGTTTCGTTTCCTATCTCAGACCGTAGTTACTAATCAAGTTTTAAGTATTTTAAAGGATAGTGAGACTTTAATCAAGAAATTATAATATTTAAGATATAAGGTTCGATTGAATGACGTTCCCTATTGGAAAATTTCTTTTATTGAAAATTTGAAAGTGGAAATATTATAATGGAAAGCTTTTAAGAGGGATTTAAGTTAAGATCATTAGAGATGCTTGCTCATAGAAAAATGGAGAATCTCAACTTCTCTTGTGCTCAAGAATGTTCAAATGACCGTATCCATTCTCAACACTCGACCTCTCCATTTATAGAGAGGATGAGGGTACCTAGGATGCCCTAACGGTTACAGTACATACTAATTTTTTACATGGTTACAGTACACATTGACGGCTACAGTACACTGCTTTATTATACAAACCAGACATTTATCAAGATAATACAGTGATGGGGCAGTCACCTTTCAAAACTTTTAATGATTACAAGACTAGTAATCATTATTGAGATTTTGCATGCTTTCATCTCCAATTATATCTTCCAGACCATCATTATTTGGATAATCATCAAAATTTTCATCAAGTTGCTTAAGATGCTCTGGATCCCATTTCTCAAATAATTCAAGAATATATTTCTTTCATTTTGCTGATAGAGATTTTTCAGCTCCTACAACAAAGAGATAATCAAAGATATCTTCTGAGACAACTCCTTTCACCTTCATGTATTCTTTAACGTAGGGAAAAATAGTATTTTCACAATACATTAATATTTTTTCCGTTTCGATTAATGCCCAACACTGATAATAAATATTGAAAAATTCAATGGCTCTTGGTAAAGCAAGATCAGTAACTAGATGCATTGGTAGTTCAGAAACCCATGCTTGTCGTTGATCCTTGAAATCGTTGTAATCAACAATCTGAATAAGATAATGAGCTGGTTTGGCTTTTTCATGTTCATATTCGATTAATGCGCTATATACTTCTAAATTTAGGCATCTGCAGACTAAGACTTTCGTTGGACCATCAGGAGATGTAAGAATCCAATGGATCCTTCTAGACATGAATTGCTAAAATTCTGTTAGTTTTGAGAAAAATGAGAACTTTGGATCCGACATTTCAATGAAGTAAGGCACAATCCCGTATTCCCAGGCTTTAAAGACATGCTCATTTGGAGATAATGAATTTGTTGGGAAACTAACACCACAAATTCCAGATCTATCGGGAAAGTAGATTGTTGTACTCCATGACTCTCAAATATCATAGGAATAATGATGATAAAAGTCGATGCAGGTTGCATACCACTCATTGAACCATTTTTCTTGAACATGAGAACTTATTTTTTCTTGGATATCATAGGAACACTGAAGGTAACTAACTTGTAACTCTAAAAGGAAAAATCTTTGGGCTATTAGGTAGGCAGTAGAAAGTAGACTAAAACGTGATCTACTTTTTGTATGGAATTCCAGGTTATCAATAAGGACTTTACTAGATGGCGTAACCCGTTATAGTAGGAATGACATTTTATTAAGGATTTCCTCCTTTTTCTGGTAGAAAGTCGGCTTTGATGATCACCATTGGCGAGTTCTCGAGTTAGACTGTCTGCCAAAGAGTTCTTCGATCCATGTATATGTTCAATAGAGAAAGAAAACTGGTTAAGTCATAATTGCCAACGCAAGAGTCGCCCTTGCGGTTGCATATTTGATAAATTATTTTTCACAAAATCAAGTATTCATTTGCAATCAGTTCAAATTAGAAAAGGTTTTAGAGCTAAAAAGATTAAGAACTTTTCAATTCCTCTTATGACTGCAAGGATTTCTTTTTCCATCGTGGGATAGTTGCATTCTGCCTTATTAAAACTTCCACTGCCATATTTGCGAAGTTTTTTTCTATTCTTTGATTTTGAGTATCGCACTCTAGTGTTCATTGCTGGCATCTCTCTCAAGAATTAAAGCATCTTCTTCATTAGGTAAATTAAGAGCGGGAAGATTTTTACACGTCTTTTTGAAGTTTTGGACAATTTTTGAATCGTTAGTGTTCCATGTCCAACTCACATCTTTCTTGAGTTTTTGCTGCAATGGTTTTCTTAGTTTAGCCAAATCTTTAATGAAATCTGAAGCACAGGTAAGGCATTCAAGAAACCTTTCTAACTGCTTCCTATCTTCAATTTTTTTAGGAAAATTTTCTATTTTTTCCAAAATATGCTTTTGTAGGATGATCTGTCAAGCCTTTAGCTCTCGACCTAAAAACTCAATTTTTTGTTCGGCATAAATGCATTTGTTTTTACCAAGTATAATACCGTGATCAATGCATCTTTGGGTAACAGCCAAGACATCATCTTTATACTGTTCTATGGTTTTGGAAAAGACAAGGATATCATCGATGTAAACTAAACAACAGTGATTGAGATCTTTGAAGTTGTTATCCATTCTTCTCTGGAATATTTGAGGTGCATTTTTAAGACCAAATGGCATTATTATCTATTCATAATGTCCTTGTGGGGCACTAAATACAGTCAAATGAATACATTCCTCATCCATTTTTATTTGCCAATAACTGCTTTTGCAATTCATTTTCGAGAACTAAGAGACTCCTTGAATTCTGTTGAGAAGGACTGTTTTGTTAGGAATATAGTAACCATCAAAGACAGTATTATCATTAAACTTTTTGTAATTGATTACCATTCTCGCTTTTCCTCTTTTTTCTTTAGCATGATTTCTTACCATGAAAGGAGGACCGGTGTGAAGACTCTTACTATTCTTGATTAATCATTTATCCAATAGTTCTTTAATTTGTTTATCAAATTCTTGGATGTCCCGGTGTGTATACACCATTTGTTTGACTCGAATAATAGTATTGAGATTTAAAAAAGTAATTTTGGCAAAGATCTTATCTTTATTCTCAGACTTTAGTGGATTATCAGAGTAGAGCTCCTTACATGATTTTTCTTGTTATTCGATATTCTGTTCTTTAATAGATAATTCGAATAACGAGATTGTTAGTGTTACTTCACGTTGTGCTGGCATTACCTTCTCACGACGTAGGCTGCGTGTAAACTCAATCTTCTGATGTGTATAAGCCTTACTTAATTTTCAATAGGAACAGAATGACCATTTATCATGAATATTATATGGTTTATGGTCTGTGTGCAGGGAGAATATAATATCTGAAAGTTATTTCCAATAATCATATCATAAGAGGGTTGATTAGTAGCCCATAGGAATGGTATAATGCATTGGACTCCTCCTAATTCTATGGATAACCCTTCTATTGCTTCATTATGGCTCATAATACTATTGTCAGCTATCGTGTAAAGGATTTTTAGCTCTTTTCTACATAAACTCTGGAAATAATGATCTTTTCTCAAAACATACAGAACAACCACTATCTATGTAGGCACATAATTCATACTTATTATATCCCTCTAAGCATATGTTTATTGGGATATAAATGCTATTAGGATTTGTGTTGGTGACTTCATAGTATATCTCCATAGTCATATTTTTGACTAATTCATCCTCATAAATTGGTTCGCTAGCAGTTCTTGTTTTATACCCAATGACCTTTCTATTTAGACTCATAATTCGATCTGCATTGACTCTTACAGCTTCAAAACTCATTTTACTCATTTCACTGGTCATGCTGATTGTTCCATCTTCTTTAAGCTCTTCTTTAGTTGATGAAGATCCTTCTCCACAATCTGATCTTGTACTTATGCTCGTTAATTATTGGGGTTTAATGATAATTTTATCTTCCTCGTCAATTTTTATTATATTTTTCTTATTTATCTTTGTAGGGTTGGCAAAGCTAGATATCCATGAACGATCAATTTTTATCTGTTGGGGATTGGACTTAATCCTCTAGAACTTTTGCATAGGGGTAGGCCTTTCAAATTTCTCTGCTTCTACTTAGAATTTATACGATGCGGTAATTTGTCATAGAGCATACTAAGATTAGTTTCATTATGCCCAATTTTGTAATAATATTGACTAAATTCAGCAATATAATTTTCCAGATATCTCATATCTCATATCCCTAATTCGATATTATTAATCTTTCTCTGCCATTCTCTTGTCTTTTCTTCAGAGCCAAGTTTAGCACCGATAAATTGGGTTTCAATTTCTTTGCATAGATTTTTAAACATTGCAACTGGTGTCTCCATCATTCTTAAGGTATTTTTACCTTCTTCAGTTAATGAATTATACCAGTCAGCTACAGTTCCAGAAAAGCTATGTTCTATGTAATTTAAAAAATTGGCAGCAGTCCATGTAGTATTTAAGTTTAAGATACTATTCATGCCTCTTTTCCAATGCTCAAATATTTCTTCTCTATTATAGGCTTCATAAATGTTTAAGATATATCCTGTTTGATTGATTGGAGTAAGGTCAATTTCTTTAAAAGTTGTGGTTTTTCTTGGGACAAACCCAAAGGAAAAATTGGTTGTTCGTCTTGCTGGAACGTACCTAGGTCTTAAGAAATAAGTATTTCTCCTAGAAGGTTCACCAAATTCTTCAGGCTAAGGGACTACATTGTTAACGAGATTGATCTCTGTTTTATATAAGTCGATCTCTTCTTTAATTTCGTTAATCTCATCCTCAGCAACCATTTTACCATTTTTTTTATCTAATTTTCTTTTAATTTCTTATAATGGTAATGCATCAAGATCATCAAGTTTAATAAAGGTTCATTTACTGATATATTTCTTCTTTTATTTGGACATTATTAGTCTCTTCATTATCATCCGATAATACATCATGTTTATCACTAATTGAGCTTATGATTTTGTTTAATTCTTCTGAGTTTTGCTCTTCTTCGAACCTATTTTGTAGTTCGTCAAGAGTATATTGCTTATACTCCATCCTCTTCTTCTTTTTCTGCTTCAGCTGATTTTTCGCATGATTTTTGTCCTACTTTTTTTTTGGATTTTTATCTCGTGTAAAGAAAATGAAATCTTGTTTTTTGGGTTTTGGAAATGATATTTATGCTGAAAAGGAGTACTGATATTGGACGTGGATTTATTGCTACGCCTTACTTCATTAACTTGTGAAAGGTGGATTATAGATATTTGTTTCTTAAGGTCTTTTACTCCAGTCTTAATTTTAGCTAATTCTGCTTTTAATTTTAAAACTATATCAGCGATATAGTTTAATTGAGGTGCTAATGGAGAAAAACATTCTGGTGAGTGAACAATATGTGAATAATTTGGTCCAGGGCACGCAGATGATGATTCTAGCATTGATCACACCTATACACAGTTAATTAGCTTAATTAATCATTAATTAGCTTAATTATCTCAATTGTTTTTAGTCACGTGGCTCTGATACCATATGAAGAGGACGTCGAGTTCTACTAGTGAGCAAAAAACCACAAACACAATTTTAGATTTTTCGAAAGTAAGTTTTAAGAATTGAGGGTAGATTTGCAAAGAAGAAAAGTTTAAGTGTTTGTGCAAAATAGGTGAACAGTGAACAGGGCCCTTTTTGCTAGTTACCACAAAATACAGGACACCTTATAATTAGTTATCAAATTAGAGGACCCTTAAAATATTTTATGAAAAACAGAGGGTACCTCCATGTAATTTTTCCTATTGGAGGTATTTCAAGAACAATGTTATCTAGTGATGATAGGGATTTAAGTTATGAGCGTAGCTTTGGATTCTTGTAACTTGTGCTCTCTTTTCTTAGGTAGAATTTGATCATCTGGTCCCCTTTTTCTTTAGTCTACTTGAGCTGTCTTTATTGATAAGTTTAAGAGAGTCGAGTAAATGGGTGAATAAGGCACAGTGGTTAACTAAGGTTTCTGGCATTGAAACCAATGGACTCCTCGCAACCTTGTTGTCAAAAGAGGGTTCTATGGGGGGGGGGGGTTTGATAAGGAAAAAGAGTAAAATATATTAAACTGAAAAATGTACAAAAGGATGAATTCAAGCAGGCATCCTACAAAAGGGTTATGTACACCCAAGATGGAACCTATCTACAAAATCAATTACATCAAAAGAAGATTCACAAAAGCTCCCACTATCCCAAAAAAAAGAGTCTTGATAATATCTTTGATTCGTTGAGGGGGCGTCTCCTTTCCTTGAAAGACTCTTTTGTTTCTCTCTCACCAAATAGCCCAAAAAATCGCATGTGGGATTAATGAGACGTTTCTCTCTTTAACTTTCCTACCAAAAGCACCATCCCAAGCCAAAAGATGATTCCTCACAGAATCCGAGACAACCCAGGAGACTCCCAAGCAACTAAAGGATAACTCCCACAGAGTCCTTACAAATTGACAATGTAGCAGTAGGTGATTGGGAGACTCTAAATTGTCCTTGCACATAGAACATCTATTTACCAAAATAATTCCCCTCTTTTTTAAATTATCAAACGTCAAAATACTCCCATGCGAAGCTTCCAACGCAAAAACTGACATCTTCAAGGGGGCTGAACTCTTCCAAATGATTTTCCAAGGGAATCGCCCCAAAAATCTAGACTCCATAGTGAAGGTAGAATTAGAGAGGAGCTTTAGATAATAAGATTTAATAGTGAAAAATCCTTTAGAGTTGAGATCTCAAGTAACCACATCAGGTGAGTCTTGGGGTGAAATCTCACTCAACTTACTGAGAAAGGTGGCAAGGATAGTGTCATCCACCAAAGCATCACGGATAAAAACAGGAGACCACACAATAGTGCTAGGCCCACGTTGGTAATAATGTGCAATAGTAGCATCTCTATTCACTGCAAGCACATAAAGAGAGGGGAAGGTATCTCGTAGAGGGCCCTCCGTACAGCAACGGTCGTGCTAAAACAAAATAGAAGAACCTACACCAGCCTTGAAGGAAAAGTGATGAAAAAATCTTCCCCATCCTTTGTGAATGAATCTCCATAAACTTTTCCCATAAGCACCGCTTGGTTTGGAGGGATACCATCCAAGACCATTATCCCCATATTTGCTCCTAATCACCCTTCTTCACAGGCTATCCTTCTCATTCATGTATTTCCACAACCGCTTGCCTAGCAATGCTTCATTGAAGATTCAAATATCTGTAACACCTAATCCCCCTTCTGGTATGAGATTCTTGATAATATTCCATCTAACAAGATGAAATTTGAAGTCACTACCAAAAGACCCCCAAAGGAATTTTCTCTCCAACTTATTAGCCGCTGGGACTCTTAAAGGGAAGAGTGAGAGAAAGTAAGCTGGAATGCTTAACAAAACACTTTTAATAAGTGTCATTCTACCCCCTTTGGAAATATATTTTGATTTTCACCCAGATGGTCTTCTCTCAAAACGCTCGACCACAGGTTCCCAAATGGATTTACCCTTAAATTTTGCACCAAGAGGGAGACTAAGATAGGATGTTGGAAAAGAATTAATAGAGCATCCTAGAACCCCTGTAAGCAATTGAATATTGTCGACTTGCCAACTGGTAAGATAGAGCTCTTTGCCAAATTGACTCTTAGCCGAGACACCGCCTCAAGCCAAATAAGAATGTCACGCAAGTTCACTATTTGCTCGCAATCATTATCACAGAAGATAATCGTATCATCAGCAAAGAGTTGGTGGGAGACATCAGTGGCAGATTCATTCAACCGGTCTACAGAGAAACCAGAAATAAGCCCCACTGTAATAGTCGAATTAACCATCCTTGTGAACACTTCCATCACCAATAAGAACAGAAGAGGGGAGATAGGGTCACCCTAGCTTAACCCTCTAGAAGTACAAAAGAATTGAGAAAGGGAGCCATTAACTAACACCGCAAAAGAAGCAGAAGAAATACAATGGCGAATCCAAGCAATCCATCTCTCCCCAAACCCCATTCTTCTCATCACGTAAACAAGAAGATCCCAATTGACATGGTCATAAGTCTTCTTGATGTCAAGCTTAGAAATAACCCCCGGCTTGCCTGACTTCGTCCTGGAGTCAATAAGCTCATTTGCAGTGAGCACTGCATCCAAAATCCGCCTGCCCCTAAGAAAGGTGTTCTGATTCTCAGAAATGAGACCCCCAATTACACATCTCAACCTACGAGCTAACACCTTTGAGAGCAACTTATAAATACACCCAATCAAACTAATTGGGCGATAATCCTTGATATTCTGTGCATCGGCTATCGTTGGAATAAGCCTATGAAAGTGGCATTAAGGCTAGCCACAAATTTCCCATTAGTGTAAAACTCCGAGAACATAGTCAACACATTCCCTCGCAGCGTATCCCAATTTGCTTGAAGACCATAATCATTCCATCTGGGTCAGGCGCCTTATCCCCACAACAATCCCCACAACAATCATGTAGAGGTCTAATGACTTCTTCTTCATCAAATGGCATCTCAAGAACCTCCCTGGGAGAGGTAGATAAAGAGGGCTACGATAAGCCTTCCACTTTTGGCCTCCAGGGTTTAGTTTCAGAAAACAGTTTCTTGTAGAAGCCATATATCGAGCTTCTCATACTTTCAATCGTTTCATAACGATTCCCCTCAATCTCCACCCCTCACATGAAGTTGAACTTCCTGCGCAGATTGGCTGTTCTATGGAAAAACTGTGTTGTGATCCCCCTCTCTAAGCCGTAGAACCCTTGACTTCTGCCTCCAAGAAATTTCTTCCATGTGCAAAACCCTTGCCAACTGCTCTCTTGCCTCCCTCCTTTGGTCAATTTCATCACTACCGAGACCCTCAGATTCTTCTTTCACATCAAGCGCATTAACAGAATCTAGCAGTTTGTATTTTCTTAACTTAATAACCCCAAAGACTTCTTTGTTCCATTTCTTCAATTCCTCTTTAACAAACTTAAGCTTCCTCACAAGCACAAAACTAGCAAAGCCTTCAACTTCCACCTCTTCCCACCATTTTTTAACAAGGTTAAAGAACCCCTTAACTTTGAGCCATATGTTCTCGAATTTGAAAGGAACCTTCCTCCTCTCCAGCTTGGCCCTCTCCAGAGTTATTAGGAAATCATCTAGAGAGGCCTTGACAATCTAGTGTGAAGTGAGTCTGGGAAATGTTCCTCCCAGTCCAAAGAAACCAAGAAGTGGTCCAACCTCGAGCAAACAGCTTCCCCACTACTCCTAGACCACGTATAATCACCCTTACGCAAAGGAAGATCCACTAAAGCAACATAATTGATGAAGTCATGAAACTTCAACATAGTATTCATTGGACGTAATCCCAAACTCCTTTCTTGAGTGTATAAAATTTCATTGGAATCTCCCCCGATACACCATGGACCAGGCCATCCATGTCTAGTTCGTTGAAGCTCCTCCCAAAACCTCAATTTATCAAGTCTGGCTTGAGGACCATAAACCCCGGAAAAAGCCCATGTGAAGCCACAGTCTACCATTTGAAATGTGCAAGTAATGGAGAAATCCCCCTGAGAAGAGGAGACAAAGTTGAAGGTGTTCTTGTCCCACATCACTATGATGCCCCCAGAGGCAGCTTCAACTTTAAGAAAAGCAAAATCAACAGAATAGTTCCCCCACAAACTACGAACAACAGAAAGTGAAACTTCTTCTAACTTTGTCTCTTGTAGACAAATCAGATCACATTTCCAATTCCTCAGAAAACTTTTTTAAGACATCTCTCTTGCGAAGATCATTAATGCACCTCACTTTCCAAGACAACACCCTAAACATACGGAACCAACATCCCACTAGAGGAGGCACTTGCCTGGTCATAGTTCACACCAAACTCGAGCCTCCTCAATTCTCTTTGCCTTCTGATTGCCTATGGTGTCCTCTGCACACTGTTTAGGCACACTTTGTTTAGGCACAACACCATTTTGGCACATTCCCAGAATTAACATTTTCTCCATCCCAAATATCTTCTACTGAGAACGAATCATTTGAACTCTAAAGAAATGAGAAATCAATGGCTAAAGGAGTTTCCACATCTTCTGAGCAATGGACATAATGGCCAATCATGCACAGGATGCTCACAATTGTTGTCAACCACCCCTGAAAAAGATGCACTACTTCGAGATCCTAAACTCATAGCAAGTGTATCCCGAACCACTTCTCCAGCTTAGTCGCAAGGTACACCACCAAATATACTAGGACCCAAATCTACAGAATAAGAAGTGGAAGTTGTATGAGTTGACGCCAAAGGGGGAGAAGATAATGCATAGGTTGAAGAAGAAGAATAAACACTCCTCACCAGCTCATTCCTTACTAATGGAGGAGCATAATCATCCCTCACCTGAAAAATGGGTGTGCCCATATAAAGCTGACTAGCGATATCAGTTTCCAGCCTTGCTGGATCAAACCATGCAACCTCATCAACTGAAGGAGAACTTGAAGTAGGAGCTAACAAAGCAATAGAGGCATCAGGGACTCCTTTTGCTACTACTACCTCCACATTGCTAGTTGTGTCTCTATTAGTTTCCTTCGAGGTTAAACCCAATGAGCTCTAACGTAGATGGATCTGATTTGGTTGACGTCTATGGACATGCCCAAGATACTCGCCATTTCTCCTGGTTAACTTAGGAGTCTCACCATTCCCATGAACCTCTAGAGACGAGGATGGTTCCACTGAGGAACTTAACCCCAAGTTAGTAGTCAAAGGCAGAGATGGCAAAACACCAGCATAGGAGCGGAGGAACCGTGGAAGCATGCTGGTTCACCAACGAAACCACACTGAGGGCAACAACCTGGGGGTGGTGGGAAGGGAGCTGAGTCCACCCCAAAGCTCTTAGACTTCAATGCTTGTGAGTGGCACCCTTTTAGATGCAAAACTGGTTGGAAGGGAGACTAACCCACAATCTCAGCTACTGAATCAAAGATTTTAACCCAGCCTGTTCATTCCAACCGGCTGGAAAAATAATGAAAGTGCTATTAGCTTCTTTGATTACTGAAAGCTCCAAGAATTTCCCAGCAAGATTGCTCTGGAACTCCAACATGTAAATCCTAGAATGAAGCCTCATTTGATTACACCAAGAAGCTGATTTAGACTTCCTAAACCTACCCCAAGCTCTTACCAACCACAAAACAAGTGGTTCGGGCAAAAAAATGGAGAATCTCCTCCCCCTCCCATTCTCCGAGATTTTCAATATGTCCTCTTTATTCCAACCACACTGAGATCAAACGACCTACTATCAATATACAGAAATTTCTTGCAGCCCCCCCTCATAATACTGGCTAATACCAGCTCTATAGCGGATTACAAACGAGTGCGCCGACGGGGACAGAAACTGCCGACCAGCCTAGCCCTCACTTCAGCAGAGGAGAAAACCCACCCCCCAGAGGCAGATATGAGAAAACTCACCTGAAGAACACGAAAAACCGACGAGTGAGCAAACGGCGACCGGTGTAGGGAATTTCGGCGGCTCCCGGAGATCCAAGATCCAACAGGTCTCAGGTTAACCTCCGATGACCGTGTTTGAATCCCAAGGCCACGATGCCCGGTGAGCGAACACCTCTCTCTGTTTCTCTCTCTCTCTCAGAATTGTGGCTGACGGCAACGGCACGGCATACGACGGCGACTCGCCGGAGGGCAGCGATGACGGCTGGTTAAGCCGGTGGCAGCCACTGCGTCAGCCAAGGCAACCTGCGTTGGGATTGTCGCGGCGGCCATCACCCTAGGTCGTGGGTTCAACGACTAAAGATAATAATTAATAAACAAACCAATCCTTTAGCCTATGAGTGTTTCTTGAACAGCTAGGTCTGAGTTTGGAGTAAGAGGGTTCTACAGGTTTTATGATCATTAAATGCCCTTGTAGCATGATAGCGCTTGGTTTGGTGTTGATTGCTTGTTTAGATGTTGTCGAAAGAATGGCTTTATAATCAATGGGTGATGGTTTCTGAAATATGGGAAAATTAACCTCGAGAATGTATAGGATCAAGAGTATTTCTGGACCACAGTCTGTCGAACTGGCGTGAGGGACACCTGGAAATTGGAAGTAAAGTATGGTACCATGTCTTTGCAGGTTGTTCGTGAGCATGATGCGTTAGGGAGGGATGTTGAACTCTTTCGTAGACACTTGTATGGTACTGACAAGGTGGGACCCACAGTTAAGGGGCATGAAGGTGCAGAACTTGTTGAGGGACTTGAGATCCATGAAGAGGACTGTAAGTTGGTCAAGACACGGATGAGTGCATTCTTTGCCACAAACCTTGATTCAGTGCTTCGGACTTCTGGAATAGATAGCCTAGTCATTGTTGGTTAGTAAAATGGAAGCCTCAATGTTTGGTTAAACTTTTGACACTTTCTCTTGTAGAATATAAAACTTTGAACTGTGTCTCCAATATTCAGGAGTTCAAACTCCAAACTGCATTAGGCAGACGGTATTTGATGCAGTAGCATTGGATTATCCTTCTGTCACTGTCATAGTTGATGCCACGGCTGCAAAAACTACAGAAGTTCATGCTGGTAAGTGCAATCAAATCTCAAACACCAGCAATGCACTTTCACTCTTTAATCTTCTGCTAGAATAGATCTGGTTACCTGTCTTTTTCTTTAACATATGTGATGATGAGCTTATTGTATAAGTCAGAGCAGAATGGCTGCTTTTCATACTTTTTTGGATCTCTTATGGCTTATTCTTGGTCAAACAATTGCCTTTAAACTAGCAGAACCGGCTTTTATTAGCATACATTGTTTGGATTTGTTTCTTCAGTATCAAACCTAAATAATGAGATGTGAGAACTCTGATGTTTTCTAAAATTTTACTGGGGAAGTGTACTTGGTTACAAACCCGGGGGGCGGTGGGGGGGGGGGGGGGGCCCGCTTCTCTCATTGACTAAGTGACATAGGATGCTCATACAATTGCCTCACTTTAGATTTAAGACAATCACATAGAGACTCTCCAGGGGCTTACTCCAAGCCAAGGAAACCTTGCACAGAGAAATATCAAGTTCACTCATTTAATTCTCTAATCATTTTCAGCTCACCATTTAATATTCTTCCGTACTCTTGGCAGCTTAAATTGATAAAAACCCTATGAACTTAGGGAACCTAAAAGATAAGGGGTATCTCTTAGAAAAGAGTGAAAAAAATACCTAGGCAATATAATTCTGAATGGAGTGGGACTCTAAGGCCCTGTTCTTTTCGTAGTTTAATGGACCCAACCCACTCTTTTCCACTCCCATCCACTCCTTCCCTCCCCTTTCCCACATCTTCCCACACTTAAAAAAAAATACTACTCCTTCGCACTCTTTCCCACTCTCACCAACTCCTACATATAACTATTATTTTTCATATTTTGAAAACTTTTAGAATTTATGTAATTGTGTGTATGAATAGTCTGATAATAATTATGAAATGTTTTATTTATTTTTCAGATGTTATGGAAATATTTGTTAATCGTGCTGGAAATTGTAGATATAATTTTTGTTATATATATTGAAGAAATAATAATGTTTTTTGCTTTATTAACCAAATGTTAGTTTTTGGTGACCAGTAGATATTTTGGGTTTGATTTTGTATATGGTAGAAATGCTTAATTTTTTATTTTTTTTCTTGCGTTGGTTACAAAATATTTGTTGTGTGTCACCAATGCGTGGATGGTTGTTGCTATATGTATAAAAAATCTTTTTTTGGTTCATCGTAATTTGGGGCCAAATTTGCATATGCTTTTTCCGGCATAATGAAGGAACGTTTAAATTTTTTTTGCGTTATTTGTAATTTGTGACAGGAAGTGTAGATGTATTCTACTTGTATTTTGAACATATATTTTTTTCCGTGTATTCTACTTATATTTTTTTGGCGTTATTTTGAAAAATTGGTTAAAATCGGTATTTTTTATTGAAGTTCGTGAAGTGGGTTGATGTGAGTTGATGTGAGTTGATGTGGGTTGAAGTTGTTTGAAGTTGGTAAATTTGGATTTACCAACGAAAAGAACAAGACTTGAACATATGTGTTTTATTTTTGTTGTTTGTATTTGGTTAATATATGGAAAAAATACATCCATAATTTGTTATACGAATAATGAAAATTACAATTTTTTTTTGGGTAACAATATTTCGTACCCGAGTCAATATAGAAAAAAATTTTCAGTTAAATTTTTTTGTTATCATCGGTAATTACTATCGCAAATAAAAGAGTACATTAAAAAAAGAAAATATGTAACTTACATCAACTCTCCTACTTCATTCAACTCCTTCGCACTCCTTCCCCCCTTTTCCACACTTTAAAAAAAAATACCACTCCTACCCACTTTCATCCACTCCTTCCCTCCCCTTTCCCACTCACCCATCCCACACTTGCAATTTTTCAACGAAAAGAACAGGGCCCAAGTCTTACCAAAATAATATGAAATGTCTTCATTTTACTCTTTTGTTCCTTTTTTTCTTCGTGGGCTGAAGAATCAGTTTCAGGAACTGTTCTGTTTTGGGCTTGCTTTTTTTGTTTTTTTTTTGGAGGGGGGGATTGATGATTGTGTCTCGTCTTATGTGCACATTTGAGTTAGTAACTAATTTTTACCATTTCCAATATTTATATGTTTTTGTGGCTGTGAGTTTGTATACGTACAATGTTCATTTTGGTATTTTTTATGCTTGAGTTTGTATACGTATAATGTATAAATATAAGTTATGGGAAAGAGTGATTGAGAAAATGTTGCAGAATGACATTTTGATGTCAAAGAACCAATTTGGTTTTATGCCTGGTAGGTTGACCACAGAGGCAACTTACCTCTTTAGAAGCCTTATGAAATTTTATTGAGATAGAAAGGTAGATCTTCACATGGTGTTCATAAATCTAGGAAAAGCATATGATAGAGTTCCACGTGAGTTGTTATGGAGATGTTTGGAAAAGAAAGGAATGTCACCTGTGTATGTTTGAATTATTAAAGATATGTATGAGGGAGGTAGGACGAGTGTTAGGACGTCAGGAGAGGTTACCAATGACTTCTACGTTGGTTTGGGCTTGCATCATGGTTCCGCTTTAAGTCATTTTCTTTTCACTTTGGTTAAAGATGAACTTGCGAAAGGGATCTAGGATGAGTTGTCATGGTATATGTTAATTGCAGATGATATTGTTCTTATTGATGAGACCAGAGAGGAAGTCAATAATAAGTTGGAGTGATGAAGATATACATTGGAGTCTAAAAGTTTTAGAGTAAGTAGATCGAAAACCGGATACCTACATTGTTGTTTCAGTGAAAGAGAAGATCGGGCGGGAGAAGTCACAATTGATGGGATGACATTGACATTACCAAAGATCTGAGAAGTGTAAATATCTACGCTCCATCATTCAACAAAAAAGGGATATTAACGAAGACATTAACCAGCGCATAAAAGTGGGTTGGTAAAAATGGAAGTATGTTTCAGGTGTACCGGTGATAAGATGATGCCTATAGGATTAAAATGCAAAGTTTATCGTATAGTAGCTAGACCTGTTGTGTTGTATGGATTGGAGTATTGGCCTATAAAAAAGAAATTGGTTCAAAAGTTGATGGTAGCAAAGATGAGGATGATTAGACGGATGTTTGGCTATACGAGGGTGGATAAAAGTAGGAATGAAGTAATTAGAGACATAGTTAAAGTGATTCCCATCGAGGATAGAATGAGAGAAACTAGATTCAGATGGTTTGGTCATGTCAAAATGAGTGTAGATGCTCTAGTGAGGAGATGTGAGAGGATTAAGATCCCTAAAGGTAGAAGAGGTAAAGGACGGCCAAAGAAGAGCTTAGACAAGGTGATTAGAGAGGACTTGAAAGTATGACGGAGGACATGACTCAGGATAGGAGACTATGGCGAGATAGGATTAAGGTCTTAGATCATAGAGAGATGTCATTAGGTTGCAGCAGGGTAGCTTTGATTGTGGTGTGTATCTGGATTTTTTTGTTTTTGGTATGTTGTTTTGGTATGCTGGTAGTAAATATATCTCTTAGTTCATTCTTTGCTGCTTATCTTTCGTTTTTTGTATAAAATGTTTTCATAAAAACTTTTTGTGGGTCTTTTGGAATAAGCCTCTTTATGGGCAGGGATGCTTGTTGGTGCAAGGTTGCCTACATTTGGATCTGATAAGGTTGCCTACATCTGGATCTCTCCAGATCACTGAGAGGTGGTGGTGGTGTTGTATTCAGATACCTTAAGTTCTAGAAAGTTCACTCTGGAACTTAATTATTTTCATTTAATTTTCCAATGTATGAGTAACTATGAGTTTGGGTAGTTTTGTTGGACTTCATGAAACATTAAATGAACTAAGATTGGAGCTGTTTTGCTCACATCAGGCATGGTCATATTTGTAAACAGTAAAACCTGTTCTTCTTTGTGTACAGTTGAATCCTTAAGATTGATAGGATTGCTATCTTGGTATTATGCCTATCAATGTGGTGATACAAGCCATCTAGCATAATATGTAGATGATATGGCGATTATCCTCTCCATGATTGCATTATTGCCTTAGCTACCATTTGTCCAGTTGCAGATAAAGCGGGATGCACATGTACACTTCATAGACTCCGGCAAACCACATTGAAGGGAATGAAGCCCTCACCAAATGTAGTTTGTGTGTTTCAAAGCATGTTGTGCACGTCAGTCAGTCATATGATACTGCAGCTTCCTCTTCTCTCTGCCTTTTGCATTATAGCACAGTAAATATTCGGTTGTCATAAGACTGAATCATTTTGGCCTGTTATTACTTTACCTTGACAATCAGGTTGTGACATCTGTGGCTTGTGATGTGATAGAACAGTGGCTTTTAGATTCAAGAGTTTTCATTTGATTTACTGCCCTGCTAGTATTCCCTTGTTCTTCCTTAAAAAGAGAGAAAATGAGTTTTTCTACCTCCTCCTGAAGATGTCAATTTTATGTTTATTTGTTAACATTACTGTGTTTATGACTTCTTTGTTGATATCAATCTAATGATTTCTCATACTGCGATTATGCTGCAAGATGATAAAAGCCTGTTTTGCACTCTGATTCCTCTCTATAATGAGCTGTATTTATTTTGTGACAGCCATGTTTTAACGTGCAAATTGTAACTAATGTGGAGTTTCACTTTTCAACCAGCTAATATCTTTGACATGAAGAACATTGGGGTGGCAACTCCAACCTTGGAGACTTGGTGCAATGCAGCTCATTGATGCCAAGGTAGGAGCATAAGCAATATTACGTACTTGCAGCTTCTGGTGTTATATGCTTGTGAGGTGATGCAAGAACTACTACACGTCTTTCTGGTTTCCAACTTCTGTCCACATGTTTGATTGGATGTGATATAGTAATTAGCATAGCATTTTGTGTTATGTGCAAAAACAGAAATTGTGATATAGGATGCTTTAAAAGCAGTTCCTACGAAAGGGAACAATTGCGTAGGATGCTCTAAGAGCAATTCCTACGGGGAAATTTCTCACACAGAGAAAAATTAACTCATGCAATTTAATCAATATCATTCATAAATCATAATCTGCCTTCTTCAATTGCATAAAGGAGCTGTGTTTAAAAAAACACGCCCGGGGCGCGCCTAGGCTCACAAAAGCCCGAAGCCCACCCTCTTGCGCCTTGGAATGGGTCAAGCTCAGCCCATTCTTAAAGCCCACGCTTTTTTGGGCTTCAGACCGAGGCCCAAAGCCCACAAAGCCCGCGCTTTATAGACCATAACAGCCCATTTGGGAAAAAAAAGAAAAAAAACTTTAAGGGGCCTCGACTCTTCTTTTTGTTTGTGGAAGCCTTTCAATCAAGATGTTACTAAAAGTAAACAAAGTATATTGCTACTACTGAACATGAGTTTGGAGCTGGAAACCCTAACCGTGGTGACAACAATCTAGTAAATGCTTTGTTCTTCTGTCTTCTTTCAGATCTCCTTTTCCATCCTGCTTCTCAGTTATCGGAGAACCATGGAAGGTTTTTCTTTGTTTCCTTTTGTTTTTTTTGCAGCTTCAAGGAGGTCGGAAATGGTGCCTCCTCCAATTCTACAATCATACCGAGCCCTTGCTTTTTTTTTGTGCTTCTTAATCTTTCTCCTTTTCTCTCTCTCTCTCTCTCCCCCTTCTTGGCATGCTGGCAGCATGTGTTATGTTTTTGGGGTTCAATTTATAGTAATTTAATTGAGCTGTGTTTAATGCTTTATTTGTGTTTTGTCGTGTTTAATTGATTCTCTTTTTTTTTTCTGGTGAAAATCATTTATTTGATGCCATTATCTAGTTGATTTTAGAAGAAATATGGTTTTGGAATGATTTTCAAGCAATTTTTTAGTAAAAGTGCGCCTCGTGTCTAAAAAGCCCGCGCCTTCGCCTCGAAGCCTGCGCCCGGGGCCCTAGGACCTTTTGCGCTTTTTTGTGCCGCGGGCTTTTTTAATCTAAGTAAAGGAGCTTATATAACTAACAAGCTACCTGGTATTAGGAAACCTAAATGATAAAATAAAAACTATAAAGAATAAAAATATATAACCTAATATTATCCTAATAGACTAGGAAACTAAATATCCTATAAAGATTTAGTTTTCCTAGTCTATTATGATAATATTATGTACATATTTTTATCCTTTTATAGTTTTATATTATCATTTAGGTTTCCTAATACCAGTTAGCTTCTTAGTTATATGCACTCCTTTATGCAATTGAAGAAGGCAGATTATGAATGATATTGATTAAATTAAGTGAGTTAGTATTTCTCTGTGTGAGAAACTTTCCCGTAGGAATTGCTCTTAGAGCGTCCTACGCAATTGTTCTCCTTTGTAGGAATTGCTCTTAGAGTGTGCTCTATCAATTTGGTATTAGAGCCTTTTAATTCATATCGCTGCCAAATTTTCATTTTCGATGCCTTTTTTTTTGTTTCGCAAGTCAGCCAAAAAAAAAAAAAATCAGCAAGGAAATTGAGGCAACAATATTCTACAACATGGCTCCATTTTTTCTATATTATTTGTTTACTGTTGTTCATATCAGCATATCACAACCATGGCTTGGTATGCATGTGTGATAAGCACCTTAGATTAAAAAAGCCCGAGGTACAAAAAAGCGCAAAGGGTCCTGGAGCACAGGGTGTGGGCTTTTCAGATGCGAGGCGCACTTTGGCAATAAAATGCTCTAAAATCATTCCTAAACCATATTTCTTTGAAAATAAGGTAGATAATGACATTAAGTAGGGAATTAAACATGAAGATAACCATGAATAACATTGCAAATAGTCATAAAATACAATAACATAACATCATAATGTCTCTAAGCACACACCATAAAATAGTGGAAGTCTTAAAAGGCACAAACTAGCATAGCCATAGAAGGAAAGCATAAAACACATAGCACATAAAGCAAAATAGCTCATAAAGGTGAACTAAGCATCCTTCTCCTCATCATCTTACACCACATGCTCTGCATCTTCATCATCATTCACCAACTCAACATCATCTCCAATATTATCTTCCTCTTCCTCTTCCTCTTCAAATTCCTCTTCCTCATCTTCATCAAACAATTGAGTACAAGCTCAGGAGGATTTAGAACCAGAGGCATGAGTGGGAGCTTTTCCTTTGTCCCTTGCCGAAATTTTAGTGGTGCTAGTGCTTGTTGATCCTTTACGCTTAGTGCTATAGCAGGACTCATTAGCGCCGTAAGCTTGAGCAACAACTGCCGAAGTCAAAGTATCCCCCTCAAACACAAGATCATCATCATCTGAGTCATCTTCCATTCTCCCAAGCAACCACTCATTACTTTCATCAATTTCTTTTAAGAGGATAGGATCTCTAGAGCTATTCTCTTCATGTTTGCGCTTCAATGTACGATTTGATTTGACAAAAACCAAATCATTTAATCGGGATTGTGCTAGCCTATTTCTCTTCTTGGTGTGAAGCTGTTAACAAAAGTAAGTAGGTTTAATTAGTTACCAATAAACTAAAAATTATATAAGTGGATAGTTTTTGTAAGTTGTAACTTACATCTTGAAACACACCCTAATTCCTCTCACGTCCCGTTGCACTACAAGTAAGGCTAAGGATTCTTATGGCAAACTTCCTCAAGTTGGGTGTTGAAGATCTATATAAACTCCACCATTGAGCTATAAAAAAAATAAATTAGAATAAGCATTTAGCTAAAACAAAAAAGAGGGTGACTTTGAGAAGTTTTGTATGAATATTCTTACCTAGTGCTAATGACTTTCTTTGCCTTATTGCCATGGGCATTCCAAACAAACCTTGAGAAGTTTTGTGGGAATTCAATTCGGCGAGAATCTTGTCTTGAGTCTCCAAATCCGGAACCATCCTTGCAATGCAATCAAACAAACCCTTCATCATGTCGCTACAATCTTCAATAGATGGGTTTGAATAATAGACTACCGGATTCAAATAATGTCCCGCCGCATGTAAAGGTTGGTGAAATTGAAATTCCCATCTTTTATCAATATACTTGAATGCCTCTTCATAATTCTCCTCTTTGTTTGAAAAGCTCTTAGCAATAGCCTCCTTAGCTCTATCCATAGCCTCATAAATATAACCCATAGGTGACTTTTTGTCTCCATCAACCATGCGAAGAACCTTGACGAGAGTACTTATCAATTTAAGAGAATAGAAAGTACTCTTGCAATAACTCCCTTGCAAGATATAGGGTGTCATCTTCTTGCCCCCCACATCCTTTGACCATTTGCTATTGCTCCATTCTTGAGAAGTCACCATCTTTCTCAAATTGTTTTTTTGTTTGTGAATCGAAAAAAGAGTGATAAATGATGTAGCAAATCTAGTCACGACAAGCCTATGTAAGTTCCTTTGATTAGTGAATCGCCTCATCAAGTTCACAAGGACAACGTAACGGAGTTATGGATATAAGCATTGATAGTCATACTCTTCTTTAGAGCAATCTTGACTTTGGGAATATTCTTTCCAATGTCTTCCAACATAAGATCAATGAAATGTGCGGCACATAGAGTCCAAAAGAGGTGTTGCTTGTTAGCCATTAACAATTTTCCTACATAAATGTTTTTATAAAAATTTAATTAGAAATTAGAATTTATGAAATAGGAATAGAATAAATATATAGCTAACATATTAGGAATGTTGATAAGTAGATGATTGAATAGAATTTATGAAAGCAGGAGGCTACCATGTCAGCGCTTCGAAGGTGATGAGGTGCGCCTCAAGGATGTGAGGCTATATCTTCTCCCTTTTTCTTTTTTTTCTTAGCCTTGCGTTTACCTTATTTCTTATTTTCCTTCCTTGGGAGTTAAAAAGTGAGCTAAACTTGTACTGTGAGTATGTGCATTGGGGAACTCCAATGATAGGATAACATATTTTAAGGTTACTTGTGGTGTTAGTAGTCATATTGATGTCTAATCACATTTTTAATGCATTTATCTAACTTGTTTCTGCAAAATACGCTTTGTGAAGTATGAAATATTTTTAAAAAATTTTGCATAGAAGTGCTCATCGCATCCATGATGCGTGCGTCTTCGCCTCGTGCCTTGCTCTTCACGCTTTAGGATCCTATGCTCCTCAGTGCGTCTCGCTCTTTTTAGAAATGATTCTTAGTTTCTTACCGGCTTTAACGTAGTTAGATGCATTGTCGGTCACCACTTGGACCACATGCTCCTCTCCAACTTCCTCTACCATATCATCAAGAACCTTGAATAAAATGTTTACATCCTTTATAACTTCAGAGACATCCATTGATCTAATAAAGACCGAGCCTTTTGGAGAGTTGACAAGAAAGTTAACAATATCCTTTTGGACGGTAGTATCACGCCATCCATCAGATAAGATAAAACAACCTATCTCAGCCCATTCTTTTTTATGCTCCACCATTGGCTTCTTTGTATCTTCAACTTCTTTTTTGAGGAAAGGGACTCTCAACTCATACATGGAAGGTGGTTTCAATCCCGAGCCAAATTGACCTATAGATTCACAAAGCAATAGCAAAACTATCAAAAGTGATGGCATGAAAAGGAATCCCGGCATTATAAAACCACCTTGCTAGGTCTCTATAAGCCTTTTCTCTGAACTCTTTCTTGCATAGCTCATTTAGTGATTTTTGCCTCCCTTGGTCCTTTCGAGCCTTGACAACATTTGCGGGATTAGGAGTATAGTACATATCCAATGGACCTTTTTGCATAGGTTTCTTAGCAAGCACATTATTACTTCCTTTTGTTCCACTTCTGCCATTTGCTTGTTTTCCGCTTCTAGGATTCATTTCAACACATTCATCATCTTCATCTTCATCTTCATCAACAAAGTGGCCTTGCGGCATTTGTCTAGACATATCATATGCTTCATTTGTTGATTTTTTTAACTCTATATAGTCTTGGATTTTTTTCCTAACATGTCCGGGACTTTTTTACAACCTATAGTATTGCGAGATCCTCCCACTAAATGTTGCTTAAGTCGGAAGACTCTTCCCATGGTCCTCACTTCATAAAAGTTACAATAGAAATTATTTTTATTAGTTTCATCTTGCCTACCATACTTCCTTCTTGGATCTAAAGGTCTAGAGGAGACCAAATCCATAGGAGTACCGGATGTATCCTCAATTCAAGTAATTCAACTCAAAAATCAACACCACAAATGAGTTCGCTACAATTTTCAACAACCAAAAAAAAAAACAACCACACAATCAATTAAACAAAGCAATATATAATTAAAAGTTTAAAACATAGTGCATTTAAATTAAATTGAAGGGCCCAGCTCAAGGCTCAAGCTGCCCCGTGGAATTAGACAGAGAGAGGGGGTTTAGAGTTTAGACTGAGGGGGGTCTTCCAGAATCCAGGGAGAGAAAGAAGAGAAAAGAAGAGAAGGGTCTGGGGCTCTGGGCCCTGTAGCAGCTTGTGACCCATTCAAGCAAAAAAAAAAAAAAGAAAGAAAAGGAGAGCTCGAAACCACTTCCATGGCTGTCCCGACACAGAGAAGGAGGATGAGGATGAGGATGATGGAAAATTGAAAGGAGAAAGGAGCAGAAGCACTTACATGGCTGTGTCGAGTTAAGGTTTGCGCTGAACGAAGAGAGAGAGGAAGGAGAAGAGCCTCACTGACTTCACCAGCCACACTAGAGAGACACCTCAAAAGAGGAAGGTAAGAAGCACTCGAGGCCCATAAAATTCACCTTTGTAATTTTTTTTCCTTTTTTTGTTTCCAACGGTGCATTAAGATCCATAAGGCGCAGAAAGTGTGTGCCCCGTGCCTTACCTAGAAGCCCAGAAAACCCTGCTTAAAGAATGGGTTTTGCCTTACCCATTCCAAAGCGCAACAGTGTGGGCTTCGGGCTTTTGTGCACCTAGGGGCCCTTTTTTAAAACACAGATAAGCACCGTCGTGCTCTTTTCGTGATTGTACATAACAAGTCATGACTTGTTACAACAAATTCCCTGTACCAATTTTTCTCTCCGTATGGGGATATAGAAAACATAGTTAGATTTCAAAATGGGTGAATTTTATACTCGAGTGAATTTTCATTCCCCAAGAGATGTTGTGAACGCCTTTTGCAAGCTTCAAGGGTGTCAAATTTATGAAGATGGTTGTGAGTTGGATCTTTGTTTTGCTAGTGAATCCATTTGTGTTTGTACGCCATATATTCCTAGCTACAAATTGGATTGTGAACATCCTAGAACTCCTATAACTATAATACCTCGGGAGCACTCTATAGAAGATTATATGGTTTCTTCCCTGAGGTTCTCCACTAAACAATCAATTTCTTATTTGGAAGAAACAAATCCAGCATACCTAGAAGCACATGAAGGGGGAGCTGTCGTTGGGAAATCAAAAAGGAAACTTTTCTCAATAAGCCTACAAGAGCGCATGTCCCAGGAATAGAAGTTTTAGATCTAAACATGACAATTGACGTTAAGGGTAATTCTTTTGATTAGGTGAACCAAGCAACAGATTCCATAGTTGATTGCATTAACTCTTTGGTTCAAGATATTGGACATGATGAAGCAAAAGTGACTGAGCACTCCGACATTGATGAAGATAAACTTTCCAACATTCACGACACCAAAGACGAGTTGTCAAAAGATACTTGTATAATCCCAATAATTGTTGAGCTTGATATTGGATTTTTAATGCCTAAAAAGCTCTTTCAGAAAACTAAAGTTCATCCACTATTCACATGGTTATTGGTGCTCGAGACTTAGTTTTAAAAAGCGCAAGGCGCAAAGGGTCCGGGGGACCGAGGTGCGGGCTTTACAAACGCAAGGCGCACTTATGCAAAAAAAAATGTTTAAAAATCCTTTTCATGACTTATTTGCAAGTAGTAGTGGCAGGACATCATTAGATTAGTATAGTTTAGTTATTTTCCATTTTAAAATCTAAACATCACAAATTTAGGTAATTTTTGAGAGGAATCTAACTGAGAGAGCTGCGAAATCTTATTGTTACAAACTTTGAAAGGAGACTAATCCATAGATATGAATATATGATAGGATAGCTTATTCTTCCAAAATTAGAAGGCTGAAAACTAGTTGATTCTGTCCTTAAAAAAATGAAAAGGAAAGGAAAGAATTATATATACTCAAATTAACAATATTCTTTCTAAATTAAATATAAAAGGAAAAGATAGAATATGTTTAAATTAAGCCCTAAAAGGTTCCTTCTCCTTTAAACAACCCCCTTCAAAGAGGGGTTCTGATCGAGATGACAATATAAGGCTAAGGCAAGTGTTAATTTGAAGAAATTTCGTCTTTTATATGTTCTAGAACTCTCTTCTCTCTCCCTATGCCTGGGGTGTTCTAAGGCGCAAGGCCTGCGCCTCTCGCCGAGGCGCGCCTTTTTAAACTAAGGCTCGAGAAGATTTTGAAGCATGCAATTTATAACATCTTCTAGGAAGTTGAATCAATCCTCTCTTCCTCATTCGCAATTCCTGCTCATGTCAAAAATCGAGGTCGAGTTTTTTCCAGCTAGGGGAGAATGATGAAGGATAATAAGGATAAAGAATGGGGAAAAATATTTAGGAAATTAGAATATTTTGATATTGGAGATCTTTTGTATTTTTTATTATTTTCGTAGGTTATTTTTATGTGTATTTTTAAATATCCTTATTTTGGCTATTTTAAAATATGCTTAAAAATAACCTATGAAAATAATAAAAATACAAAAAATCTCCAATATCAAAATACTCTAATTTCCTAAATATTTCTACCAATTCTGTACCTTATTATCCTACATCATTTGGTCGGACTTTGACATGGCATGCAGCCAATGATTCCTGTGAATCTTAGGAGTTTTATCCTTTAGCCTTTGATCGTAGAAAATAAAACACCTCAAAGATCCTCTGGAACTGATCCTTGAATGCGGTTCATTAATCACCCTGTAGGTTATTTAATTATTTTTTCCCTACCTTGTGTGGTTAAGCAATTATGGTTTATCTATTTGGTTAGGTTTACTATACTAGGCTACTACTTTCTGTCCAGGGTTGTGGTCCTTGTTGATTGATACATGTTTTCTCAATGGTGGAGTACACACCTGTTAAAGATCCTTTTGTGAATCTTCTTGACCTTTTCTATAATTTCAACGTGCGGCGATGGCACCTCACTATGAATCTCTTCATTCTTCTTCTTCTTCTTCTTCTTCTTCTTCTTCTTCTTGTTATCTCTTTTAAAGTATGCCATTCCTATACATCTGATGGAACATACTTGTCTAAGCAGCCATTGCCTTTTGAAAATGAACTTGCTTAATTAACCAACACTATGTCATCCATGCTATATACAGGAGGGCCATGCCTCACCTATGCAGGGATTATTACCCTTGAAATGGGACTGAACCTTTAAACTTTTGAGATGCTCCTCCAATAATTTTCCCCTTGCTCTTATCTGATGTGTAATATCATCATCAGTCTCCCATGCTTCTTGAATGATTCTCAAGGTATCCTGACCTATCTTTCTCTTGTATAGCTCGTGTATCAAACCGAACCTCTACGTTGTTGATGCTGTGGTGGCTGACACACCTTTCAAGTACTGCGGTTTTGTTCTTCTCAATCTAAGACCCTTTGGCTCCTTGGTTCAGCCCCAAACTTCCACCTTCTTGTTGACATCTCGACTTAGTTAACCAAACTGGTATATCAAGACATGACAGACACCCTTTTAGATACAGTGAGGTCATTCATAACCATTGCGAACCGGAACAAACTCAAAGCCAACTGTGATGCAGCCCCCTATTAGAAGTAAATGTACTCCCTATTCATTGGAATTTGTAAATTCACAAATTCCAAAATCTAAATATGTAAAATAAAAAAGGACACATCTCGAAAACTTCTGAGCACAAATTGCTTTGCATAAATGGTGGTCTAACCACCTTCTAGGAAGGCCTGCAAGCACCATTCACTTTATTTGCATGCCAAGGTACTGTTAAGGAATATCCACTCAACACAAAGCAGAGAAAAAAAAAAAAACCCTCAAAAAATAGAGCCGAGTTATTCTCAAGTGGATCATCAACCTTTGGGGATCAGAGTGCGAGCTGCTCTAGTAGAAACACTGAAAATAATGTCCCTAATGCATGTCAGAAAATCCTTGCTATTCACCATGAAGTTTCTAGGCTTGCTCTCATCCCAATTTATTGGAGTAGCAGTATGCAACTATGGATTCAGCAGATCCCCACCCCACCTTTCTTTTTTAAGTAACTACACGACCTCATCTTTCCAGTCTTGAGGTTCTCTATATAACCGAATCCAGTTTGGAAACAGTTTCATTTTCTTGGGAAATCACCCTCCGAAGTTAAAAGGCTCGTGAGACACATTGTATCTGTTATAATCTCACATTCCTCAGACCCCATATGGCATATTTAGCAGAAATCCTGTGTTCCACCGGAGGTCAAGAAAGTAGACTCAGCCATGTTCTTGCCCATAATCTGTCTCCAATCGACCCTCTGTTACCCACCGTTCCATATTGTATAAGCTTTTTGAACGGAGAATCTATTGAAATTAAGGCATGCTTCATAAGCTGTTTCATCTAGGTAAAGAAACTCATGCAATCCACCATTTCTAAATAACCAGCTGGCATTCTTTCGAAATAGGCATACCACAAATCCTGCTTGGTAAAGCAGTTATTATTAAATATGTATCCTCTTAATCTATATGTATTGACCTTCTCACTGAGAGGCGACACAGACTCAGCAACAGCTGCTCTTTTTAAATAATGATGTTCAAAATGTCCTCCTTACTAAGATTAGTCACACGCACATATACACACACATTTACACATGTATATACAGGTGTGCATATATACATGTCTGTGTGCGCGGGCATGTGTGTAAAAGCAATAAACACCTGGATATCCCAATATCTCCCCATGTCCTTGCTGGATGATATGTCAGCACCTTTTTGTACATCAATGAAAACCATGTTCGATCCCTATCTTTTACCTCTGGTGGGATACGTTGATTGTCTAAACATGGAAGAAGCGAGAGTCAAAATGTTAGACAGCAGTGGGGAACCTACATTAGAGGTATATATAAAACCAGTGACAGATTTTGGGGGGGGGGGGTGTTGGAGCAAGAGTAGGGAACTTCCCTCCCAAAAATATGGATATAAAATAAGGACCAGAAGAAGCTTATCTATCAAATAATTGTGTATTTTTGGGAACTCATCAAAATTGCAATCTCTTTGATAAATTTTGCTTTAAACTTTTAGCAATTTTTCCCCTTGTGAAAAATGAACGACCACAAGCAAGTCTTAAAAGTATTTAAATATGAATAATTTATTTTGCAAGAAGGAAAAGAGAAGATGCAATCCGGGTTACAGATTGCGTGTGATATTTTTAACCTGTAATCAATAGTCAAGGAGAATTTTGGTATGTCTTCATTAGTCTGTGCTGCCATTCTTCAAAGCATATTTAAATCATACTTGTCCATGGATGGTGGTATCTGGTAGGCTATGCTTTGCTTCTTTCAAAAGATGTCTCTCCTGTCTCTTTTCGGTCATCCTTATCCACGATTTGCTAATTCAATTATGCTAAAATGGTTATCATATAGATTGAAGAGGATGTTGGATGTCATGAGTACTTCATATGCTGCTCTTGTCCGACATAATGTGAAGTTTTCTAGGTGAATGCGTGTTAAAGATTCATTTCAGAGGGAGAGAAGAAGGGAGGCTTGACGTTCGACTGCTGGCCTTGACGGTTCCAGATTGAGCCAATCAGTTTAACAGATTGGGTTTGATGTATGAACTGTGTGAATTATGCTCTAAAGTGCCGGTAGACTATGATATCATCCTTGTAGCATGTGTAGTCACTAAAGATATTTGTGCTGGTGTTAATGCATCATACGATCACTTTTCGGTTGGCTGATAATGAAGATTTGTAGTAATGGAGAAATAATTGATGCGAATAATTTGAATGATAGAATCCTATTAGAAATAAGGTTGCATACATATGGATATCTTCGAACATTGTCTTGTCAGAATCTGCATTGGGACTGCAAATTTCTCTGCAATGTAACCTTCACATGTGAACTGTAGATCACTTTTCTTCTCATAGGGATTGGTGATAACTATATCCAGGTCTATGCAGCACCTCTGAAGCATTGCATCTGCAAAGAAAAAGGGTCAATTTGGCCCGACTCCTTTCTTTGGTTTTTCTTTTTCCTCCTTTTGGAAGGAAAAAGAAGCAAAACCATCTGTATCTTCACATTGCATGATCCCAGAAAAGCTGCCAGTGGGCTCTGTGAATGTCATGGAAAGGGCTACTGGACAACATGATTGGTTTTTGATATCACTTATATCAAATATCAAATGCATTTCAACAAAGTGGGAGTTTTACATCAGGATCTTTGGGAATCAAATTATGTGTTTCTTTGTCAAATGGTAGATGAACAAGCAAGGGCTCCACTCCTTAAGCTCTTGTAATGTCATAATCTCCTTGCAAAAGAAAGTGGAAAAGCTTTTCATGATAGTTATTTGCAATCAAACCTTTGGTGATTGAAAAAAAGGTATGAACCGTGGACTGTGTGCATGTGCAATGTTCTTAAGCAACTGAATGCTTGATCGGCTTAGCTAGGCTGCGGTCTTGTGGATTTGGTGTATGCTTTGTATCTAGACGTGGAAAACACGTCAATGATGATTTAACTTTGAATCAGGTCACAATGAGTATGCGTCAAGTTTCAGTCATATTGGTTTGTGTCAGGCTTGAGTTATCTGATTGAATCAGGTTACGCTTTGATGTCTCATATTGTTGATCTTTGTTTGAAAAATCATTATCAGTATACGAGTAGGAGCTTGGTCAGTTTAAATTTGATTCAAGTCTTTTTGGATACGGTTTAATATTTAGTCACTTAAGTTTGGGTTGGATAGTTGCTATATCGGGGTTGGTAGAAGTTGAATTGAGAGATATGATCGTGTTCACATTAGATTGATTTTATTCTTTTGGCTTAGATAATTGTGTAGCAGTTAATTTGGTCAAATCTATTTCTATTGTCATAATGAGCCAGAAGCATGTTTCTTGGTTCAAGAGTCACGTGAGAATTCTCTAACTTTTACATTCACAAAACAAAAGAAGATATAGAACTTTACAATCGAATTAGAGTATTTCATCTATTAGAGTATTTCACCTATTATTAGTTGATTTAAATTGGAACCTCTTGTGCGGTAACAATGAAATAAGAGCCACCTATCCTACATAAAGGTGATGTTAGCTGTGGTTGGCTCATCTAATGGAGTTCTTCAGTAGTTGTGTGCACAGTTACGCTTTGTGGTTTAGTCGCGTTGGTATAGCAAAAGGCTTACACCCTAGTCGATGTTAAGTATATCTACTTACAAAAAAATGCTATTAGGGCAAGGATTATGTGAAAAGCAATAGAATGAAGTCATTTCTCATGAGGGAAAAAAAATTCTAATCACCAGAGTGAAGTCTACCTGAAAGGCAACGGTGTTTTATTACACTATAGAATTAGGAAAGGCATTAGGATTACTCCATCTATTTGCAATGATCAGATAAAAGGGCATCCCTAACAAGTAAAAAACCTTTCAACTAGTGAAAATTTCATGTGCAAAAGCAGTGGTGGCCAAAATTTGGGTTCAGATTCTTTTCAATTTATCATAACTCATAAGTAATCTAGTGTTGATCAGTGCTGATCATAACTGAAATTCTGAGTAAGTGTTGATCAGTATTGATTGGTATTAATCAACGCTTATTAGTGTCGAATACCAATAATAAGTACTTATAATAAATTGAAAAAAATAGACCTTTAATTAGACATATCGGACAATGTGTAAAATTTGGAGAAAATTAAAAAATATATTAGATACGCCTTTCTAGTCAAATAAATCGAATAAATTTAAATGCAGGTCAAAATCAGGTTGACATGGTAGAAACTCTTAAAATTTGCCGAAGAAATAGCAAAGTACTTCTACTGCAATAATGAATCATGATTAAAGTGTACCAACATTATATAGCCCCTCCCAAGCCCAGAGAAACTCTTAAATACATCTACTAAATTAATGAAAAATGATTATTTAATGCTGAGTTGGCTAGTGACTCTGTAATTTGAGCGCAATACCCCTTGCTTGAAGTCCTATGTTCAAGTTCCACAAGTGGCAATTTTTGTCGTTGTAGCTCCCTCCCTTCTTTAATTTGGCCCCTTGTTTTCCTTTGATTGAGCATTGGTTCATGAGTTTCTCCCTTCATGGGCATATTTCCTTCTTTCAATTTAGCCTACTTTTTTCTTTTTTTATATCTTTTGTGATGTTTGTTCATTTTTTAACAAATATAAACATATATTATTCTAAATTACTTTCACAATAAATGAAAACACTACTTGATTTGGCACCTTCAATACAAAAATCTAGCTTCCCCTCTGGCTAAATAAGAGGTCACAATAAGATAATATACAAAATGATAAATGTTTTGTCACAATAAGAAGACATGCTATAAATTGATAAATATTTTCCACAAGTTGTCCTGGTTAAAAACTATATTTATTACTAACACATGTTGGTTCGAGTGGTTTGATACCTATTTTCCTTAAATAAGGTCTCATATTCAAAACTTATGAACGGATATTGGGCAAATAGTAGTTTAACTCTAGTAATGAAGGAACCGAGACCCGAAAGAAAAAACTATATTTATTATAAAAGCAAAAAAGAAAAAAATAGTTTTATGACTAAATAGTGAAAGGATTTTGCCACTAGCTTATAGATTGAGTAAAAAGCTATGTTTTCCACAATTATAAAATTACATGTGTAAATATATAGATCTTTACTGTTCGGGTTGATTCATACAGTATGTCATTTATACCCATTGTTGTAGGCAACGATTATTGAAAGTTAACAATTGATATTTACTTTTAACTATTAAAAATTTAGTGATTTTAAATGATATAATATCTCAATCCATTAATATCTCGTCACAATATACTTAAAAAAAGTGTCTTACCACAAGGCACTTACCACCAACATGATATGGCGGAAAATCAATCCCACACTATTTTGTTTCGACTGTAGAACGTGTTCCATGAAGTGTGTGACAATTGAAATTTGGAATCATATTTAGTGGAAATTTAGGAAAACCACCATACATGTGCATAATGATTTATAGTAATCATAATGATAATTTGAGTGGTTTGAAAGATAAGCCGCAAGTGTAAAGACGATCCACATGATATGTGGCCAAAGCCCAATATGATTTGCTCATGACTTTTGTGCGATTGATGGTTTGCACGACGTACATCAAAGAAAATATCATATAATGCATTGTTAGCATATTAAACAAGTTTAAGTCCTTGAATCAATGTTGTCGCTTCACTCACCTCAAATTGTTCATATGTACTATCTACAATATGTATATCATACTTCTGGAAAGTGAGAGCGTATACCCCCATGAACCACAACAGCAAATATATATTAAAATATTAATATATGATAAATACACTCGTGAAAAATATATATATATGGACAATGAGAGCATATGTTTCTAGGAGCACATAAGAAATTGTATGGCAAATTATTATATACACCTAAGAGTATGCACTCCTATTGTCACACATATATATACATTTTTCAATGTGTATTTGTCATATGAACAGTTATTAACATATGTTTAGCTTATATGACTTTCGGGAGTACATACTCTCGGGTATATGATATAGGCGTTGCTCTCTCTATATATACAACAAAACCTCCCAAAGTTAACATATGCCACATGTCAAAAGTTTAGAGGTTTGGCTTTTTCGTAACTTGATTCCAAATCAAACTCCAAACCACATAAATTATTATTTTTAATTAAGATAATATAGATGAAAAGTTTTTCACCATTATAAATATGGAATACTAGGGATCTTAGATATATCATATTTACTATAAATATGCAACTATTAAAAAATAATAAAAATTATTCATTTCTATTGGTGTTGTTGCTAACTTGCTATTATTATTATTATTATTATTATTATTATTATTATTATTATTATTA
>JACYFF010031957.1:13119378-13147521 GCA_017589665.1 Selenicereus undatus | reverse complement strand
TATTATTATTATTATTATTATTATTATTATTATTATTATTATTATTACTATTACTACTATTACTACTACTACTACTGCTACTGCTACTGCTACTGCTACTGCTACTGCTACTGCTACTGCTACTACTACTACTACTACTACTACTACTACTACTACTACTACTACTACAACAACAGCAACAACAATAACAACAACAACACTTATAAGACCTTACCACAAATAACTTATTATATGAATAATAAATAATTCATGAATTACGTAAGATTATTACCCAACAGATTTTATAAAAAGGAGTGGAAAATCCACAATTAGTTAAAGGTATTATAAAGTGATTTTTCTTTTGCCCATTTACAAATAATTATGAGATAGGGGTTTTCAACTTAACTTTAAAAAACTATTTATACTTTTTTTTGAAAAAAATAGAGGCTCAACAAAGCTTTCCACACGACTAGAAAAGTTCAAAATAACGATGGGATTTAGCGACAGACTAATTTAACGACGGACCTAGTGACAGATATGGCGACGAAAAAACAGTATTACAAAAAAGTCAGATTATGCAACAAATTTGGCGACGGATATATATTTCCGTCGCCAAAATTTACCCCTGGTGATGGAATTTCAGTCGCCTAAATAAAAAAAATTTTATTATGGCGACAAAATTTCCATCGCCCAACCCGAAAAAAAATTTAAATTTAAAAAAAAAATTAGGGCTGGCGATGGAATTTCCGTCGCAAGCCCGTTTAAGTGAAACCAGATCTCGGTCTGGTTTCACTCATTCGACGTGAAGAAAATTTGAGAGAGAGAGAGGCGAATGCTAGGGAGCTCTATCCGACCACCGCCAGCACCACCCAGCTGCCGCCGGTGCCCTCCTCTGCCGTCACCGCCCTCCCCCCACTGCCGGTAGCCGCCAATCGCTCTTCCCTGCCCCTCTTGCCGGTTGTTTTCAACTAATTTGAGGTCAGTTTTTCAACTACATTAGTTGTAATTTCTATAGATTTTTGTATTACATTGTTAGAATTTCATAGTTAGTTCATATTTATGTTGAAATGTGGTATTTGTGTGAGGTTATAGCTCTAATTTGGTTCAAGAATTGGGTAAATGCGATTTAGGGTTTAAGTTTGCTAGTTTAAAGTTAAAATTTGATATGGTGATGGAATGAAATGGTTTAATGGATAATGTTGTTGAAATGTGGTTGTTGGGCAAAAATTCAATAAAAATAAATAATATGCATAACACAACTTTTCGACGTATAAAAAATATACATCGGTTTATTATGAGTACGACCCTATTCAAGAGGATAAATTTCCTTAATTACGTCTCCCGTCTCGGAGCCCACATTTTGATTCCGATTCGTTTTATTTTATTATTTTCTATTCCTGTTCGTTTTATTTTGTATTAATGAGAATTTATACAATTTGGTTCGACATGTATATTGTATGCCGAGTCATCCGTTATCCAAAACTTAATTGCATCAGATAGTGGCCGTATAGGCACCTTCTAGGAAGGGTACTACACGTACACATTCTTCATATGCAGGTTATGACATGGGCAATTTTATTTGATTTGGAATTTGGGTTGCACTCACTTATTTATCGTGAGTTGCCTACGTACCTCTTTTATAGAGGATCAAACTGGCCGTAGTTTTTTGTGCTGAATGTCATTTAGGCTTACATCTTGGAAAGGGAAAAATTTAGTAAGCTTCGTTGTATATTTGGCTTGGGTACGGTCCATTTTTCCGTACCTATTATTTGAGAAAGATTCATCCTTTTGAGAAGCTTGGATTTTTTATTTATTTTGGTTATGTAACATGTAACCAATGGTTACAGAATTGTAATTTGGTCTTTTATGAAGGATGGAAAATATTAATAAGGTTTTCTTTAGCCCGTTTCGTGGACTGGGAAATTTGAGGGGTCGGTTTCTATATTTACGAGGCTTGACTTCTTATCATTTGAGTAGGTAAGGTACAATCGACCAAGAAAATTCACTTTCTGTGAAGTGGGGGTATCGGTTTTGTATTTCCTTGGAGCTCAGGTCCTTGTCGACTTATTTTGGTACGTAAGCGACAATGAAGGAATACATATCAGTTGGAAAATTACTCCCTTTAAACCGAGAATTTAATTTGTTCATGCTTTGACAATACAATTTTTCTTAAACTCATGCATCCAACATGTTTCAAGATTTTGTTATCTTATAATAGTATGGGAATTATGGCACTCCATTTTTTTATTTTTTTATTTACCTACCAAATCAGGCTGATAGCATATCACCATGCCCCCCCTTCTTTTAAACTTGGCCAGATTTATTTTTTTTTATCAAAGTGGCTATAATCCCTTCTGTTTTCCTTTCCCTAATTTTAAGGGAATTTAAATAATCAACTTACTTGAAGCAAATCACACTGAGGAGGCCACGTTTTGTTTTGTTTTGTTTGCTCTTTTTTTTTTTAGTTCTTAACCAACAAAAAAACAAAAGAAAACAAAAAGTTTATCACTAATTTGAAAAAGAGTCCAACATTTGTTGGGGACTCTTATGTTAAGAAGCCTTATTGATGCAAACTTGTGAAGGCCTATAAAAGCAAGGGACTCATCCTCCGCTTTTCACGTCTTCAAATCAATTAGACTTTCACCGTAACGACTTGTACTATTTGCTTGATTCGACTGAAGCATTTACTAAGCCGAACTTCTTCATCTTTTTGTGAAAGGTTTGTCTATAGTGACTTCCTTATACAAAAGAAAAAAATTTTAGTTCAATTATTGTTATCATTTTTTAAAAAAATTTATGACAACTCGTAAAAGAAGAAAACAAATCAAGATCCCCAAGGATCTATATTCCATAAGTTCATGAGGACTTAAGATTCGCAAGGATCAACATCCCACGAACATATAAGAGTTGGAGATATGAAGGCCATGGTAAATAGATCTTGGGGTAAATACAAATGTAGTTTACAACATCTTTTTCTTTTTTTACTCCTCCTGCTTCTATCTACACTTTTAATGCGAATTCATTACAAATGTAGTTTGAATCCCCTATCATCACCCCCCCTTTTTTTTTTTTTAGTTTGAGCAATACGCAAAATTAGGGCTAAAGGGAATCCTTACACGTCCATATTTTATTGATTTTTTTAATCTCCAGAATGAAGTAGTTAACATCATGGATAATTAGCTTGAGGCCATTAACGCCAAATAAAACCACTTTTCTTGTTGATTGAATATCAAGATCTTTGATCCGTATACATTGCACTAGCAATTTTATAATGTTAACCAATTTATAGCAAACAGTCATGAGCGGATCAAGATGCATATTAATTGGGAATCAATTTAATACAATTTTACAATGTTAGCAATTTTTATAGCAGACGATTATGAACTCTATCCATCTAGTTTTGGGTCTTTATGACTTTAATTTAAGAGTCCTTTCAAATTTAAATTTATGAGTCCTTGTGGACTCCGAACTCAAATGAATCCATTTTTTTTTTGTTTTTTTGAGACCTAGCGAACCTGGGATTCTTGCGAATCCGAATTTATGAGTCCTTTTGAACTCAAAATTTCATGATTATCCCAGTTTGATCCTTTCGAATTCATAATAGAATATTCATTGAAGAGATGAATCTAGAGGGGAGTGATAGAGGAGAGGCTCAATCAACTTAACTCAACGCTTTCGTCACCATTAAATTGTTAGAGGACTGGCATTAAAAAGGAATGAACGGGTAACTATTGTTCTTCTTCTTCTTCAAACCAATGATTTTTTTTATGCTATAGTTTTTGTCTTACCCTTTGTGTCTTGCTCGCAGCGTGTCCCTTCTTTTCCTTTGCAGTTTTGGTGTGCTCTTCGTTTCTCTGTTTTTTTTTTCTCTATTCCCCCCCTTCCTCCTTTTATATTATCCCTTGATAGGGAGTTAACACATCTACGCGGTTAATGTCAATTATTTCCACATTGAAGCATGGCTAGCAAAGTGGCATAATGGGGAGGTGATGTGTAAGAGAGTGGGGATTAAATTCCACTATCAATGAATTAACTCATCATGGATCTATATAATACATAAATTTAATAAGTAGCAATAGTGTCCACAAGAGAGTTAGCCCACTATCGTGGGTCTACTTTGTCCATTGTCAAGGAACTATCTTATTAGTCCGGCTATTTTTTTTTTTTTGCCATTATAATAAAACTAGCTTTGTAAAAATTTGTAGTCCAACAGTTGCCCCCCGTGTATCATGTGTATGAGCATTTGTAAGCACATATGATACGTGAACTTTGCTGCATTAATTTCTTTTTTGGGGGGGGGGAATAGATTGCAATGGACGGAAGTTGTGGTTCTCAACGAGCGCCCCTCGAAAATGGTGATGAGTCAACTTATGATCCCATTTATAGGCACTCCAGTTCTTTGAAAACCATTGTTGTTTCTCCTCCATCAGATTCTAAGGTCATATGGGTACGAAAAGAAAAGGTGCGCAAGGGAACCCTTTCGTATTTATACAATGACGAGAAAAGTTGCATCAATGTTTGCAGGGATTATGCGAACTTTTTCAATGCCATAGTTCTTGAAAAAGTCAACACATAATCTAATGGGGATGAAAAACTTCTGGTTACACCATCATTTTATCCCGCTCTCCACAGACTTTTTACTCTGAGAAGAAATTGGGGTGTGAATTTCAAGTTTCGGGGTTTGTCCAACTTCATGGTTGGTGTTATTGAATGGACTGAGTATATCCTGAAGCATTTTGAACATACTCTTAGGTCAGCAGGCATACATGGGGTTGTTGGTGTATCTTGCTATCCCTATCATTTTGACAGAGACGTGTGGAGGGCATTTTGTGAACTTTGGGAACCTTTAACAAATACACTTCACCACGGTGCTGGAGAAGTTGGCATTTCTCTTTATGACTTGGAGAGGATTGGTGGTCTCCCAATTCTAGGAGATATATATGAAGAGTTTTTACCTCCTAATGAAGATTTGATGGATGCTGAAAAATTTTCACCAACAGTTTTGGAGTTGCTTCATATTCATGCTGAACTTTGTCGCTTTCATAAGAGCAATCATGTCTACTGGAATTGGTAGTTGGATTATTTTTATAGAGGAGAATTGACCTGGGGTGCTTTTGGCAAAAAGTCAGAAATGAGGACACCTTCTAACCCTCCACGAATTTCTCAAAGAGAACGTCTTTCAACTTTGAATGTCACAAATATTGGGGAGCTTGCTGCGTTCTTGGCTTTTTGGTTAAGTCGCTTTTCCCTACCATATTGTAGCGAAGTAATAAGCCCAGAAACTTTTGTGATGGCCTCTTTAATGGCAAAGGGTCAGATAATCTTCTTGGGTCCAACTGTGCTAGGGTACATTTACCATGGTTTGGGACAAGTCGCCAGTCATCCTGACCATCCAGGTCGAGCTAATCCTTGTTTTCCCATTCATTATGTGGTAGGCTGGTTAGCAGAGATGTTTCTAGCCTTATATTCTCAACGAGCTGACTCTGAGTGTCCAGCAGATTACCCTGTATTAATGCGCTATGTTGGGGTGTCAGCCAAACGGTACACATTAGCGCAAGCAAGGAGCATTTTTAGGAATGGCCAGTCCATTTCTTTTCGTGCAAGCGCATTTTGCGAGCAATCACCAAAAGGACGGGACTTAGTTGACATGAAACTATTGGACGAAGATCTCAAATTTTTATTATCTATAAGATCTTCTGTACTCCCTATCCGAGTTGGGTCTGAATTACTTCTGCAGCCTTATTATCCCAATCGATTCACTCGTCAATTTGGATTTGACCAAGGTGTTCCTGCCAACAACTTAATCTTTACAGTCTCTCTTAGGCAGAAGAGAAATACGATGGACCTTGCTCAGACGGTAGTAACTTTCTATAGGCGTGATACTGGCGCCAAATTTTACATCCCAAATGTTTATTTTGAAGGACTTTGTACTTGGAGTTATTGTAGTTGGTGGGTTAGATCTAGCGCCCCTTACTTGAGCCAGTCTGTGCAGAAAACCCACCAAATTACCAGCAGCGATAAGGCAATTTTACGGGAACAATTTTCATCATTGATCGCCTACGCCCGGATCCACAATCTGTTGGTGGACTTGTTAAAATTTCGGACATGACGGGTAATACAGCTTCCGCCAAGAGGTCTACTGGAGTTTCACTCAAAGAGAAAACCGCTGGAGTTTCTTCGAAAGGAAAACTTGTAGGCATTTCTGCCAAGGGAAAGTCTACAGAGGCTTCTTCAAAAAAGGGCAAAGAAAGAACTTCTCGTGAGTGGTCTCTAGGTGATATCAATTTCAAGCGAGCTCGCTACGATCGTCCTAATTACTCCGATGATTCTGAAGCAGGAAATGGCATGGGACTTAAGGATTTGCCCATTGTGGACTTGGATAATTTTACTAAACAGGGGATTTCAAATAAGCAAGATGCCCCCATAGAAACACCAGAAGTACCCTTACATGAGACACCTTTTGCTGTAGTAGGGCACTCCGATGCAGTAGAAACTGCTATCATTTCTATGCCTGACATTCTTGATGACTTGGTTGAAGCCATGCCTATTCAAAGCATTCCTACTTCTTTAGCAAGCCTCTTCTATAACTTGGAAGAAGATTGGGTCCGAGAAAGCATTCTCAAAGGAGTAGGGGTGATCATTGATGTTATTTCTAATCATAGCTCTGCCAGGGACTTGTTAGCTAGCAGAGCACGAATTTTCCAATCTTTGAGTGCACTTCGCTCCATGATTGACATTTTCAAGCTTAGCACAATAGAAATTTGTTGGCTTTCCTCCAAGGTAGAAGAAATATTTGGCATAGCTGAGGCCGCTGCAAAGGGAGAAGAATTAGTGGATGTTGATTGGGTTAAGGCTTTGTCTGACCAAGATCTCACTTGTTCTTCTGAAATTGTTCGTATTGAAGGCGAGCTTAATAGCCTGTCTAATGAAGCCGCAAAGCTTAAAGTTAAAGAGCAGGAGGTTCTGAGGGAGGAGGAGCGGATCCGCAAAATGCAAGAGGATTTGACCGCCTAACAACAAAATTTAAATGAGGCAGAGAGAATGTTGAAATCCTCTCTAGATTTGAGGAAACAAGAAGCTGAACAGGTGAAGGCAGACTTGATTGAGGCTGGGCTTTCCAAGCTGCAAGATTTAGAGAAGGAGAAGGACCGTCTCAAGAATTTGATCGGCATTGTAATCTCCTTTAATAATGTCTAGATTTTGCTTTGTTTTGTTTAATTATTTTGCATTTATATTCCCAGCCTCGGCCCATTTTGTACTGTACAATTCATGCTATTGCAATAAGATTTGGATGTTTCTTCCTTTTTTTTCTTTTCTTTCCCCCCTTTTTTGGTCTCCTCCCCCCCCCCCCTTTTATAAGAAGAAATAACAAAAATCAGAATAATTACACAACAAAGAGTAATTAGTAATGATTCTTGCTATAAACATCACATGATCACTTGATACATCCATGAATCTAAAATTTCCCATATATAGGGGAAAAAGAGGAATTTATTTATTTTTGTGGGTAGGTCTGGCATACAACCAGATTGCCTACGTACCCTCTTTCTAAGGGATCAAGCCTTTCGTAGTTCAATACAATTCAACTGTCCAACAACTTTAAGTAAAGAATTTCTTTACAAATTTGCCATTGACACAGGCATATACTATTCGGCCATCATGATTCGAGAGCTCATATACCCCGTTAGGAAAGACTTTGGTGATTACATAGGGGCCTTCCCATTTGGACTCAAATTTTTCTTGTGTTTTTCGATTGATGACAATGGGTCTCCTTATTGTTAACACCAAATCACCAATGCCAAAAGGGCGAAACTTGACTCGCTTATTGAATGCACCAGCCATTTGAGCTTGGTAAATTTCAAGCCTTTGTTGGGCCATTAACCGACGCTCATCTAACGCTTCCAGCTCGGCCAATCTGACTTGAGTGTTTTCATCTGAATCAATGAATTGCATGTCTACTCTTAGGGAAGGTAATTGCACCTCAAAGGGTAGCACGACTTCTGAACCGAACACCAAGTTGTAAGGCGTACAACCAGTTACAGTTCGAACTGTGGTTCGATAGGCCCATAAAGCTTCTGGTAGTCGTTCATGCCAATCCCTCCTTGATCTTGAAACCATTTTCTTTAAGATCTTGTACAATACTTAATTGAATGCTTCAGCTTGACCATTCGATGATGGATTATAGCTTGACAAAAAGCTATGTCTGAACTTATACTTCTCTGCAAGCCTTATCATTACTTGATTTTTAAAGTAGAGAGCGTTATCTGAAATGATTTTGTATGGGACTCTGTATCTATAAATGAGATGGGTTCCAATAAAGTCAGGAACTTGTTTTGTCCCCACTTCTTTTAACGGGATAGCCTCAGCCCACTTTGAGAAATAATATGTGGCTTCTAAGATGAATAAATGGTCGTGAGAGGAAGATGGCTTGAAAGGTCCTATGACGTCTAGCCCCCATGTAAGGAAGGGCCAAGATAATATACTTGGGTAGAGTAATTGTGGTGGTTGGTGAATAAAATCACCATGTATTTGACAAGCTTGACATGTCTTGGCAAACTTTATGTCATCTTGAATCATGGTTGGCTAGTAATAACCCAACCTTTTGATTTGATCAACAAGTTTTGGACCTGCTTGGTGAGTACCACATACCCCGGCATAAGCTTCATTTAGGACATAAGCAGCCTCTTCCCTTGACAAGGATCTAAGAAAAACCCCATCGAAAGTCTTTCGATATAGGGTTTCATTTTTAAATGTAAACCATAGTGCTCGTCATTTTACATCTGCCCTTTTCTTTGGGTCAGTGGGCAAGATGCCATATTGAATATGTTCAATGAGAGGTTGTCTCCAATCTACTTCTTCTTCGACTTCAAAAACCGAGACCACATTTATTTCTTCAATTTCATCAAGACGGTCTAAAGCTGAGGCCAACAAGTGACATTCCCTAATTGTTATTTGAATTTCCCTTTCATCAGGGAGTGTCAGTGAAGCGGACAACTTTGCTAAGGCATCTGCTTTATCATTTTCAGACCTTAGCACATGATTGACTTCTACTTAAAGGAATTGGTTCATAAGGCTTCTTGTCATTTTGTAGAGAGGCGCTAATTTGACATCTCTTACCTCGTACTGACCATTTATTTGTCGGATAATTAATTGGGAATCACCAAATACTTCAAGTTGGTCAATACGCATTTCATGGGCCAATTCAAGGCCAATGATGAGTGCCTCATATTCAGTCACATTATTTGAACATATCTCAAGGAGAGCAAATGAGTAAGGAATAAGTCCTCCAGATGGTGTGACAAACACAATTCTTACTCCGGCTCCTTGACTCCTTGCTGCCTCATCAAAATATAACTGCCATGTTTTAATTTCAGCGAACATAACTTCATCATCTGGCAAATCATCGGACAGTTCTTCGTTATCTGGACATGGATGTGCTGCTAGGAAATCGGCTATAGCTGGTCCCTTTACTGCCTTTTAAGGCATGAACTTGATGTCAAAAGAGGCTAAAAGCATAGCCCATTTAGCCAATCTCCCTGATAGCGTGTGCCTGGATATTATATACTTTAATGGATCTGCCTTCGAAATTAAGATAATCTGATAGGACAGGAGATAGTGTTGTAATTTTTGAATGGTGAAGACTAAGGCCAAACAAATTTTCTCCATGGGGGACTAATTTATTTCTGCGCCCACCATTGTCCGGCTAATGTAATACAAGGCATTTTGTTTCCCGTCATCATTATTTTGGGCTAACATAGTCCCTAATGATCGTTCAAGGGCTGTTGTGTATAAGATTAAGGGCCTTCCTTCTACTGGAGCCATTAGGACAGGTGGTCTTGTTAGATATTGCTTGATGCTTTCAAAAGCATTTTGACAAGCTTGATCCCAAATGAAGGGTATATCTTTTTTCAAGAGTCTTGTGAAAGGTTGACACCTTCCTGACAAATTTGAAATGAACCGCCTTATATAAGCCAACTTTCCTTGTAAATCCTGTAATTCTCATAGGTTTTTGGGATGGGGCATCTGGATTATGGCTTTGACTTTATCGGGATTAATTTCAATTCCTTCTTTCCGAACAACGAACCCAAGGAATTTCCCCGGAAGTAACCCCGAAGGCACATTTTAAGGGGTTCATCTTGAGTTGATGTACACGCAACTTCTCGAAGACCTTTCTTAGGTCATGAGGAAGATTTTCTCTATCTTTTGTTTTCACAACCAAATCATCAACATAGCATTCAATTAGGTTGTGGAGAAAATCACAAAAAATAATTGTCATGGCCCTCTGATAGGTGGCCCCGACATTTTTCAACCCAAATGGCATTATTGTATAGCAGTATATACCTTGTGGTGTTCGAAAGGCAATTAAATCTTCATCTCCGGGGTCCATTTTTATTTGGTTGCACCCTGAGAAACCATCCATAAAGGAAGGAGCTCCAAACCTTGTAGTGGCATCCACAAGGAGCTCAGTGATTGGTAGTGGGAAATCATTCTTGGGACATGTATTATTTAAGTCCCTGAAATCCACACATATCCGAAGTTGACCATTCTTTTTTCGAACTAGTACGATGTTAGCCAATCAAGTGGGGTATTGAACTTCACGAATGAAGTTAGCCTTTATGAGCTTGTCAATCAACCTCAGCATTTATTTGAATTGTCAGTTCAGGATGAAAACGTCGTTGAGGTTGTTTTATCGGTTTTACTCTTTCAGAAATGGCTAACTTATGGACAGCAACACTTGGATCTAAACCTGGCATGTCTTGGTATCCCCAAGCAAATACATCTTTTTATTCCCAAAGGAGTTGTTCATACTGTACCACCTCTTCATTATTTAACATGGTACTCACAAAAATTGGCTTTAGTTCATCAGTTGTGCCCAAATTTATCTCTCGAAGCTCATCAATTGTTGCTTGACCACCATCTTCCATTTCCGGTGGTGCTGGTTTGATAGCCTCGACAAAATCCTCAGAGGATCCTTGTTTTATAGCAACTGAGTCACCATCTAATCTCTTAGGTGAATCAGCGTGAACTTGGACTTCATCACACCCTTTACAATTTGGCATATCGATCCTGTGATGCTTTGGAACTTTTTGACAAGGGAATTCAAAATTTTGAGCATCTTCCTCATCCGCCACAGACACAACATTAACTTATTCTGCTTGCTCGACTTCATTTTGTTCACGAACCCAAACAAAGCTTCTAGGCTGCTGCCCTTTCTTGCTCTACTTCCATTTCCTCTGCTTTCTGACATGGAAATTCTTTTGTTTGGGTTCATTCACTTTCCCAAGTCTTTGAAAAACAGAGATTCGAGGTTGGACTTGCTTATTTTGGGAAAACATCTCCTGTTCTCGGGGTGTAAAGACCATATCATTTGTGGTATGAGCCTTGAGAATCCCCCCCATCATGAGATATTTGAAGATTTTCGAAGGTATTCTCTTGAAATGATGCCTTTAGGACTCCACTTTCAAATTAGATATTCAATTTTTGGTTTTCCTTGGCAAGTCCTCTCTTACTCTTCTTGCTCTTCTTTGATGATGATGGGCCTCCTGGAGGTGAAGAGCTTGAAGATGATGCTCCTGTTAGAGGGTTTGAAAGGTTTTCCCTTAACACCATTCTCTTGTTGCCAAGTGATGTTCTTATGAACAGATTTTCTTTGGGTACCAACTGATCAATCCTTCAGAGGAAAAAAGTATAACTCGTGACAAGAGAGTTCACAATTTCCCTCACTGGAGTCAGGGCCTTTTGGTCGTCCTTGCTTTTGTCTTTAGGTGCATATTTGAACAACACCTTTGATCGTGGGAACTGATCTTCCTTGGCTTCACTAGCGTAACTGTTGACAACCCGAATAACCCTTTGAGGTAAAGTAAGAGGCTTGGGATTTTCTCTTTGGTTACTCTTTATTGGGCTCAAAAGAACTTGGGAAGTTCTAAAATCCGTTGATTTGTAAAACTTGGTATCAACGTAATTAACATCTTCCCCATGAAAAGGATTTGCGTCCCCACGGATCGTTTTCTCATTGCCATGCTCATCAGTGTATTTCAAACACTGGTGAAGAGTCGAGGCAATAGCCTTGCTAGTATAGAGCCGCGGTTGACCAAGTGGGGCGTTATAAGAAGTATCAACATCTATTACATGAAAGAGAGCATCTATGTAGAGGTTGTCTAGCTCAAGTTTCAAAGCAATAGTGCCTAAGGCTTTCTGCCCTACCTGATTAAACCCTTGTATTGTGAGCAAAGTTAGGGACAACTGATTTGGTGTTATCCCTATTGCCCTTAATACCCTCAATGGAAAAAGGTTGACTACAGAACCACAGTCAAGTAGGATCTGATTTATTCTTTTATCTCCAATCCTATAAGGGACATACAGAGGCTTGTTATGATTTGCAGAGCCCAACTGGAGGTCCTCATCAGATAATGTTATGCAAGCCATGCATGCAGCACACCAGTTTAAAGGAGATGATAACACCTCATCCACCTCAGTAGGATCAACTTGATCTTTGTAGTCGTCGGGGTCCATTAACGCTTGTATAAGCGCCCTTCTTAGCTCTTTGGACATTTGTAAGGCGACATAAACACTCAGGCGCGCTGGGATTCGCTTGAGATGAGAAACGACATCATAACGAATCTTTTCTTTATGAGACCCTTGACAAACTTGAAAAGGGGTTGTGGCAAGAAGACCCTTCTTGGAATCTTTAGTTGCCTGTCTGTTTTCAACAGTTCCCTGACTATTTGAGTATGAGGGAATTACTTCCTCATCACCCTTTTCTTTGGCGTTATCCGATATTAGTGGTATTTCTGGTGTCGTTTCTTTTTTCTCCTCTTTCCCTGCTGGTTTCAGTGGTTGGAGTTGACGACTAGATCGAAGAGTTATTTGATCCACTTCTTGAGCGGTGTTTGTGAGAATGGCACTCACTTCTTCACATTCATCAGCCCATGAGACCATGCAACATTGGGTTGCTTCCCCTTCTTCATGGTCATCATCTGAGGAGTCACTGCCGAAAAAACCTTTGGGGATATAATCACTTAAGGTGAACGGGGTCTTAACCTGTGGCACGTACTCCTCTTTAGAAGTTAAGTCTGGCTTCTTTTTAGCCCTTGACTTCTTTTCTTTTTTTTTCTTTCGTGGCGACTTTTTTCCTCTTATTTTAACTCCTGGGGATTGAGAAGCTCGAACCATTCCCAACCGAAATGATCGCCTACTGGAGTAGGTTTCCCACCCAAAGCTATCATCATCATCATCATCTTTTGATCTTGCCCATGCCTCTAGACTTGGGTCTAGGTAAAAATCGTATAAGGTGGGTGCTCCTGGTGAGGGTGCAGAGATATCTGGATACGCTCGTACTATTGCGATATCATCATCAACAATGAATTTGATGGGGACCGCATGAGGTGGTAATAACACCGTTGGGATCCCTTGATTAGTTTCTGAGAATGATGGATGAGACTCATCCCTCTGTTCCACCATTGAAGTTACATTTGACAACGTGGTGGGTCCTTTGGCTGAAGCCCCTTCTATCTCAATTTCTCCCTTCTAATCATATCTACAATTATATCTTTAAAGACATAACAATCTTTTATAGGGTGGCTAATGATCCCACAGTGTGAGCAATACTTAGAATTATTTGTCATATTAACCTCGGCAGGTCGTTTTGGCTCTGGAAGAGAAAGGGATTTCACAGCCATTAACTCATCAAATATCCCTTGAATATCATCATCATTGAAGGGATGCTTCTTTTCTTTCCTCTCCTGGAGGGTGAGTCGTCGAGCTCCCTCTTTTTGTTAGCCTTTGTCGTTGTTGAAATTTCAGCCATTGGTTGGCTTTGGGCTTGCTCTAACAAACATAGCCATTGACTCTCCCTTCTTGTTTGGCCTTTTGATTTCTTCCCTCTTGGGTTATATGGTTTTCTGACGAGCTAGTTGTCTTTCTACATTACTCACCTTAGATACAAGGGCATCGAAGTTTTGAGGCTCAGCAGTACCAACATATGTGGCAATTTGAGGGTCTAAATTGTTTGCACACATTTGAACCACTGATTGCTCGCTTAGCTTTTATGGGCATTGCAAGCTTAAGCTTCTCCACCTCATGATGAAATCATTAAAACTTTCGTTTGGCCTTTGGTGAGTATCAGCAAGGTCTATTATAGAAACTCTTCGCTTTGAACTCACGAACTGGGCTAGGAATGCCGTTTGGAGGTCATCCCAATGTGTAGTGACCCAGGCTGAAGCTGGGTATACCATATAAAGGCTGCACCTTTAAGGGACTGTACGAACTGCCTAATTAGCAATGCATCATTCAAGGCAGTTTCGCCACATGCTGAATATAAATGAGCCAAATGTTCATATGGTGACCCATTTATCCCATCAAACTTTTCAAGGTTTGGTTTTTGGTAGCCCTTGGGGAAAGGAACCGAGTCATAATAACTTGGATAGGGGTTTCTATACCCCAACACTGGAGGACTCATGGCAGCTTAGTATTCTTTAATTCCCTAAGCGACCAACTCCTTGATATCTTGCAGAGTGATGACTGTGTTGCTACTACTAACCTCATTAACTTTCTCACGCTCCCTATTCTCAAGGTGGGTGGCCTCTTTTTCTGCAAGTTTCCATTGCAGTTCTTGCATTTGTTCCTCGAGGCTTGGAGTGCTGGTCACCAAGACTGGCATGTTTTCCGCTTGGTCATCGTTGGTCACTCGGACTTGTGGGATGACAGTTGGTGACTCCTCTTCTTGGAAGAGTGTTTTGAGGTCATAAAAGGTAGGGCTCGTAATCTCATCTTGTTCTTCGGATTGGTCCTTCCCTTGATCAAAGGTAGTGACCGAACATTGCAAGGTTACCTCGGCATATGGTAATGTCTTGGCCCTTGATCTTGTGATTGGTCCACTATATACTTGTGATTCATCCCCGTTTGAGGTCGAGTCACTTTGACTCTGTGATCTAGAAGGCAATATCATCCTGCCTTTTGAAGGAACTGGAGTAGGAGTAGCGACACTGACTTGTAAGGTCCTGGGCACCACAGTAGGGGTGCTTGAGGCCAAAGGTCTGACGAACTTAACCTTTGGGGTCTTAGATGCCATTTCTTCCTCCGAATAGGAGGTCATCATTACCTCGGCTACGGGAATATCAACGGGGATAGTCCCGATAAAAATCTGCCTTGTAGAGCGAACTTGAGGAGCCTTCTTGACTCCTGAGGTTCCTTCCCCAAATGGCTTATTGGGGGTCCTCAAGGTTAGGGGTTTTTTCTTGTCTTTGCCCCCTTTCTGTTAAATACAGGAGCCCAAGTGTGGATTGGGCCTGAGGAAGGAACTCGATCTTGCCTCGGAACTGAAGTAGGGACTCGAACTTGTCTTGGGGTCAGATAAGGGACCCGAGCTTGCCTTGGTTGGATTGTTGCTCGGGTTGTTGGTGCTTCCCTTGTGAGGGTTCCCCATCGAGATGGAACTTGGCTAGGGCGTGGAGTCAGCACCGAGTTGAACGACCTAGCCATTAAGGGATAAGCCGTACAGAATGACCTTTGTTGAAAAGCCCTCCTTAAGGTCGTCTTGGCTAGCTCCAAGGTTGGTGATGGAGCTAGCTTAGGTGCAACAGTCTTGGTGCGACGCTTGTCACTTCTGCGCTTGTTGTGTTTTAGGTTCTTCACCGCTTTCTTTGTAAGCGGCTTGTCGACCTTAGGGGCGGGCTTGCTTGCCTTTTCGAGGCCGCCAAGAGGCTCCATTGAGTTTGACAAAGGAAACTCAGCCAGGATGGATCGTGGCCCAACAGTGAAGGCCACGTGCACATTCTTCCTAGCCTGGAACATTCCGCGTTTGATCACAAATGTGACGGGGAGCTCCTTGAAGTTAACGGTGACTTGAGGCTCCATTGTTCTTTAAATTTTCACACAAAAACAAACACAACAACAGAAAAGAAAATAAATATTAGTTAATATAAACAAATCGGAGATAAAAAGGAAAATAGAGTCCCACCAAGCGTGCCAAAAATTATGTTGGGCAGAAATTTAATAAAAATAAATAATATGCAAAACACAACTTTCCGACGTATAAAAAATATACATCGGTTTATTGTGAGTACGATCCTATTCAAGAGGATAAACCTCCTTAATTATGTCTCCCGTCGCGGAGCCCACCTTTTGATTCCAATTCGTTTTATTTTATTATTTTCTTTTTCTGTTCGTTTTATTTTTGTATTAATGAGAATTTATACAATTTGGTTCGACATGTATATTGTATGTCGAGTCATCCGTTATCCAAAACTTAATTGCATCAGATAGTGGTCGTATAGGCACCTTCTAGGAAAGGTATTACAGGAAAACATTCTTCATATGCAGGTTATGGCACGAGCAATTTTATTTGATTTGGAATTTGGGTTGCACTCACTTATTTATCGTGAGTTGCCGACGTACCTCTTTTATAGAGGATCAAACTGGCCGTAGTTTTTTGTGTTGAATTTCATTTAGGCTTACATCTTGGAAAGGGAAAATTTTAGTAAGCTTCGTTGTATATTTGACTTGGGTACAGTGCATTTTTCCGTACTTATTATTCGAGAAAGATTCATCCTTTTGAGAAGCTTGGATTTTTTATTTGTTTTGGTTATTTAACATGTAACCAATGGTTACAGAATTGTAATTTGGTCTTTTATGAAGGACGGGAATATTAATAAGGTTTTCTTTAGTCCGTTTCGTGGGCTAGGAAATTTGAGAGGTCGGTTTCTATATTTACAAGGCTTGACTTCTTGTCATTTGAGTAGGTAAGGTACAATCGACTAAGAAAATTCATTTTCTGTGAAGTGGGGGTATCAGTTTTGTATTTCCTTGGAGCTCAGGTCCTTGTCGACTTATTTTGGTACATAAGCGACAATGAAGGAATACATATCAGTTGGAAAATTACTCCCTTTAAGCCGAGGATTTAATTTGTTCATGCTTTGACAATACAGTTTTTCTTAAACTCATGCATCCAACATGTTTCAAGATTTTGTTATCTTATAATAGTATGGGAATTAAGGCACTCCATTTTTTTTTTGTTTTTTCCCTACCAAATTAGGCTAATAGCATATCACCATCCCCCCCCCTCTTTTAAACTTGGCCAGATTTATTTTTTTATCGAAGTGGCTATGATCCCTTCTGTTTCCCTTTCCCTAATTTTAAGGAAATTTAAATAATCCACTTACTTGAAGCAAATCACACTGAGCAGGCCACATTTTGTTTTGTTTTGTTTTTTTTTTATTTCTTAACCAAACAAAAAAACAAAAGAAAACAAAAGGCTTATCACTAATTTGAAAAAGAGTCCAACATTTGTTGGGGACTCTTATGTTAAGAACCCTGATTGATGCAAATTTGTGCAGGCCTATAAAAGCAATGAACTCATCCTCCGCTTTTCACGTCTTCAAATCAATTAGACTTTCACCGTTACGACTTGTACTATTTGCTTGACTCGACTGGAGCATTTACTAAGCCGAACTTCTTCATCTTTTTTTTTAAAGGTTTGTCTATGGTGACTTCCTTATACAAAAGAAAAAAATTTTAGTTGAATTATTGTTATCTTTTTTTTTTAAATTTATGCCAACTGGTAAAAGAAGAAAACGAATCAAGATCCGCAAAGATCTATATTCCATAAGTTCATGAGGACTTAAGATCCGCAAGGATCAACATCCTACGAACATATAAGAGTTGGAGATATGAAGGCCATGGTAAACAGATCTTGGGGTAAATACAAATGTAGTTTACAACATCTTTTTTTTTTTTTACTCCTCCTGCTTCTATCTACACTTTTAATTAATGCGAATTCATTACATCGTGATTCATCGACTATCTATTGATTTATGGGACTCAGAAGACAAATGGGTTTGAATCGAACTACCCAAATTGAGTCCCGAGACCTTAATTCATCATCACCCCCTTTTTTTTAGTTTGAGCAATATGCAAAATTGGGACTGAAGGGAATCCTTACACGTCCATATTTTATTTATTTATTTTATCTCCAGAATGAATTAGTTAACATCATGGAAAATTAGGTTGAGGCCATTAACGCCAAATAAAACCACTTTTCTTGATGATTGAATATCAAGATCCTTGATCCGTAGACATTGCAGTAGCAATTTTATAATGTTAACCAATTTATAGCAAATAGTCATAAGCGGATCAAGATGCATATTAATTGGGAATCAATTTAATACAGTTTTACAATGTTAGCAATTTTTATAGCAGACGATTATGAACTCTATCCATCTAATTCTGGGTCTTTATGACTTTAATTTAAGAGTCCTTTCAAATTTAAATTTATGACTCCTTGTGGACGCCAAACTCAAATGAATCCCCTTTTTTTTGGTTCTTTTGAGTCCTTGCCAACCTAGGATTCTGGCGAATCCGAATTTATGAGTCCTTTTGAACTCAAAATTTCATGATTATCCCATTTTGATCCTTTCGAATTCATAATAGAATATTCATTGAAGAGATGAATCTAGAGGGGAGTGATAGAGGAGAGGCTCAATGAACTTAACTCTACGCTTTTGTTACCTTTAAATTGTTAGAGGACTGGCGTCAAAAAGGAATGAACGGGCAACTATTGTTCTTCTTCTTCTTCAAACCAGCGATTTTTTTTTATGCTCTAGTTTTTGTCTCAACCTTTGTGCCTTGCTCGCAGCGTGTCCCTTCTTTTCCTTTACAGTTTTGGTGTGCCCTCCGTTTCTCTTTTTTTTTCTCTGCCCCCCCCCTTTCCTCCTTTTATATTATCCCTTGATAGGGAGTTAACACATCTACGTGGTTAATGTCAGTTATTTCCACGTTGAAGCATGGCTAGCAAAGTTGCATAATGGGGAGGTGATATGTAAGAGAGTGGGGATTAAATTCCATTATCAATGAATTAACTCATCATGGATCTATATAATACATAAATTTAATAAGTAGCAATAGTGTCCACAAGAGAGTTAGCCCACTATCGTGGGTCTACTTTGTCCATTGTCAATGAACTATCTTATTTGTCCGGCTAATTTTAATTTTTTTTATGCCATCATAATAAAACTAGCTTTGTAAAAATTGGTAGTCCAACAGTGGTATTTGTACGAAGTTATTGCTCTAATTCGTCACAAGAATTTGGTAAATTCGATTTAGGGTTGAGGTTTGGTAGTTTGAAGTTAAAATTTGATATGTTGGTGGAATGAAATGTTTTAATTGATAATGTTGTTGAAATACAGTATTTGTGTGAGGTTATTGCTCTAATTTGGTAGGAGATTTTGCTCAATGCAATTTAGGATTTAGGTTTGGTGATGTGAAGTTGAAAGTTGATATGTTTGTGAAATGAGATGCTTTGATTCATAATTTTGTTCAAATGTGATGTCCGTATGAAGTTGTATCTCCTATTTGTCTGAAGATTTTGCCCAATGTAATATAGACTTAGATTTGGTAATTTTAAGTTGAAATTTGATATGTTGGTGGAATAAAGTGCTTAACTTTGGATGAATTATTAGTTTTGTGAAATTCGTAACAATATAAGTATATTTGTAGAAATTTATAAGTTTTTTTTTGGTGCATGTAGAAATTTATAACTAAACGTATATAATATATAATTGAGTAATTTATGTAATTATTATAATTTTAATTAAAATTAATTCTTATCCAACACCTTATGTAGTTATTGTTATTTAAGCAGAATATAAATGGTCCTCCACATCATACGTAGATGTATAATAGATTACTGTCTGATCGTAGTGGTTATACGCAAGAACTTCTAGATGGAGTAAACCAATTCGATCAATTTGCACGTAGACAGACAGAGTTTTTGAATGGAAAAAAGTATAGATGCCCTTGTGTCAAATGCAGAAATAGGGTATACTTGACACTTGATGAGGTCAAGATGCACCTTATGTATAAGAATTTTGTGCAAGGGTGTTGGTTTTGGATAAGTCATGGGGAAATAGAACCTCAGTGATATGATTCTGGGCATTCAAATAGTAAAATTTCCTTAGTTTGAGATTCAAGTCATATTAATAATGACTATTATGAATCCTACGTAGATCGGATGGAGGACATGGCTGATGATGCTATAATAGCAAATCAAAATATAAGGGAAGAGAGATCAAGCACTTACTGAGAACCATTTTATAATATGGTTCAAAGCTACTTAACAGCCCTTATACGATGGTTGTTCCACCCACAGCGAGCTCTCTGATGTAGTGAGACTGTTGAGTATCAAATCTGATTATAACATGCCACAGAATTGTTTCAATGAAATTGTTCAACTAATGAAAGAGATGTGTCCACCTAACAACCGCATTCCAAACAACTATGGGCAAACGAAGAAGGTTGTTAAAGATCTCGGCAATGATGTGGTCCAAATTGATTATTATCGGAAAGGTTGCATGCTATTTTATAAGGAGGATGCAAACCTGGATGCATGCAAGTTTTGTACGCATTCAAGATGGAAGAGGCAAAGGTCACAACAAAGGAATCAGAATCCATTGCCATACTCAACGATTCATTACTTGCCGTTAAAACCTTGACTGCAGAGGTTGTATGCATCAAGAAGTACTGCAGAGCACATGAGATGGCATTATGAACATCGGCGTGAGGACGGTGTTTTATGTCATCCATCAGATGAGCCAGCATGGAAACATTTTGATAACAAGTACCCTGATTTTGCTTATGAGCCTCAGAATGTGAGGCTTAGCTTATGCGCTTATGGATTTAATCCTTACACTTTGTCTTTAAAATCATACTCCATTTGGTCGGTGGTAGTTACACCTTATAACTTTCCCTCTGAAATGTGTATGACCACACCATTTATGTTCTTGACTTGTGTAATCCCCAGCCCCAAAAATCCCAAGAACAAAATACATGTATATTTACAACCTCTTATTGATGAGTTGAAAGAGTTGTGAGATGTTGGAGTTAATACTTATGACATTTTTATGGGGTATACATTTCAGATGAAGGATGCACTTATGTGGACCATCAATGATTTCTCTGCTTATGGAATGTTGTCTGGGTGGAGTACTAATGGCCAATTGGCATGTCCTATATGTATGCAACAACAAAAGGCTTTGAGATTGAGAAATTGAGGTAAATTCTCATGGTTCGATTGTCATTGGTGTTTTCTGCCAAAGAACCATGCGTTCAGAAGAAATTAGGAAAGGCAGAATTGTTGCAGGGGGTCCTCCTCGCCACTTATTTGCGGAAGAACTTTATGCCGAGGTGGAAGATTACCCAATGGTAACTACAAATTGTGACTTTGTCATATCAGGATTTAAGAAAAATGAGCACAATTGGACGATGAAGAGCATATTGTAGGAGTTGCATTATTGGCAACACCAATTGTCCCGCCGTAATTTGGATGTAATGCACATTGAGAATAACTTCTTCGAGAATATCATTAACACTATTATGGATGTCCATGGAAAAACAAAGGATAATGTCAAATCAAGAATGGATATTACAGAAATATGTGATAGATAAGAATTACATTTACATCCAGGCTCAAGTGGTGAGCCGGTTAAACCAAAAACGAAGTTCATACTTCCTATGGATAAACGAATAGAGTTGTGTGAATGGGTAAATGAGCTTCAAATGCCTGACGGATATTAGTCTAATTTGAGGAATATCGTGGATCCTAATGAGGCAAAGTTCAACAACATGAAAAGTCATGATTGTCATGTGTTCATGGAGACTCTTTTACCCATTGCATTTAGTGCGCTCCCAGATGATGTATTGAAACCTCTCATTGAGATAAGTCAGTTCTTCAAGAACTTATGCTCAACAACACTACTACAGGATATGCTTGAGAAAATGCATTAGAACATTGTCATCATTTTGTGTAAGTTGGAGACAATTTTCCCTCCTGACTTCTTCAATGTAATGGAGCACCTGCCAGTGCATTTGGCAAAAGAGGCTCAACTTGGTGGTCCAGTACAATACCGATGGATGTATTCATTTGAGAGGTAAAGTAGGCTATACTCCCTGAAACCTTATCTCAATTCTTAAATGTGCAATCACTTACAAGTGAATGCAATTGTGAATTTGTTAGGTTCTTTGGCCAATTGAAGAAAAAGATAAAGGAACAAGCGCATCCTGAAGGTTCAATCACAGAAGCATACCTAGAAGCTGAGAGGACATTCTTCACCTTCTATTACTTCGGCTCTAATGTGCCCTCCATGCGCAGTAGATGCAAGAGAAATGAGGATGGCGATGAACATAATAATCATTTCCCAACTCTATCTGTGTTTGAACCGCAAGGGACAGCTATTGATAGGGAAATATCTAGGTATCTCACAAATGTCGAATATATTGCTGGCCATTTTCACGTACTGTTAAATTGTGATGAAGTTAAACCTCATATAGGGTGAGTACTACCTTAACTTCCAATTGAGATTATCATTTAGAATGCAAGTATATTAATGGCCTTCATTAAATGTGGCAGAATTTTCACAGAATAAGTCAGAACTACACATCCCAATCTCAGCGATGCTGATGGTGACACCATCTTCGAAATTCATTTTGCAGATTGGTTTAGTCAGAATGTAAGTATTACAACTCATTCCTTCTTAATTTTAACATAACAATTAGGTGCATTGTATTAACTAAAACTACACGTTATGTCACCTTAGGTGCATTATAGTCAACTATTCGATACCCATAAACAGTGCTACTTAACACAATTGACTGCGAAGCCAAATCGGCATGTGTCGACGTGGACGGCATAGAGAGTTAATAGATTCAAATTCCACATAGAAGCTCACAGCGTTGGTAAGAGAACATATAATTGTGGTGTTGGTGTTTGTGGTACGGGGGAATGCGATATTGAAAATCATTATTATGGCGTATTGAAGGATATTGTCGAACTTGAGTATGTGGGCGAACCACTTAAACGATGTGTGCTATTCAGTTGTGAGTAGTTTGATCCCAAATTAAATCATGAGACATGATCTCATAAACTAAGCAAGCTTATTGAGGTGCACCGTACAAGGATGTACCGAAAGTATGACCCATTCATCTTCCCAAATACCGCATAACAAGTATACTTCATACCATATGCAGATCGCTCAAGGGATAGAGCCAATTGGCTTGTTGTCATACCAACAAAACCGGGGCGAGAGTGGATAAACAGTACACTCTACTTACTGCCTACCAACAAACGGACATTACGACAATCGTTGAACTTGTGAATAATGCCATCCCTACATCAATAGTGAATGAAAGTGCACCACCCGAAGAGATTAATGATGAAATGGGGTTTTCATTAATTCAGGTTAATGACGAGATAGATGAAGGAGAAGATGATGAGGGTGATAAAGAGGATAAGTGGGATGACGGTGATGAAACAGTTGAAGTAGAGGAAAATTTACATTTGTATGATGATGACGATGACAATGAGGATGACAATGATGATGATGATGTAGATGATTGAGTGCTAATGAATTCTTATGTATTTGAGTACTTTGCATGGAAAACTATTAGTTGTGACTTCACTTTTACTATATGAATGAATTTTAAAAATATGTGTTATCCACGTATTATGATGTCTGAGTAAACGGTTGACATGTGCAATTGTTATATATTTGTACTTGCATTTGTTGTCACCTATTTCAGGTATAGATTTCAGTTCTCGTCGAGGTAAGTCCTCCATTCGAGGTAAAGGACGAGGGCGTAGGAGCTCTGTCGTAGATCCAACCGTAATGGATGTTGAACCATCTTTCCCCCAGGTCTTTCAGGACCAATGTCGCCCCCATTCGAAACTTTCCATCATCAGACCTCATACATTCCCAACCAAAGTACCATGGACGGCCAATTTGCCTATAACATTCCTCCAAACCCCTCTTTTGTCAATACTGTGCAGCCTACTCCTCAACCCATTGACCATAACATAAACCAATCCCAAGACAACATTGCAACTGGAGAAAGTGAAGCACAATCTAGTCATAGGAGCACTCGAGCAAAGACTTGGATTTAGTCAGATGGTAATGGATAAGTATTCACTTGTTATATGTTATGAACTTCAACTATTTTGCATCACAAGTAATGAATTTAATGTGTTATGTTCAATTAGGTTTCTTCCTAACGAGAGTGTTGTTAGTAGAATTTTGCTCATATTTCAAAGCAAATATGACGGAGCTAGGCCTACTTGGGGTAAAGTGCCCAAACTAGTACGGGATTGTGGTTTGGAGAGTTCAAGGTAACTAAAGTGCCTACATATTAACAGTTTGTGTCAACGTGATAAATTACTATTGTATTATTTGATGTGTTTATTGTTTTCATAATTGCAGAAGAGGTTTACTTGGGATCCGGTCCATGAGGACGGTATAAGAAAAACTTTTGAAAACCGAGGCAATGCACGCTTGAGAGACTTCCTTGGCAAAGCAAGAAAGCACAAGAAGAAACCTGTTTGGCTTGGTGATGCTCAATGGGAGGGACTCCAACAATACTGGGCGAACGAAGGTTGCAAGAAACTCCGTGAAATTGCCCAGAAGAACCGACTAGATACTCCAGAAAATGGTGGCCCATCTCTCCACACATGCGGCTCCATTCCTATGCATGAGCATAGGAGACGTCTGGTAAATGAATTTGTTATGTATTTCTTTAACTTTAATACTGTGGTTTGGGTTGTGGTTGACATAATTCTGTGTGACACGTACATAATGGGAACAACTTGGGACGGAGCCAACAATTGTCGAATTATTCAGCTGCACTCACAAACTCCATGGCAAAGAAGATGCCCCTTGGGTTGACAAGAAATCATAACAAACATATGTACGCAATTAACTATTCTCAATCTTTATTGGTAGTTCAACTTGAACTTGTATACTTTACTTTCATTAGCTGTAATATATATGATTTCTTATGCATGTTGTAATATTGTAGGAATCCTTTGAATGTGAATTTCAAAACGTAATCAACTCTCAAGGGACTGGGGATGACACTTCTTAAGATCCAAACTATCCACTTCCAAACCCCAATGAGTTACGGGTGAAGACATACAAAAATAAAAAGGGTTGTATTTATGGCATTTGCGATGAGGTTGTCAACATTAGGGAATCCGGTTACTTCAGTCCCACTCAAAGGGCCGGTATAGTTTTCATAGTAAAGTTTCAATGAACATGGTTATACGATAAGTCTACTTAATTGTAATACTAATACGTACTTTACTTAAATGCCTGTCAGCAGATACCAGTTATATGTCAACGCAACAAGAGCTGAACGACTTAAGGGGTGTAGTAACTAACTTGGGGAGTGAGCTAACTTCACAAGCTGAAAGTTACCGGTTGCTTATGGAGAAATGTAAGAAATTGGAGGAATCCAACAAATTGCTCATCCAAAGCAACCAACAACTGAGCCAACAAATTATGAGCATCGATCAATGCCTGCAAGCTTTCTTCCAAACGTAACAAACTTCTGGCTCTGGATCTCAGCCACCCTTTACTCATCAATCACAACATAATGAGGATGATGAGGATGAGGATGAGGATGAGGATGAGGAAGATGATGATCCTCACCTTGGTGATTGAGTTGGTTGCAGTAATTCCCCCACCTAGTGGCTCTCCTGCTTGGTTTTAGTAATTCCCCCACCTGGTTTGGGTAGTTAAATCACCCCAAAGGGGAATAATGAATAGGGTGATTATCAAAATCACAATATAATTGAACTAGAATGCGGAAAATAATTTAACATGCTATTTATAGAGGTTTGTCCACGCCTAGTCCTTTACCCGCAAGCGCCCCTCGCCGATGGGATCCTGAACCTTTCTCTTTTATTAGGTCGGTCGATTACACACGATTCATTAATCGTACAACCTACGAGTTGACCTTGCAACTCTAGGTGTCTCAATGGACGCATTGCTCCTCAACCGTACTTGGGTAGCCGACCCTCCGACTAACCAACCCAACCCAATACAAAAAAAGATGACAAGATACACTTTATAATAAGGAGTAAATAAACACAATAAATATGTCAATATAAGTTCGGTGTATCAAGTTCTTTCAACGTCTTCTTCTTGATTTGCAAGTGTGGCTCTTTTTCTTCTATCATCTTTAGCTACAAATGTCTCCCTATTTATATGCGATGATATTTGAGAGGTTGAAAGATCATTAGAAAAGTGACCATTGCCTTAAAAAAGGAAGGATGATCTTTGAAATATTTTCAAGGCCTTGAAGTTCTTCTTTCAAGCCTTGAAATCTGCAACTTGGTTCAATGTTTATCACCCTAATTTCCAACGACTATGTGCGTTATTTGGGCTGAAGATCTTGCTAAGAGGATCATCTACAAGCTTATTTTAAGTGGTAATAATCTTTCAAAATATAAGCTCAAAAGATATTATTTTTTTTTCAAAAGATGCTATTATAATTAGGCAAATCTTGACATTTTCAAAGATATAGACATGTAGAGAATCATAATATTATCTCAAGATTTAGTATTCAAATTTGAGTATAAAAATCACATATTCAAATTTGAATACTAAACCATTTCAAAAATAAAATCAATCATGTCAATATATACTTATAATCATAACACATTTAAATAATAGAAACACTAAGATAGGTCCAAATATAATATGATAAATATACCAACAGACCAACTCCTTTTTGTCTTTCATCAAAACATACTAATAAAACATATTGCAAGCTTAAGAAATTTAACAGAAGATATCAAAAGATAATTCATTATACTATATTGCTTATAGCAAAATTCATGCATTATACCTTTTAACAAAAAAAACATGCAGTGTATTAGACAGATTCTAGCATTACATATCTAAGTAGGGCTGATCATTGTTCGGTCTAGACCCGAACTGGACCGAAGATCGGGCCGGACCGGACCGGACCGTGCTCAATCGGTCTGGTCACTGGTCCTGTCTTTTTCTAGTTTCGGTCTTCAGCCCGATCCTGGTCCGGACCGGTGGACCGGTCTAAGTGTTAGGGTTTTTTTTTAAAACTTTTGAGTTTTGAAATTGAAACTTCTCAGTTGCCCTGCTGCTGCTCGACAGTCGACTCTTTGTGCTTTCCTCTCCCCAGTCGCCTCTCCCTACTCACTCTCAGACCTACCTCTTGGTCGTCCCCGTCAATCGCTTTCCGGTAGCCATTCACTATGGCCTCCCTCTTGGTGTTGGCAATTGGCAAACCGCGTCGGTGCGTCGCATTCTCCTATCCTCGTCCCTAAATCGCATCTCTCTGGACTCTGGCTTTGGAGTTTGGGCAGTGGCAACTGGCAAGTTGCATCCCACTATCCCACCCAGCCGTGAAGACGACGACGATCGCAGCAGGGATAGGGTACGCTCTGATAGTATTGGGTCCCTCATTATCCCTCTTCATCTCTGTGATCACCAAGAAACCCTTCTTGATTCTTACCGCTCTCTCCAGGTGTTCCCCTTCATCGATTACTTCGATTTCCTGCTTTTTTAGTTCATCTTTGCACTATTTAACTTCTGATCGAGATGTAGTAGTCCTGGGTAATTTGAGCTTTGCATTTGGGTATTAGGCCAAAACAAGGCAAGGCAAGGCAAGGCAAGAACAAGGCAAGACAAGAACTGGGCAATTTTCCATTTTGTGTGTGTATGTGTATGTGTTGTAATTGCCCTTGGAATTACTGATTGTTGTGCAAATTGGATGACATGATAGAATTATTGTTCTTCCATATGAGCAGATTCTCGTTGTGAACTTGTGATGGTGGGTCATATTTGCTTTGTTTGCAATCCAGTGGTCCAATTTTCCTGTGAGATTGTTGTAGTTTAATGTCCTAGTACTCAGCTTTTGTGGGCATTGGACGGGTAAGTTGAACATGTTGGCTTTATTTTCCATGTTTATTTATAAGAAAAGAAAATGCACCTTGGTTTGGAAGTGTTAGCCAGGTTGGGTATTTGATTAGCAGTAATTCAGCTAAGACAAGCATGAAACGGCAGTCAGTAGCCCATTAATATTGGAAGTGAACAGGGAATAAAATAGAAGGCGAAAAAGAATTCGGTCCATAGACGGTCCAGTCCGGTCCGGTCCCGGTTCTGTCCGATCCAGTTCGGTCCGGGGGCGATAGTGGGCCAGTCCAATCCTCAGTCCGCATATTGAACCTTGATCAGTCTTTGATCCAGGCCGGTCCAGTCCTTGACCGATGAACAACCCTATATCTAAGTAAATCAATAAACAATTAACACATAATAAAGTTATTTATAGAGATCAAAAACTAAAAAATTATTCAGTGCATCA
>JACYFF010031957.1:13098072-13115958 GCA_017589665.1 Selenicereus undatus | reverse complement strand
CAATGTGGGTCCCGCTTTTGCGGGGTCTGGGGAGATCCAGCTGTAGGCAACCTTACCTCTACCGGTATTCCTACCCATAGAGAGGTTGTTTCCATAAGACCCACAAAAACAGCTTTGAAAACAAGGTTTGAAGAGAAAACGGTTGCAAAAACCATTAACCAACGTGGGAGAAAAGGGGAGGGGTAAACGGGGAGAGAGCTTTGAGATAGGGATTAGAGGCATACCTCGACAAATCAGGGGCGCTTGATGCCGTGATATCCCGGGAGAGCACAAACCTGCAGACAAGCAAACCAAAACCCTACCCACCCCACCCCACCCCGCTTAAGCTACTGCCACCTACGGAGCCGGACCCCTACAATCCGGGACCTTAATCCTGACTCGCCACAAACTCCTATCTTGAGCCATGTCCTCCGTGAGACCGACAACTCTCAAGTCCTCTCGAACCACCTCTTCTAGGCTCTTCTTCGGCCTACCCCTCCCTCTCTTACCACCAGGGGGGTTTATACTCTCGCACCTTCGCACCGGGGCGGCCACGCTTCTCCTCTTCACGTGGCCGAACCATCTGAGCCTCGATTCCCTCACTTTCTCCTCTATGGGGGCCACTCCAGCTAAGCTCCTAATTACCCCATTCGAGATCCTATCCAATCTCGTAAAACCACACATCCACCTGACCATCCTCATCTCAGCTACCATCAACCTTTGAACCTGCGCCTTTTTTAGAGGCCAACATTCCGATCCATAGAGAATGGCCGGTCTAACTACCGTCCGATAGACTTTACCTTTCAGACCCATGGGCACTTTTTTATCACACAGCACCCCTGACGCTGACTTCCACTTTTGCCAGCCCACTCTAATCCTCTGACTAATATCCTCGTCAATGTCCCCATTCTGATGGATGATTGAGCCTAGATACTTGAATTTGGCGACCTTCGGTATAGCCCTCCCGTCCAGAACGATTTCTCCCCCTTCTTCTATCCTTCCACTGAAACAACAGTGGAGGTATTCCGTTTTCGATCTACTCAGCCGAAAACCCCTGGCCTCAAGAGTATGCCTCCAACTCTCCAACCTGTCATTCACCCCCTGCCTGGTCACATCGATAAGTACGATGTCATCTGCAAACAGCATGCACCAAGGCACCTCGTCCTGGATACCTCTAGTGAGAGCGTCCAAAACTAATGTGAAAAGAAAAGGGCTTAAAGCGGATCCCTGATGCAGGCCCAAACTAATAGCAAAGTCATCGGATACCCCTCCCGGAGTCTTAACCCTTGTCCGCCCTCCCTCGTACATATCCTTGATAACACGGATGTACGCCGGCGACACCCTTTTCTGTTCCAAACACCTCCACAAAACCTCCCTTGGCACTCTATCATACGCTTTCTCCAAGTCAATGAACACCATATGGAGATCCACCTTTCTATCCCTAAACAAGCCCATGAGCCCTCTGAGGAGGTGTATTGCCTCAATGGTTGCCCTGCCTGGCATGAAACCAAATTGGTTTTCTGAAATCTCTACTTCTTCTCGCAGCCTACTCTCAATCACCCTCTCCCACAACTTCATAGTGTGGCTGAGCAGCTTAATGCCCCTAAAGTTATTACAATCTTGGATATCCCCTTTGTTTTTGTACAGTGGGATGACTGTGCTGGCCCTCCACTCTCTGGGCATCTTGGCGGTCCTGAAAATAACATTGAAAAGCTCCGTGAGCCATTCTAGACCCACTTCCCCCATAAACTTCCAAACTTCCACTGGTATCTGGTCCGGACCCACTGCCTTTCCCTTCGCCATCTTCTTTAAGGCCACCCTAACTTCCTCCTTTGATATCAAGGAATCCGCACGCTGATCGCTACACTCTCCGCCCCTACTACAGTCGACTACCCCCTGTTCCCCATTGAGGAGTTTAGCAAAAAACCTCTGCCATCTCTCCTTAATATCAGCATCTTCAGTCAACACCTTGCCCTCGTCGTCCTTGATGCACCTTACTACTCCCAAATCCCTAGTCTTTCTCTCCCTCGCTCTAGCCAGTTTAAAAACCTCCTTTTCCCCTTCTTTCGTCCCCAATTTATGGTATAGTCTATCAAACGCCTGACTCTTTGCCACTGCCACCGCCCTTCTGGCTACCTTCTTGGGCACCTTGTATTCGATCTTCTTATGAGCCCTCTCGTCCTCCGAACCGCTGCTGATGAACGCTGCATAGGCCCCTTTTTTTGCCTTGACTTTCTCTTTTACGTCTTCGTTCCACCACCAGGCACCCTCCATCCTGTTACCGCCACCCCTGGAAAGACCTAAAGTTTCCTTTGCCGATCTCCGTATGCAATCTGCCACAGCATCCCACATCGAGTCGGCGTCTTCTGCCCTCCTCCAAACTCTCTCCTCAGCTAATCTCTCTGCTATTGACTCTGCCTTCTCCTTTGTGAGGGTCCACCACTTAATTCTGGGTTCTTCGTTTCTCCTCTTCGGCCTCTTAGGATACTTGAACTCTGCATCTAAAACCAGCAACCTGTGTTGAGTTCCCAATAACTCGCTAGGAATCACTTTGCAGTCCTTACACGATCTCCGAGTTTCCTTCCTCGTCAGAAAGTAGTCAATCTGGGTCTTGCAAGAACTGCTCTTAAAGGTCACCAGGTGATCCTCCTTCTTCTTGAAGAATGAGTTGACCACCAACAGATCAAAAGCCACTGCAAAGTCCAGCACAGAGACCCCTCCCGCATTCCTCTCTCCGAAACCGAGGCCCCCGTGGACCCCAACGTAACCTGCTGCCTCCGCGCCGATATGGCCGTTAAAGTCTCCTCCTATGAACAGTTTCTCGCTCTGAGGTACCTCCTGGGTGACCTCATCTAATTCCTCCCAAAAGAGCTTCTTAGTTTCTTCCGGCAGGCCTACCTGGGGCGCATACGCGCTCACCACGTTCACGAACACTGAACCCACCAAAACCTTAATGGCCAAAATCCGGTCACTCTTACGCCTCACTTTGACCACCTGGTCCGCTAAATCCTTTACGACTAGGATGCCAACTCCATTCTTCGCCTTGGCTGACCCCGAGTACCAAAGCTTGAACCCATCAATCTCTCTAGCTTTCGCCCCAACCCACTTCGTCTCTTGGACACACGCTATACTAACCTTACGTCTATGGAGAGACTTAACTAATTCTATCGACTTACCCGTGAGGGTCCCAATGTTCCAGGATGCTAGGCGAACCTTCCGCAACCCTAACCCCCTCCTAACCCCAGAACTCCCCGGTTTTCCCAACTATATGGACTGCTACATGGACTGCACTTGCTACATGGACTGCACTTGCTAGAGTTTAGCCCAACTATTCACATGTTTGGAGCTCAATTAGCTTCATCTTTTTAGGTTTTCCACTTTTTACTTCAATAATTCAAAGTTATGGACCCACGCCCATGCTATCAGCCTATCAATCTCAATAATTGAAATGGATTATATTGGACGAATCAAGAGAAATTTGATCCTTTTTGCTTTGCACCACCAAAGGAAAAGGACAGTGCATTGAAGAGAAGAATGAATATTTCAACTAGAATTGGAATGGGTTTTAGTGTTATTAGGTGTATTGTAAAGATCTAATGTTCTCTTGGATAAAATCATCCCACCAAAGATAATAGTAATGAGATGAAGGTTGGATCCAGCACGCATAAAATACTGTTATGGCAAATTATCAACTATATTTGAAAACTTACTTTATTATATTTGTGAAAGATTATTGTTATTCACTGGAAAACTCATTTTATATAATTAGGTCAGATCAAAATGCAAATAAAACATGGCTAGGGGTGTGTTCAGCTATAGAGGTTAAAGCAGAAGTTAGTGGTTTATAGTGGTCAAAATGTTATGGACCACTACTTACAGTATTCGGTAAAGTAGTGATTGAGGTAGTGGTTAGAGGTTTATGTAGTGCTTTTCAAAAGCTAATGAAAGTAGCTTTTAAGAACCTCTACCTAGTGGTTGCATTGCAAATTACAAAATTCTTCTTTTTATTTACTAAAAATATTTATTTATTGTGTCCTTTTTAGTCATTTTATATAAATCTGCTACTTCAACAGTTACCTTTACCAAACGCATTTATTTTAAATCGCTAGTTGAACCGCTAACCAGTAATCACTAGTGGGTCACAGTTAATCACTAGTAAAACCGCTAACAGCTAGTAAAACAGCTAACTATTACTAAAACAATAAATTTTACCGAACACGCCCTAGATAGACATATGAAACCTTTACCTGATTTCAACCATCATTGAAGCCAGATCTTTGATGCATGAGGGTTGGGTCGAGGTGGAGAAAAAAAAAATACCAACTGCAACCCACTTCAACCTACCTCAACCTACTTCAACCTACTTGAACCAACTTCAATCCACCCACTTCATAATTTTAATAATTTGTAAAGTATCATATGAGATTTAATCATTCTTGCACCAAAAAGTTCACCATACTACTTTTTTCTGTAAATTATCGTACTTTGGAATTGTTTATTTTTGTATTTTTTTAGTTTTTTATTTTTAACTATTTAAATTTTAATTTTTTTAATTTTTAATATTTAATATTTTTTATTTTTTCATTTGTTTATTTGTTTATTTTTTATTTTTTTAATTTTATTTTTTATTTTTAAAAATTTTTTTGTTTTTTTATTTTTTCCTTTTTCCATTTTTTATTTTTATTTTTTAGTTTTAAAATTTTTAATTTTTAAATTTTCTATTTCTTATTTCTAATTGTTTATTTTTTTATTTTTTTATTTTTTTATTTAGTATTTTTTATTTTTTATTTCTAGATTTTTTATTTTTATTTTTTATTTTTTAATTTTTTGTTTGTTTATTTGTTAATTTTTTATTTTTTATTTTTATTTTTATTTTTTTTATTTCTTATTTTTTATCTTTTATTTCTTATTGTTTATTTTTTATTTTTTTATTTAGAAATTTTTATTTTTTATTTTTATTTTAAATTTTTTTTATTTTGTTAGAATTTTCTATAGCTTTTGCTTGGAATAAAACTAAAAAGATAAAAGATAAAAAAAATTTCAAATTTTCAAAAATAAAAAAATAAAAAAATAAAAAATAAAATATGAAATATAAAAGATTAAAAATTAAATTAAATACAAAAATGAAAAAATAAATTAAAAAATGAAAAAATGAAAAATAAAAAATTAAATTTAAAAATTAAAATATTAAAATATTATAAATAAAAAAATACTAAATGCTAAATAAAAAATAAAAAAATAAACATTAAGAAATCAAAAATTTAAAAAAATTTAAAAAAATTTAAAAAAAAAGAATAACCAAAAAGTCCATAAAATTTTGATAACTTCATAAATTATCACACATTAATTACATTCTCATTATTTAACCCACTTCAACTCACCACATAAAAAATATACCATCTTCAACCCATTTCAACCTATTTTAACCCACCTAAAAAAAAAATACCAAGTTCAACTCACTTCAACGTACTTCAACGTATTTCGCCCTTTTACCCACCTAATTTACCTACGAAAAGAACAGGGCCTCAATATTAGTGTAAATAGTCAAGTAGTTCTTACTTATAGTTGAAATTATACATTAGAATACGTCTCATAGTTGAAATCAATTCTGCCGTCTTGCTCATTACTCATGCGTGTCAAAGTGATCTTTTTTACCTCACTTCCAGATATATAATAATTATTGTTCCCTTCCTCATATATTTATTTGTATTAATTTGTTAATTCGTTAGCAAGTGACCTCCTCTTTTGTAATTAGTAGTGTCAAAATGCTTAACCGTATTTGATTGAAATTTTTGTATTTTTTTTTGTTGTAATTCCCTCCTATATGTGGCTTAATTTTCTTTTCTTAATATTTAATATTTTACTAATTGACGTCATCATTGATTTCCTACTACAATTCGTAATCTCGCTTTTTCATGTGTAGTTTTTGTCAGGCTTGATTAATAGTAGTGATGCTTGGTTTGATTTGTTTATATTCTTAATTATTTCCGTCCGATTTATGACTTAGGTTAAAAAAATTTACTTATATTATATCATATTGTATTAGTAACTTAATTGTGTTTAGATTATTTCATGTTTTATTTATGTTGTTCATTTATGGATTTTTGTTTTTTTATAAGAAAAATTCTAATAATTTGATCCTCTTCCTTGGCGTTTCAAATTTTAATGGAAACAACAATGCAAACTATTTTACATGTATCTAAATTGTTTGGTGACCTATTTATTTACATCAATTAAAAAATTTCAAATATCTATACTACAAATTATAATATGATTTTCATAATTTACAAAAGCTACTGCTAAGATATATAAAAGAAACCACAAAAATTGACCTTTTTTTTACATATGTGGATAAGAGTATAATCCTCTATATCTTAAAAAGTTTTCCTATATTTGGAAATTGAGTGAGGTGGTCAAGTTGGAGTTTAGAACAATATGGAGGAGGTGTTGGGAGATTTCATTAGGTTATGAACCCTCGCAGTAGGATCAAATTGCATTAATGGACATATAGGAAGAGTTTAATATTAAAAAGTTGATCCTAATTTATAATGTCTTTAGAACAATTTTGATTAACTTATTCACCTTCAAAATATGCCTCAAACATTAACAAATGTAATTTTTCAGTTTTCTCTTTAAAATCATCGCATACGTTCAATACTATATGCATGTTTGAATCAATGTAATTTTCTGTTTCCATTGTTCAGTTAGAAACTATAATGCATGCTTGAATATTTTCATTGTTTAGTTAGAAATTACGATACACACTTAAATACTATTTCTATATATTTTTTTTTTATCATGGCATACATTCAATACTGTAATAGATGCTTGAATCAATGTAACAGTTTTTGTTGTTTAGTAAAATACTGTAATGCATTCTTGAATACCATTTGTAGGTTTTTTTCATAAATCATGACAAATGTTCAAAATCATTAATCATGTCATATAGTTAACTTAAGACATAAATCACAAGGTAAGGTTATAGAAAATTGTAATTTCTTGTGTTTTTTTTTTTTGAAAAATCATGTGTTAATTGAGGTTTTGAAGGGTCCTTATGATTTCAAGAAATAAAATAACCTCATTTTAGGTTAGTTAATCGAATGAACAAATTTAAAAATGCTATTTTTGGATTTTTAAATTATAGGTTAAGTAAACAGATACCTAGGACTTTGTAGGTAATATGATGCAACTAATTATGATCCATGATTTAACTAGAATATTTTAACATACGTCTTTATGCTAACTCGTTATCTTTTCTTATGAGAGGGGACAACTTATATAACTTGGTAGGTAGTTTCAAACCAATATACTACCTACTACATATGATAATTTTTATTGCTTTTCTAAATCCATAGACTATTTTCATAGTCCCCCTTTTTCCAAAAAAATAAAATTTGCTTAATTCAAATCACCTAAAATCACTAAATCTATGGTCCTAAATCTATAACAACTCATTTGTGTTGCAACTCATGATTTAAGTGAAAAACTAACCTTAGGGAGATATGTTGTCTAAAGAAGAATTCGATGACATATTTTCCAACAAAAGGTCACCTAACTTCATGATTTCAAAAGGAGGAGTCTAAGCGTATCATGGATGACTAATTTTGACATATTGTAACTACATATTGAGATAATTTGAATGAAATTGTAATTAGAATAGATCTATTCGTAAAGATAAAAATTCCCTAAAAGAAAAGGAAAAAAAAGTATATAATACTAAAAAATTCTAACTATAATAACTAGGCTTATTAAATTTTTATGGTGAAAATTTAGTTCTACTTATAACAACATCACTTACTAAGTAACTTATTTGTGTCTTCTTTTCTAAATAATAATAGCAACTATGTGTTTTTTTTTAAATAATTTATTATCTATTTCATAAATCACCGTGCAAAGCACGGGTCTATACTAGTACTATAAATGGGGAAGTAAGACAAGATCCGGCCTCCTTGATTTATAATCTACTCTCACTCCAATATCACTAATTTTTGGGTCCATTTTGTTTCCAATTATTAATAATTAGATTACAAAAATATCCATCATCTTTTTTAATGCGAAAAATTGTATAAACATTTAAAAAATATGTTGCTATGTGTACCTATTCTATCACCGTGCCTATTGTTGTGCTCAAAATCAACGATGTATGTTAGTTTTGTCACTATTTTTGTTGCTACTAAATCGTCTAACTTCTCTCAGATTATTTGTAATGTACATCATAAATGTAGAAGTGTGTACTCTCATTTGCCACGTATATATATTTTTCCACCATGCATTTGTTATATAGACAATTTTTAATTTGTGGTGCTAACATGACTCGTGGGAGTATGTACTCTTAGGAATATTATATAAGCTTTGGTTTTCATCGCTACTTACATCATTAAATGAGATAGACATTATTTTGTCGAATTCCATTGCTATATATGTATCATATTTCAAGAAGTATTAGTATTAAAAACTGTAGTATTGTTTGTCAAAATGGTGAAATAGTGCTCAATCATTCGGGTTTAAGTTTTATATTCTTTAAAAATTTAAAGAAAAAACTATTCCACCATTTAAAATAAAAAGGGCTCAACTATATCTATACTATTATAATAGCAATCTTTACAAAACTATAGAATGGTGCAACGAAAGTGATTTGCAAGATTTGATGCAATCCTAACCATAAAAATTATTTATGCATTAAATCTAAGCTGTCGATTTTAAAGCTAAAATATCTATTTATTTTATTGTAAAAATCCCCCATAATTTCATATATACATGATAGAAGATAGATGATAATCCAATTATCTAGGAAAAAATTAGACAATTATATTTAGCCATTAAATCTAAACCGTAGATTTTAGTTTTAAAAACCACCTTATCTAAGTAAAATACCCCTTTATAATTTTTATTTTTTTAAAAAATCACTCATAATTTCAGTTATATTTGATAAAGGATACATGATAATTCTATTATCTTAAAAAATCCAAGCAGTTAAAAAAGTGATAATCTTTAGAAAAACCTAAAATGCTAGCTACAATGGGAGTAATTTGTACGATTTGATGTAATCTCAGTCATGAAAATTAGTCATCTATTAAATCTAATCCATCGATTTGTATCTAATCTGTCTATCTATCTACAATAAATTAAAAACAATATTTGAAAAACCCTAAAATACTAACACGAGAGTGATTTGCAGGACTTAGTGTAATCTTAGCCATAAATATTATCAATTCATTAAATATAAACCCTTGATTTTAAAGTTTTAAAAAAATAGTTTGTAACTACCTTCTATCTCCAAGGAAAATGCTGCTTTATTCTTATTTATTTTTAAAAACAAAACTTAGGGGGGTTAACTACCTACTCCTCATTTTTTCGATTATATGAGATATGTGAATGTTGCGACTTTATATACTTTTGATTGTTGATTATGTGGATATCTCCTTCTCTCATTAAAGTGCGCACACACGCATACACATACTTTCTTTCTTTCTCTCTACAGGAAATTGATTTATTCAATTTGTTTTGGAAATCGCGTCTCTAATATTCCATCTTCCCTAATTTTCTTTGATAGTGACCCTTTAATTATTTACTAGATGAATTTTTCAAAATCTTTGGCTAATTTGTTTGGGAATTTGTGTGATACATAGGTGCAAGGAAAATAGGAAAACAAAGCAATACTCACGAAGTAATGGAGGTGTGCAAACACTAGAGGAACATATAAAACCTCCTTCTTTTTCTTTTGCTTTCAGTTCTTCGGATTGAATCTACTATCGTCGCGTGACGGTGTGATTGCTTCTGCTTCATTTCGTTTATTAATTTCAGTTTTGTGCCTGCTAGATTTTCATTATTATTAGCAAATCTTTTCTGGTTGTATGTTATCAAGGTTTTGGATTTTTTTAACTTTTTTTTTATCTACAAAAATACATTAGATCTGCAGCGGAATTACCGACGAAAAAAGTTGTATTTTCCGACGAAAAATTACGTTTCCGGTGGAAAATACGACGCCGAACACCCCTTCGGGATTTAGCCTGTCGCAGAAATTTGTTCAACGGACCCCGACGGCATCTGACGAGATTGCCGATGGAATCCCCCGTCGGAAATTCCGTCGGTCAGTGTTTGAAGTTGCAGGCATTTGGTAGAGGGGAAGAGGATTTCTGACGGATTTCAGTCGGAAATCCTCTCCCATCCAAAAAAAAAAATTCGCTCTAAATAAATTTTTGCTGCTAAAAAATAAATAAAAGTCTTATAAAAATAAATGAAAAGCTTAAATATATCATGAACGATCACCATATACAAAATATGTAATAATTACCAAATACAAATTTTTATATCTGAAAATAAAATGTGCTAAATTAAAAATTAATCATAATATTGACAATTATTTGAATCTGTAGGTAGATCATATAAATTAATCAGATTCAGATAAATTTGTGGGATCATCGTTGTCATTTTGGGAGTCATGCTCATCATCAGTGTTCACGTTGGTTTGATCGGAAGAACCTGCACAATGTAAATAAACAAACCCAAACAAAAATAATAAAATACTATTAACATACTGAGCAAACTTAAATTAATATATACTCAATATACCTCAAACTTACAAACATAAAATATAAATTCCTAACATATCAAACAAATCATACAAAAAACTATACATACCTCAAAAAAACATACACTTCACATACTTACAAAAAATTAATATATAGCACAAATCAAACAAAAAATAAACATACTTAGCAAATTTAAATTATTCACTAAAATAAAACACATTATACATATTTAACATACTTCAATATTTATAATAATTATATAATTATCATAAATGTTCATACTTATTATATTTTATTCCACTTATTCAAATAATATATTTCACAAATTAAAAAAAAATTAACATAATTCACATCCATATTTTACGGAAAAAAAAATTAAATAAATTATACAAATATGCTTCAAAATTAAATTTTACAAAAGTTAACAACACATACCAAATTAATATATATAATTTCAAAATACAATAATTGCACTAACCTTTAAATACCCAAAAACCAAAGCAGACTACCGGGGATAGCGACGGCAACACTGACGGCGGCGATGACGACACTCTTAAACGCATTCATAACAAATTAATCACCATAAAAAAAACCAATTAACTTAAATATTTCAATTTCAAAGAGCAAATTAACTTAAAACAAATGACTTATCGTTAAATTACAAGCGATGACAATAGTTTTTTCAGTCCACCAGAAACCATGAACATTCTCCTCCTTCTCTCTCTTCCTTGCTCCCCCCCTCTCTCTTCACGGTCGAAAAATTGCCCCGATCTCTCACCAAAACCTTTAAAACCACATCCAAATTTTGTTGGAATGCGTGCCGGCGGAATTTCCGACAGTTTCCGACGGTGTCGAAAATTCCGTCGGAAATTCTAACTTCCTCCAACGGGTGTCCACGATAATGGAAGTTTGGAGGAGGATGGTTGATTTGTGAATCAGAGATTTTGAGAGGAGGAATGATAATACGATGTATTGATTTAGAATGGGGTAATCAGCTTCAGAAAATTTAATTTTGGTTAGAGGGTATTTTAACCCTGAGGGTCTTTAATATACGTCATAATTTTGTATTAATTTTTTTTATGGGTTATCATAGGGAGTATCAGATATTAGATATGTTATGATGTAAAATTTGTAATCCATAAAAGTTAATGTATAATGTATAGATGTAGGAGTTAAAAGGGGGAAATGATTTTGTTTTGAAAGAGATTTAGATATCTAATTATTCTCGAAGGTGGTGTCGTCTAATATAAAAAAAGGGATATTTTCCGCTTATAACTTAGCTGACTATTTTATACATGAGTGATACATGATATTAACTGTCTCACGCTATGTGCTTATTATTTCATGAATCAAGTCCTACTTTTAATTGGTCAGTTTTTCCAGGTATAATCCACTTTACAATTGAATTTAGTGAGATTGGAGACTTTTAGACGTAGGGGAGAAGGATTTGATTGACTAATTAAAGTTCCCATTGATTGAAAAAACCAACAACAACAACAAACTCTCAACGTGGGTCCCGCTTTCGCGGGGTCTGGGGAGATCCAACTGTAGGCAACCTTACCTCTACCGGTATTCCTACCTATAGAGAGGTTGATTCCATAAGACCCACAAAACAGTTTTGAGAAAAAGGTTTGGAGAGAAAACAATTGCAAAGCCATTGATCGAAGTAAGAGAAAGGGGAGGAGAAAAGGTTTCGGATAAGCGAATAAAGAGGGGGTGGAGACATACCTCAACAAATCGTGGACACTTGGTGTCGTGACAATCTGGAAAAGCATGACCAGCAAACAAGCAAACCAAAACCCACCCCACCCCATCCCACCCCACACCGCCTAGGCTACTGCCTCCTATGGAGCCGGTCCCCTACAATCAGGAACCTTAATCTTGTCATTGATTGAAAAAAACCAATTTTACTAATTATATGATCAAGTAAATCATACAATGTTTTATTTTAATATTCATAAAATATTTATGAGACAAATGATTTTATAAAATGAATACTCTATAGCTTTTAAATTACAATTTAATTTAAAAAATAATCTGTGCATTGCACGGGTCTATACTAGTTGATTTATAAAAGTAAAGCAAATTGTATAGTTAATTGTGTGGGTATTAGATAATTTGCATTAAAGAAAGAGCTCTTTTAAAAAACACATAAGTTTTTAACTAGTCAATAATTAGTGCTAAGACATTACAATTTCAACAATTCAAATTAATTTTTTGATAAGCAACAGGTGTAACTGATTGTGGTATATATTTTTGGACCAAATCCTTAATATACGTGTTTTGTCAAATCATGCAAACAAATTGAGATAGAGAGAATAGTTTTTTTTTTTTTTAAATATACAATAAGTGGACCATTCACTAGTCAACTATCCCAAAGCAACCCAACGATCATGACAAGTTGAGAGGGTAAATGCAAAGTCTAGATAGAAACTCAGACCCACTAGCTCAGCCACAGACAACTCCTCACATAAGTAAGAAGATTGCACCATTAGGTTCAAAACTAATTTGGGATAAATCCCTAGGTTTTCTGCAAACCTCTATAACAAAAGTGCAGGCCCAAAAGGAAGGACTTTGGGCCAAGTAGCCTTTCCCAGGCCCACTAAAAGAGGAATATATGTGAAAATTACAAATCTGCCCCTAGCCATAACACCTATAAATAATCACCTATCATATCTGAAAAAGGTAAACACACTGTGCAAGAAATTTGCACTGTGACACATCAAAAATTAGGGATTTCCCTTCCAAAGAAAGTCATCACTTTTCCCAAAAAAGATCCAAACTTTATTTCTCACAAGTCAAATTATCTTCTCCCGTGAGACTCTTGCGGACTTGAACGTTGGAAAGCGTTCCTCGGACCCAACATTCGGGGTGAGCCTTTTTTTGCGAGACTAAAGGAAGAAGAGTGGAGTCCAAGCCCGGTGTGTCCGTCATCATGTAAGCTCATTCTTCTCCACCTTACCCCTAACGAATACTCTCTATCAAAATAAAACCAAATGGAGGAATGGCTGGTGGTGGATTGGCCACACTAACTAACACCACCTCAGAGCGGTGGGAGTAATTTCTTAGTCAAGAATTGTGCCAAAAGGGAGAGGGGAATTTTGGTTCTATTCACACATAAAAGTCAATATGTATATCATACTCCTGGGAGCACATACACCTACGAGTCACATCATCAAATATATATTAAAAAATTAATATATGACAAATACACATGTGAAAAATATATATTCGTGGACAATGAGAGCATGTGCTTTCAGGAGCACATAAGAAATTGCCCATAAAAGTGGTAACTAGAGTGGAGACATAGAAAATAGTTTTTTTTTTTTTTTTAATACACGATAAGTGGACCACCCACTAGTCGACTATTCCAAGAAAACCAAGCAGTCACGGCAGGTTGAGAGGGGGAATGCAAAGTTCAGATAAAAACTCAGGCCCACTAGCTCAGCCAGACACAACTCCTCACATTACTAACAAGATTACACCATTAGGTTCAAACCCAAATGGAGGGATGACAGGTGGTGGATTGGCCACACTAACTAACACCACCTCAGAACGGTGGGAGTAATTTCCAGTCAGGAATTGGGCCAAGGGGGAGAGTGGAATTTTGGTCCTGTTTCAGACACGAAAGTGGTAACTAGAGTGGCGACATTCATATATATCTTAAGGGGAGTTTGCTTGAGGCTGAGGTTTTACGTTGCTTGCGCCTCTCTTTGTATTAAATGCAATGTTGATTTTCGCGGTGGTGTTTAGGATATGGGCCACGGTTTCTGGTAGTACTGTACTACTATCCCAAGGAATGTCGAAATTCAATGCTGAATGGTGATTCTCAACTATTTATTGAGTTTGCCTTTGTTATTTTTGCAACAACTTTTTTTTTTAAATAATGAAAAATTAAATGTTATGTACTCTAGTATAACTTAATTTTAATTTAAGTTGAAAAGGAGAACTCTCCAATAAAATAAAAATCTATACTCTAAAAATCTTATGTAAATGGAGTGACGGTAGGATATAGTAGTTTTATAATTTTAAATTACTTAGCTTTAAAATTATTAGATGTCAGTTTCTTAGATTGTGTATTAGAAACTGACAAACTAACACTCTATAAAGAAGAAATATATGACAAGTTAGAGAGGGGTTTTTTTTTAGTGGACTATAATTTATGTTAAAAATTATCCAAATTGAGTGCTCTTTTCTACCACCTGAAAAGTGGGCATGTTAAAAAAAAGTTTAAATAATTGAGAAAAAAATCTAAGTAATAAAAAAGCCCTAAATTCTCATATATTTTATCTAAATATATATTGATATGTTAATTAAAATCAAGTTGGAAAATAATTTTCATCCAATGCTAATAAATAGTATTATAAATCAGCATTTGATTAAGCACTAGTGCTGGCCAATGTATTGTCAATGATGCCTATAAAATATCCCTAAAAATATATATGTTCAAGTCGTAGAAAACACATGTGGATTAAAAACAAACTATAGAACAAAAACATACCGAAAAAAAAAGTAATTACATATGAATATGAATATATATATATATATATATATATATATATATATATATATGTGTGTGTGTGTGTATATTACACCTTATCATGTTTATACAATTTATATTACCTTAACCATTTTTATGAAAGTAACTTTTAATAATGCTTTCTATGTTCGTAGTCAAAAGATAGTCATTTCCAAATTGAATTTTGTTATAAGTAGATTAAATTAAAGAAGAAAAGAAAGAAATAAAGTTTGGCAGGCAGTCCAGGCACCGTATGCAAATTGCATGCTTTGTCAGCGCACATGAAGGGCAGAGGCACTGTATGTTAGTCACGTCAGACAATTTACTAAATATTTTGATCCTCCTGTTCTGGTGATTTGGTTTCTCTTAGTTAACATTTTGCTGTTGTCTTCCAAACGTGCTTTCCGACTAATTATTTGGTGGGTCCACCTATAAATGTGTTCCTCTTAATTAGCAACTGAAAGTCAAAAACATCATACGCGGTATTGATGAAGCAAATATAAATTGTCTGTTCACAATTTTAATTGACTAGTGAGTGCATTTAGTCTGTACTAAATTCGCAAGGGTCTGTTTCATTTTTAATTATTTTTTGGTGAAATTTTTTATTTTTTTTATTAAATTAAATTTATTTATGTTAAAATTTAATGTTATATATTTATGCTAACACCTTCAGTTTATCTAAAATTATTTTTATTGAGGTAAACTTGTTTCAAATTATTTTTAAAAATAAGTAAGAAAAGAATAAGTAACGAGTCCGATGTCCTGGACCTAGCAAAACTGATCTGAGACCCGAAACAAATGATCTGAATTCATACCTGAACCGACATCCGAAATGGGATTAACCGATTTGGACCCGAACATTCGAAGTAAACCAATCCTGAACTGAATAAAACCCGAATTGTAGCATAACCTGAAATGACACAACACAATTCAAACTCAATCCGTAGTGACCCGACCCGAACTGAACAAAAAATGGACAACCCGAACCGAACTGTACCGTACCCGATTTAAAACCAATCCGATTCTTACCCGAGTCAGTTTTACCCGAATAAGTAGTAACTTTTTTTTTTTGGGTTTTAGTCTTTTCTCTTTTGGGGGGAATTTTGAATTTTTCAAGCTCAATTAGTTGAGTTTAAGTGGGAAAAGACAAACAACTTATGAGGAAGTTTTTACGAATGAAATCAATTAAAAACTTAAGAGGAAAAAATAAAATATTTGATAGTTTTAAGTTTTTAATTTGATAGGGATGTAGTAAAGATATAAGAGAAAAAATATTGTCACAATAGAAATTAAGAAATGATAAGCATAATTAGCAATTTTGTTAAACTTATCAGGATCTAGCAATCCTATTTACTATTTGATTCACTTAATGACTTAATGTAATGCACGATATGATTATAAATTTATAATATCATTTTGTGACTACTGCCAAAAATTTCGCACCACTGATCTACGATTCTAAATCATCTTCATAACATGTTTAATTTTACAAAATCATATTCAAAAATATATCATTGCATACGATTTCATAATAATGTGACGCATTTGAATTTTGGACAATCAAATTCTAAGTCTCGAGTTTCGATAACGAGCATTCACAATCACATAAATGTAATGCTAATTGATACATATTCATATATTGCCGTTGCTTTTTAGTTTTGACTCATTGAGCAAATGCAAATCAAGGTATTAATCTCACAAAGACAAATCTTTGAATGTTAATGTATGATCACTTAACACTACAAAAACGCGCCTCTTTAGATACGAAATTTAGCATTTGTTTCTGTCTTAAGTTTAGAAACGAAAACCATTTCGTATCTAACATAAACTCACAATTGAAACTAAAGGCAAATCGCGTTTTTAATGGAAACCAAATGATAATTTTCATATTAGATTTTCGTTTCTAAAAAAAAAAATCAATTCCCAGCCTCAATCTCCCCCCCCCCCGCGACAATACCCAGTGCCGCGAAATGAAATCCCAGACCCCACGATTGCTTCCTCCTCCAAAACCCTAGCATCGTGTGCTTTGGATTCCGGCAGAACATCCACTCCTAGCGCTGGTTGTCAAGTCGCCGAAGAGTTTGTGTCTGTTTCGAGGCCTCTGTTGGCGATTTCCGGGCAGACGGTACCCATTCAAGCTGAAATGAAGTAGTAGAGCCTGCGATTTTCTTCCTCCTCAAGAACCCTGTCGGCGACAGTGGTGAGGGTTCCGGCAGAACATCAGTTGCAGAAGGCCGATTTTCATATCTCCGGTGAGTTTGTATCTGTTTGTTGCTTTCTGTTAACAATTTTCTTCCTCCTCATTCTAGGTTTTCGTTTTCGGATTTGGAAGGCTTTGAGGCGTTGCACGGTGAGTTGTCCGGCGATTGTAAGTTTCTGGCAAGTTCTTCGACTCTTGATTTGCTGAAGTTGCTTTTTGTTAACAATTTGCTGAAGTTGTGAAATTTGCCTGAGTATAGCTTCTATTCTCAACATTGAACTAGCTAATTGTTTCCCAAGCTGAGCATTTCTAGATTTGATTTTCCCAAGCTGAGCTAGTTTTCCAAATTATCCAGGAAGAACATTGAACTAGGTAATTGTTTGGTCACCACTAGAAATTGAGCATTTGTAGAGCCACTTAGCAATCGTGCAAGGCAATTTTATCAGAACATGTACTGTCAAGGCCATAGAAAAACCATTAACATCAGAGCATCATAACAGAAGGGGCTTTATAAAGATAAATTTACATTTGGTCATTGTGCATTCATGTAGTATTTTCAAATATACAATTGGCAACCATATACATCTAAGCACATAAATTAGATGAACTCCATTATCAAGCAAGCCTTCCATATATATATATATATATATATATAT
>JACYFF010031957.1:13087068-13097972 GCA_017589665.1 Selenicereus undatus | reverse complement strand
TTTGGGAATCATAAAGTATACTATTGTATGGTTACTATAGTTCTTGTGTATGCATTGGAAAGTTTCTTTGGCATTTCCTCAAACCTTGTTCTCTGGGTACAATTTTTTAATGAGGACCATTAATGAAAATAACCTAGAAACGTAGTGCTTGGAGGACTATAGGAAAATACTACCGAATTTTTTCGTGGATATGCAAGAACGTAACCTTTACAATTATATACTTTTGTTTCCTGAATGGGTTTAGGACCACCTACCCTTTAGAAGGAGTCTAGGTCATTTTGTCTTAATTAGGATTATTCGCTCATGATTTGAGTATATGATAATTTTGAATAATTGCTACACATTACATTACGTTAAAGGGAGCTTGAAACTTTTTCTCAGACACGTACATTGTAAGAAATGGAAGGGAATTGAGATTGGATGTATCAGAGACATAATGAGAGGGGTTATCTGAGCACAGTTTTCATTCAAAAAGTTAAGGAGTTCATTGATTTTGCTACTGAGCAGGAGACATATCACAGAACTACCAAGATAAAGTGTCCATGTGCTAAGTGTTGGAATGTGTCTTATTTGGATGTAGATACCCTAAAGCTCCTTCTCTACAAGCAAGGGTTTCGGTCCAATTACTATGAGTGGGTTTGTCATGGGAAAGCTTTTGGTGATGTATCACTTCCCGGTAGCTCATCCAATGTAAGGGGAGGAGAAAATCTCATGAGGGATATGGGGTTAGATGCGAATGGTCCGATGGAATCCCGTACGGCAGATGAAGGGATGAATGATGGTGAAGAGGAGCCTTTCTTAGACGCAAAAATATTCATTCAGCTGGTGCAAGCAGCTGAGAAGCACTTGTATGAGAGATCTAATATGTCTCTCATGAAAGTTGTTGCACGGCTGACAGGCCTTAAATGTGAGTTCAACCTGCCCCATCTAGCAGTTGATGGAATTGCGTCATTAATGAAAGCCATGTGCCCAAATGATAATGAAATGACAACCAACTTCTATGAAACCAAGAAATTACTTGCTGGGCTCAAACTTACGCATCATAAATCCATGCATGCCCTAATGGATGCATGCTGTTTTGGAAGGATGCTGAAGAATTGGAAAACTATTCGGTCTGTGGTGCAGAGAGGTATATTAAGGAGACTGGAAGAGGGGAAAAAATTGCTAAGAAAGTTTTAATCTATTTTCCAATTGGTCCTAGATTGAAAAGATTGTATGTGACAAAAAATGTTGCTGAACATATGACTTGGCATCATGAACACCCACGTACCGAGGGTTTTATGGAACATCCTAGCGATGTGGAGGCATGGATGTATTTTGACAATACTTTTCGTGAATTTGCATCGGAGCCTCGTAATGTGAGATTAGGGTTATGTACTGATGGTTTTTCTTCATTTGGTCACTTTGAACAAATTTATTCATGTTGGCCCATCATTCTCACACCTTACAATCTACCTCCGTGGATGTCCATGAAGAAACAATTTATGTTCATCAGTCTCCTCATACCAGGCCCTAGAAATCCGAAAGGCAATCTAGATATATACATGCAACCATTAATTGAAGAGCTACTGCTGTTGTGGGAGGTTGGAGTCATGACTTATGATATGGTTTGAAAGCAAAATTTAACCATGAAGGTTGCTGTCATTTGGACAATAAGTGATTTTCTTGTGTACGACATGCTTTTTGGTTGGATGACAACAGGTAGATTAGCATGCCCTTACTGTATGGAGAACACCAAGTCTTTCAGACTTAAACACGGGAACAAGCATTGTTGGTTCGATTGTCACCGCCAATTTCTACCAATGGACCGCATGTTCTGTAGGAACAAAAATGCTTTTTCCAAAAACAAGGAGGATTATTCCCTGCCTCCCCCAAGATTGAGTGGGGAGGAGATGTGGAACCGTGTGTCATTATTGCCAAAAGCTTTTGATCACCAAGGAAAAGTAGCTAGATATGGACATGTTCACAATTGGTCAAGAAGAAGCATATTATGGGACCTTCCATACTGGAGCAAGCTACTAATTCGACATAATTTGGATGTTATGCATATTGAGAAAAATGTGTTCGAACAAATCGTCAACACAATAATAAGTGTCAATGGAAAATTTAAGGGTGACATCAATTCTAGAAAGGACCTTGCCACACATTGTAAGCGCAGAAGACTTCATGTGTAGATAACTGATGGTGGTAACGGAGATCGAAGAGAGGCGATGCCTCTTGCTCCATATGTGCTTACTAAGGAGCAAAGAAAAGTATTGCGTAATTGGCTATGTGACTTGAAATTCCCACATGGATATGCCTCTAACTTAAGTAGGTGTGTTGATCGCACAAATGGGTGGTTGCACAACTTGAAAAGTCATGATTGTTATGTTTTCATAGAACGATTGTTGCCAATTGCAACGAGAGAGCTATTGCCAACTAATGTGTGGAAAGTTCTGACTGAGCTTAGCCTGTTCTTTTGAGACCTATACGTGAAGAGAGTACATATGAATGATGTGATCCGACTAGAAAACAGTATCGCTGAGATACTTTGTAAACTGGAAAGAATTTTCTTCCCTTCATTTTTCAATGTCGTGGAGCATCTACCGGTCCATCTTCCATATGAGCTTAGAGTTGGCGGGCCACAACAATACAGGTGGATGTACTCATCTGAAAGGTAAACATTAATTTCACATACTCTATATAAGTTATTAATCTTTAGTTATCATCGCTATATGATAATGGAAGTATAAAACTGTAGGTGTATGGGTGACTTGAAACAAAAAGTGGGTAACAATGCCCGTGTTAAAAGCTCCATTTGCAATGCACACCTTGTGGAGGAGATCTTAGATTTCTGTGCCAATTACTTTGATGAAAATATTATCACAAAGTCAAGAGATTTGGGGCAAAATGAAGTTGAGTCAAATCCAAACATTCCAGATGTATTTTCCATGAATGTTGGGTATGCCCCAAGTGAAGGCAGCACTCGATATTTGGATGAACGGGAATTTCGTGTTGCTCATGCATATGTGTTGTCAAACTGTAACATACTGAAACCTTATGAGCGGTACGCATTCTTTCCATGTTTAAGTCATTATCGTATTCATAATTGAAATCATTTTTGACATGTTCAATTCCTTATCTTATCATAGGATTTTTAAACAAGAGATTGTGAGACAGAATCCTAGAGTTAGGGTTGAAGATGTTTGGGCTCAATTTGAAGAGCGATTCCCTATATGGCTTAAAGATCATGTAAGCAGCATGAAATAAATTGACACATCTAATATTACGTGCACTAAAATATAAATGTAATCAATATGTTTAATATTGTAGATTTGTAGGTAATGACATCCAGGGATGTTTCTAATGATGTGATAAGGTCCCTCGCCATGGAACCTAGGAAAGATGTGCATTGTTGGGATCATTTCTACATTAATAATTACAGTTTTCACACATACTCCTATGGGAAGAACAAATCAACAATGAACTACGGGGTATCGGTCAAAGGGGTTGATGGTGTAGAATACTATGAAATTCTTCAGGAGGTCATCAAGTTGACTTACTTGGGAACTCGCCAATTGTACAAAGCAGTTCTCTTTAAATGTGATTGGTTTGACTCTGTGAATGGCATCAACATGCATGAACATTATAAACTCGTGGATGTCAACCACACGAAAAAATATCCCAAGTATGATTCGTTTGTTCTTGCATATCAAGTAACACAAGTTAGCTTCACATCTTATCCTAGCATGAAAAATGACAGAAATCAATGGTGGGCGGCACTTAAGATGAAGCCAAGGGCCACGGTCGATTCCCAGATGGATGACATTGCTCCTTTTCAGGAGGAGAACAATAACAACCCACCCACTTTGTCACATCTTGACATAGACGAAGACATATCCATCAACGATGACTTAGCTAATGACCTTCTAGAGGGCAGTGAGATTGGAATACGCGAAGACGAAGATGGTGAGGATGAAGAAGAAGAGGATGACATAAGTATAGATTAACAAGAGCTTGAAACATTGCTAGCTAATGAGGACGAAGATTAATTGCACATAGGCTGTAGGTGCATGTTTGTAAGATTAGTCTGAGATCTCATATTGAACTTTTGTTGTTGTACGATGAACTTATACTCTTTGTTTTCATGTATCGTCTACTTGATTACTATCTCTTTTTAAGTTGTGCATTATGTTATTATACTTTCGTTTCACAAATGAGGTTTTCGTTAACTCATTCATTATTTTTCCTAACTAATGTACTTGCTTCCAAGTGTTTGAAACTTAGATGCCTCCCACATGTGAGCGAGGAGATGGAGCTGCAGGTGGGGCCACGAATGACTCAAACCAATAGGGCACGAGGATCCCACTGTTGCCGGATACCATTTGGTGGTATGTAAAATTGTTCTATTTCCAAGTTTCCTACAATTACTTTGTATGTGTATGTTATTATAGTAAACTGTTGTGCTCCATCTCATCTTCCTTTATTTGAAATTGTGAAAGGTTTGGTTACTATAAAGTGTCCAACTCCATTACCATGGACTTGAAGGCTCATTGTTTGGAGCCATGTACCTGTTGGAGGAATACTCTAGAGGAGCATAAGCAACGGTGGTAAAGAGCTTTTCAGGAAATAAATTCACACTTCCAAGCATCCTTGTTTGTCAATTTTATGTTGCTAAATAGCATCTCATATTGCGCATAACCATTCATTTCGTGCAGATGCGTTATTGCTGGGCTGAGGAGTTTAATGACAAAGTTTATAATGACTGGGTAAAAAAGGCCGGTGAACGCCTTAAGGACATGGTATCAAAGGCAATAGCAAGGCCGGACAGCGACATCATCCCTTGGCTTCCAACTCCACTTAGAAGCAGGTTGAAAGCTTTCAAAGAAACTGAGGATTTCAAGAAGAGGTCAAGACAAAACTCAATTAATAAGCGCACTGGTCCTAAAACAGGAATTGTTCACACTGCAGGGTCTATTTCAACGGAACAAACTGCAAGGAAAATGGTAATATCGCTGTTGTGGCATCTTCACTTTTTGAAAGACACCAATTGCATTATTCTAACACCATTTTTGTTTTTTCAAGGTAATAAGGGATAACAAAATACCTACAGCTGCTGAACTCTTTGAGGAAATTCATACTAGAAAGGAAGGAAATGAGAAAGTATTGTGTGACAAGTGGGCAAAATCTGTTTGAGTAAGCACCAAGTCAATTGCACTTCCTATACATTCAAAAAGCGACACATTTTATGAATGTTGGCATCCTATGTTCAGTAAAATTGAAAATTATTATTTCAAAAATCTTTGTTGAGTTGTACTCTTTGTTTCCTTTCTACTATTGAGCTTCACTGAATGGTTTACTCCGGGCGTGTGGCATGTAGAGTTGTGATCTCCGGCGTGTGCCTGTTGAGCTTGATTTTGTAACGCCCGGGATTTTATCCCCTTATTTCGGAATTTTATATCGTCGGAAATTGAAATAATGTCGACGTGCCTACTTGGGTGCTGTTTTTATTGAAAAGAATAGTCTTCCTATTTTATTGTTATGAATGATTATATCGGACACTACATTGAGTAGATTCCCAAATATAACTGGACTGGCGAACCTTGGGACTAATCCTGCAATTTATTGAATCGAACATTGGGTATTATTATAATAAGTAGATAAGCTCGTATTAATTACGATGTGACGAGGTAATTATCCAAAACAAAAGAAAAAGGAAAAAAAAAATTTAAGGGGCCGAAGCCCCCTTTCCTTCACGATGAAGGATCGCGCGCACGGAGGGGGGGTTCGAAGACCTGCCTGACGCCACCCACACACACACCCACCGGCAGAGAGGGACGGTTGGGGGAGGTCGCCAGCGACTGGCCGCCACGCCTGACCGTTCCCCCATGCCGGTCGACTCCCAAAACTGGGCCAGAGGAGGGGGAGAAAGAGGTTCAGGGGGGGAGTCTGATGCGGGTCTCGGCGGCTCCTCCACAGTCGGAGGCAGCGGCGGTTCGACAGAAGGGTGGTGACCAGCAGATGGAGAAGCAAGGGGACGACCCGAGCCGCATCAAGCCACCCAAATCGAACCCCAAAACGGGTCCTTCAACTTGGATTCGAGGTGGGTTTCCTCTTCCTCCTATTTATTGTTAATTTCGATGAACATTTATCGATTATAGTTGTTCAAGTTGAATTGGGACTGATTATTAGTAACTTGAGGAAACTGTAGCGTACACTGAACGATGCCTAGTATATATACAGCTTGATCGTACTGAACAAAGGTTTATCGATTCTATATATATAGTTTATCGACTATATGAAATTTATTCGATTATATATAGTTTATCGAATTATAGTCAGTTATATGAGTGTTGTCCGATTATATAGCGTTTATCGATTTTATATGAAGTTTAGTGATGTATCGATTTATATAAAGTTTAATGATTTATCGATTTATATGAAGTTTAGCGATTGTATAGAGTCCATCGATTATAAAGTTTATCGTTTATATATGTAGTTTATCGAATATATATAGCTTATCGATTATATAGAGTTTATCGACTACAAAGTTTATCATTTGCATATGTATATAGTTTCTTGATTATATGTCGATTATCGAATATGTAAAATTTATGAAATTTATATAAATTTTATCGATTTATATGTGGTTTATCGATTTATACGTGGTTTATTACGTATATATGGCTATATATGGCTTATCGAGTATATCAAGTTATCGACTAAATAAAGTTTAGCGATTATATATATAGTCCATCGATTACATGTATTCCTCGTTTATAGTGATTGCATAGAGATGATATAGCTATGAGTGCTTATTTATCTGTTTCCTAAGCGTCTCTAAATTCTTTATCGGTCGCTTGTTTTAATTGACAAGTCATTGGTAACAAAATAACCCTGAGTCATCGGATTGATCAACCGAATGAGTCCGGTGACTAGTTGATAAGTCGAGGGAACCATTTTAAAAGAAATTAAGTAATAAGCATGGGTTACACTGCATCAATTGGATTCTTAGCGCGTAACCAACCCAGTACCCTCCGCCAAAGTTTACTTGAAGTTTTAAAAGTTCAATGTTCATAGTTCAGCCAGCAGGCAAAGGATTCAAAGTTCAATATTCATTGTTTTGCCAACAGGCAAAGGATTCAAAGTTCAATATTCAGTGTTTTTCCAGTAGGCAAAAGATTCAAATTTCAACGTTCATTGGTCTGCCAGGAGGCTGAGGATTCAAGTTCAGAAATTCATTGTTCTACCAACAGGCAGAGAACTCAAAGTTCAGTGTTTCATAGCTCAGCCAGTAGGCAGAGGTTTCAAAGTTCAGTATTTCGTAATTCTACCAGTAGGCATAAACTTCAAAGTTTTATGTTTCAGAGTTTTGTCAACAGGTAGGAACTTCAAAGTCCATATGTCATATCCTTCTGTCAACAAGCAGTAGAGTCAAAGTCATATGTGATCAAAACCCTTTAACTGGTAGAAAAACCAGGTCAATAGAGAATCATGTGATGCTTTATAGAACGTTATACTTTAATAAACAAGCATATGAAGTTAAAGCATTAGTATACCATTCACATGGCGTAGTTATATACTTCACTTTGTGGTTATCCTTCCATGTTTTAACAAAAGATCTATTTCTATATATGACCTGCATGATGTAGTGAAATCATCAGTTTAGTGACTTTATTGCACTGAACATGATAGTTATTCGAGTGTAAATGCTAAATTCATATAGTCTGTCATCTGACAGCATACGGCATAAATCATATGACATAAAATCAGCCTTTCATAGCGAAAATCGCAGCAAGTGGTGTTTAAGGGTTAACCCCTTCCTTTTCATTGAATTTATGAGTTTATATGAATTTCTTATGGTAAATTTATTAAGTATGGCTATTTTAGAGTGTAAGCGTGGAAGCGACTGCTATTCCCCTGCATTGTGGCGAGCTATATCGTACGGTAGGTGAGTTCTTCAAAGGGAAGGAATTACGAACAACGTTCGTAAGTTAATACTGCACTTTGATATTGTAATATTTAAGTTATATGCATATGTTTTAAATAAGTTATAATATACATATAAACTATTGCACTTTAAGTATGGGTTTGGGGGAGAGGGTTATCAACTGAGCGATAATTGCTCATTTCCATTTATTACTGTTCCCTTCCCAGGTTTCTGAAGTATCAGGTAGAGGTCTGTCCAAGTAAGCCAACATGGAGTCATTGCTATCCTAGGAGCAAAGTTACATGCTCTATATGTGTGAGTTGCAATTGTATTGTTATGAAATCTAAGTCCTTGTGTGCATGTATTGTATATCATCTAGAGTCGCTCTGTACGGCCATATGAGCCGATCATCGTTTAGCTCAGGTTGTTTATAGTTGGGATGTAACCCCAGTACTCCGGACGTGTGGTCCGTGGAGTTGTACTTTTATTGTTCCATTACCTTAGTATTGAACTGTGCTGGTTGATATGCTGCGGGCGGGTAGCCCGTAGAGCCATGAACTCCGACGGGTAGCCGTTGAGTTGGTTTTATTATTGCGTTTAATTGTAGGGAATTTAATGTAAGGCTTTATGCATGGGAAACGATCAGTTTTCAGGGGAAATTCTGCCCGTTTCTACCCAGGATTTAAAGAAAATCAAAGTATAACGTTAACACTCCTAACCTAGAGTTGGGGGCGCTACAGATTTAGTTATCTTTTCTGCTTCTATTCAATGCAGGAGATTTAATGTAGGACTTAAAACCTAGAAAATGATCATTTTTTAAGGAAAACTCTGTCCGCTTCGCCCCTGAATTTAAGAAAAAATATATCCCAAAGCATCAACATGTCTTTAGTAAAAATGTCATAAGAAACATTTTGTTATGAGATATGTACTGTTATTAGAAATAATACAAATATGATTTTTGGGCATTCTTAATTTTCTTGGTGTTTAGGTTTTTTGATTAGCTAGACATATAATTACAAATCAACTTCTCTTATTTGGACAGGTTTTCTCTTTTGCGTGCTTGGGTTTTGAAGTTTAGGTACTGTTATTAGAAATTTGCTTGCTTAGGTTTTGAAGTATTCTCTTATTTGGTGTTTAGGTACTGTTATTAGAAATTTTCTTGTGCCTTTATAAGATTTAGCAACTTTCTCTTTTGCTTGCTAGTTTAGGTACCACATGCTAGGCCCATGTCTTCTTTCGTTATGTTCTTACCCATATCAGCCTATTTCTTTTCGCTCGTCTATGGCCTTATCGATTCCTGACTAACACAAATTGACTTTGATAACTTGAAGTTGGTGCCTTCCTCTTTATTGACATCATCCTTGGTGGCTTTTTCATCATCTTTTTTAAAAGCTTTTACAAGGTATTGCACTATGAAATGTAATGCTTGCTTACTGAATTTTCTTCATTGTAGGATGAGTATCAACATTTGAAGCTTAATGCTTCACATTCAGGGGTCGAAGTTAATGATGATGAACTTTTTCTGCAAGCTGTTGGAGGTGTCAACAACAAAGGTTTGGTATAGGGACTTGGGAATCAAACCCAAGCAAACTACGAGAGAGTGGGACCGTCTACTCAATCCTCACCCTCCACACCCACAGCTTGCAACCCCTCCATATATGCCCAGATTGTGAGTCGCTTGCAAAAATCAGAAGAGCAACTCAATGCCACAAGAGAAGAGCTTAATCGGACGAAGGAGGAAGTTAAGCAAACCAAAGATGCCATTGCTAGGATTGAGTCTCGCTTTGGGAGTTTGAGCTCTTAGATTTCCCCTTCTCCCTGACCCTACCCTTAGGTTTGTAACTGACTTGGTATATGTCTATATATGTTGATAGCTGCAACTTGTAACTCTTAGATGGGCATGTGGTGGTGTATTTTTTGGAACACACCTCGAACATTGCTTGGTCTTGGTGTATTTTTTGGATCAATTGCTTGATGGTTGCATATACTCGATACTTGGAATTTTGTTGCCAAGTTGTAATATAGCTTAGTTATATGTAAATATCGAGGTTGGTTGGTATATATGATGCAATGTTGGGCTCTTATGTATTTACGTATCTATGTGTATGTAAATGTATTTGGGAATTTAGCACTTGTTGCAATTATTTGGAATGAAAAGTTCATTTAGAAACAAAAAATAACAGGTGAAAAACGTAGAACAATATACACACATAAGATATTCAATTTGATATGAAATGCATGCCTCGTATCTAATTTCGTATCAATTTGATACGCTATTTTGACATATTGATACGAAAAACTTCGTATCTAATAGATACGAAAAGCTTTCGTATCTAAGTTCGTATCAATCGGAAATGAAAACTTCACAGTTTGATACGAAAATTTTCGTTTTTGTTAGATTCGAAGAGATTTTCGTATCTAATTTCGTATCAATTAGAGACGAAACATTGATGTTTTGATATGAAAAAGTTTCGTATCAGCTAGATACAAAAATACTTTTCGTTTCTATTTTCGTATCTAATAGAAACGAAAACAAGTTTCGTTTCTGATTTCGGTCTGCGACCGTGCCATTTGACATGAAAAATTTTTTTGTTTCTATTCGTATCTAAATGCTATTTAGATACAAAAATCTATCGTTTAGACACGAAAAGTTTCGTATCTAAACGAACGCGTTTTGTAGTGATAATGAGCTATCAAAGAATATTGATTCGATTACTAAAAATTTCGATTTGAACCGACTTGTTTCTATTTACCAACTCCAAATATGACAAACGTGAAGTTATAAACCAGCACCAGGGTCTAAATAAAAATTTCGTTATTTTCTTTCTTTCTTTTTTTTCATTTTTCAAGTTATATTTTAGCAATGGGGCTCACAAATTAGGCTATTGACAAATGATTTGCATTAGGTTGGTGCACCAATTTTGTCATCGCATGAACTCAATTGAGATGATTAAAACTTGACTTAATGACACATAATCCCTTTGGATAATTGCAC
>JACYFF010031957.1:13044274-13061144 GCA_017589665.1 Selenicereus undatus | reverse complement strand
ATATATATGCTATTATTAGTGTAGGTGTACTTTCTTTAGCATTCTAATCATTCAAATGACAGACTGAACACATAAAATCAATGCGACCTACCAATTTCATGTACTCGCATACACATCACAAATGTTTCCTGAATTGACTTCTAAAATCTATAGTGGATCATTCCTTTATAATTCAGAACACAGTTTTAGTACCTCTCTTTGTTACTCATTAAGGCTCTAAGATCACATCACTTATTTTACATAAAAAGAATGTTTTAGTTTCACATATTATGTTCTTGCATGATCGCCAACAGTAACAACTTTTAGTGTGGTTCCCGATTTCGTGGGGTTTGAGGAGATTCAGATTTAGACAGCCTCACCCCTACACCCCCGACTACATGTAGAGTGACTGTTTCTAATAGGCCCGCACAAAATTGTTTCAAGAAGATATATAGATGTTGCATGACCGGTCCTTGTTTCTTCCTCTAAAATGGAAGCCGAAACCCGCAATGGAACGTCCAAGATTGTTGAACCTTGGGTAATGATAGGTTATCATTTGTTTCTTTTAGCCTTGTTAGTTCTTAATTTCTGCCTTTCTGACAAAACCTTGGTAGGCAAGACTGTTACTTTAGTAAATCCTGTGAAAATTAGTTATATGATATGCTTCTACAATTCAGGAAGTTCATGCTGTCCTGATTTATGCTTTCGAGAAATCATACCTACTGAGCATAAAAAGATATCTTGATAACAAATTCTCAGTCCAAAATACAAAACTGGTTGATGCAGGGGACACTTCTGCTGTTTTTGACAACAGTAATCCCACAAGCGAAGCCACCACCTTGCAATCCATTAGCTCACGACTGCCATAGCCCGACAGCAAGGCAGTACGCCCTGCTCGTGTGCGCGTTTCTGCTCATGTCAATCGGAGCTGGTGGCGTAAGACCGTGCTCACAGGCATTTGGGGCTGACCAAGTGGACCAAAGGGGCAATCCTGATAACAGGAAGGTTCTAGAGAGATTCTTCAGTTGGTATTACGCCTGTGGTTGTTTTGCTGTTGTGCTCGCCTTAACTGTCATTGTCTACATCCAAGTTCACTACGGTTGGAGGATCGGTTTTGGGATTCCTGTGATCCTCATGTTCTTGTCGGCCCTCTCCTTCTTCCTCGCATCACCCTTTTATGTCAAGAATGAGGTAAGAAGGAGTCTGTTGACGAGTTTGGCACAGGTTGCAGTTGCTGCTTTTCGGAACAGGAAGTTGCAACTACCATCTCGGGTCTCAGATGGGCAGTATCATCATAAGAAGGATTCCGATGCTACTGTCGCGAGCAGCAAATTAAGGTATGGTTTGTACAAACCAGCTCAATTTACCATCTTCTCAATTTTATAATTATCAACTTGTGTTCCATAGCAAACCATTTAAAATGTTGCTCTCTTATGTGATTTCAGGTTCTTGAACAAAGCTTGCCTGATTGTGGATCCCAACCAAGACATTTGTCCAGATGGATCAGCTAGAAACCCATGGAGACTTTGCACTGTGGAGGCAGTTGAAGAGCTAAAAGCCCTAATCAGGGTCATCCCAATATGGTCATCCGGGATCATGATGTCCATAAACACGAGCCAAAGCTCATTTCCCTTACTGCTAACTAACTCAATGGATAGACACATAGGCACGTTCGAAGTACCAGCGGGGTCATTTAGTACCTTAGTTGTCATTGTCATAGTAATATGGATTCCTCTCTATGACCGCATCATCCTCCCTTTGGGATCAAAAATCCGAGGTAAGCCATTCCGCCTTGGGGTGAAGTTAAGAATGGGGATTGGCTTGTTCTGCACCTTCCTAGCAGTGTTGGTTTCTGGCATTGTGGAGCATTACAGGCGAACAACCGCCATCAATGAAGGATTTGCCAACAACGGGCAAGCAGTGCTCCACATGTCCGCAATGTGGCTTATACCCCAACACATCTTCAGTGGGTTAGCTGAGTCCTTCAATGCGATTGGCCAAACGGAGTTCTACTACACGGAGTTCCCCAAGAGCATGTCGAGTATTGCCACCTGTCTCTTTGGGGTCGAGATGGCAGTGGCCAGCTTGCTAGCCAGTTTGATATTCAACTTGGTGGATGCCATAACAAAGAAAACAGGAAAGCAGAGCTGGGTTGCAAACAACATTAACCAGGGCCGTTACGACTATTACTATTGGCTTTTGGCTACCCTGAGTTTGCTGAATGTGGTATATTACATGTTTGTGAGCTGGGCTTATGGCCCTCTTGGAGATAGGATGAACAAGGTTAGTGATGAGAAGGACAAGTTCCAGGTTGAAGAAGAGGTGGCAATGCTCAGGAACACGAGCCGACAGGAGAAGGGTGACTTCAACTTGAATAAGCTAGACAGTGGATTATCTAAATCGAACGAATTAAGAGTCTAATCTAATCTAATTATAATTTTTAGTTTGATGAATATAGATCGTGTATTGTTGATGAACTTAAGTGAAAGTAAAATGGGCATTTTAGAATTGATATAGGATTGGATTTGCTGTATTTGTTTCATAGGCATTTTTGCTTTGTTATCGAAGCTGATGCTGATATTATATGTTAATAGAGGGAGAAATGCATTTTGTTTTACAGAATTGGCTCATTTGAGTTTATTTGGATACTACCATGTAATTTAAAAAAAGCTTGTGTAATACAGTAATAGTATATCCCTGACAAAATATGCTTAGATCATTACGTTCTCCCTTTGGACAAGTTTCACTTTTTCCCAAATTTAAAAGCCATGTTTTTGATCTTAGGATTTACTCCGCGTCTAAATTTCATGCTGTCGAACCGAAGGTGTCTTTTCTTTAAGTTCTCCACTAAAGTTGAAGACGAAGGCTCTGTTTGGTAAATTGTTTTTTGGGCGCTAAAAAGAGTTTTTTGGGGTATCAATTGTTTGACCTTGGTCAAAAAAATCTTTGAATTATTTTGTGCCAAAAAAACTAATTTGTAAAACGCCCTTTGGATGAGCTTTTAGCAAGAGCTTTTTATTATTCAATATCAAAAAATTATCATATTTCCCTTTTCTTTCTAACAAAATTACATTTAATGTTATTGAAAACAAAAACCCTACTCCCTTGCTAATATGACACTCATTATTTTATTGTCTTGTTCTACCTTGTTTCTCTTCTCCACCCCGTCCTCCTTCAACTCAAGAACTTATGGCCTGTTTCTTTCGTGGGTAAATTGGATGGGTCAAAAGGGTGAAATGGGTTGAAGTTGGTTGAAGTGGGTTGAGATAGGTTGAAGTTGGTATTTTTTTTTTAGGTGGGTTGAAATAGGTTGAAGTTGGTTGAAGTTGGTATATATTTTTTATGTGGTGAGTTGAAATGGGTTAAAATAATGAGAATGTAATTAACGTGTGATAATTTATGAAGTTATCCAAATTTTGTGAATTTTTTGTTTGTTATTTTTATTTTTTATTTTTTTGATTTTTAATTTTTAATTTTTAGTTTTTAATTTTTCATTTTTTATTTTTCATTTTTTTTGTTTTTACATTTTTATTTTTTTCATTTTATCTTTTTTTATCTTTTTTTATTTTTTTTATTTTTTTATTTTTTTATTATTATTTTTTATTTTTTTACTTTTATTTTTTATTTCTTTATTTTTATTTTCTAATTTTTTTTTATTGTATATTGTATATTTTTCTAATTTCTTATTTTATATTTTTTATTTTATATTTTTTGTTTTTTATTTTCTAATTTTTTTGGATATTTTTTATTTTTTATTTTTTTATGTGACTATTTTTTATTTTTTATGTTTTGTGGTTTATGTTTTACTTTTTTTGTTTTATTTTTTTTGTTTTTTCATTTTCATTAATTATTTTTTTATTTTTTTATTTTTTATGTTTACATTTTTTATTTTTTTAATTTTTAATTTTTTAATTTTATTTTTTCGTTCTTATTTTTTAAGTTTAGTTTTTATTTTTTTATTTTTTTTATTTTATTTTTATTTTTATTTTTATTTTTATTTTAATTTTTATTTTAATTTTTTTAAATTTTTTACTTTGTACTAATTATTTTGTTAGTTGTTTAGTTCTTTATTTTTTATTTTTTTATTTTCTATAATTTTGTTTTTTTTTATGTTTTTATGTTTTATTTTTCTATTTCTTATTCATTATTTTTTATTTCTTATTGTTTATTTTTTATTTTTCATGTTTTTATATTTTTTTTATTTTTTTTTTCATGTTTTATGTTTTATTTTTTATTTTTCATTTTTCTATTTTTCTATTTTCTATTTTTATTTTTTATTTCTAATAAGAAAGAAAAAATAAATTTAAAAAATTTAAATTAAAAATAAAAAATAAAAAAATAAAAAAAATGAAAATGAAAAGGTAAGGAAAATAAAATAAAACTAAAAAATAAAGCATAAACTATTAAACATAAAAAATAAAAAATAAACACATAAAAAAATACAAATTAAAAAATAACCAAAAAACTTAGGAAATAAAAAATAAAAAATAAAAAACCACAAAATAAGAAATTTAAAAAATTAGAAATGAAAATTTGAAAATTAAGAAATAAGAAATAAGAAATTGAAAAAATAAAAATTAATCAACTAATGCAATCAACTAATCAAACAGTTAATGTAATCAGCTAAGAGCATACAACAAATAACTAATACAATCAGCTAACAGCGAACAACAAAAAACTAATGAAATCAGCTAACAGCGAACAACAAACAGTTGATTGCCAAACAGGACCTAATTGTCTCAGGTTAGCCCTGCTTATACTGTAAGAAGCACGGTTGGCGAATTGAAGATGACTAAAGATTCTTATTTGTTTTGGAAACTTTATGCGAACATTTACAAAATCTAAGCATTTTCTGCAAATTCCACATGTATGCCATGTAAACAAAGCATGTGATCTAAATTCTAATTATACATGCCATTTTCACACTTTCGTAAAAGAAGGAAGACCTTTTCTTTTTTTGGGGGGGGGGGGGGGGGGGGAGAGAACTTTATTTTCCCATCGCCATACAACTCAAGCACTACGTTCCTCATAATGGTGCAGCCAAAGTCTTTCACATTCCTAGCATCAGTCGACGCGCATCTGAGAAGACAGCTTATGCGTGTCGCAATCTACTCCACCAGGAAGAGGCTGTTGCTCCTTGTGAAGGAGGTGGAGTGAGGAGTTCAAGCATGGTTTGCTTCTCTTTTGGAGTCAATGGAACCCCTCTAACCAGATTCAGAGCCATGATATGGACATTCGTCTTTTGCCTATGTCTCTTATAAGCCCACCCTCCAGCTGCTGCTCCTGCAACAAGAAGCTGTTTTGGAGTCTCCAAAATTAGTGCCAGTGGTGACGCAAAGAAAGAAAGGAAAGGTTGTGCGGGACTTAGGGCCATCAAAAGTTAGCCTGACACGATTACCGACCCGACTCAAACACGAAATTAAGTGAGTTTGGGTAAAGATTTCAACCCGTTTAAGAGTTGACACATTTAACCCGTTTAATCAATTGGGTTAGGTTTTGATTGAGAATTTTAACATAGAAAAATACTTATTTAACCCATTTAATTAAATGGATAAGTTGATCCTTTTACCGAATTATCATGTACTTTTTGGGGGGAATTGTGAAAATGTGGAGTTTAATCAAATTGATATTTGTTTTGTAATTGTGGTTCTTGTGAATCGCAGACAATGGTTGCATTATAATGCTACTATATTAAAGTCAAAAAATTGATTTATAATGCTCGATAATCATATTTTTAGTCAAAATATTAAGTTGGTAAACAGGTAACCTGATAACTTGAATCTGACTGTTTATATTAAACAGGCGAATGGGTAAATTTCATGTTAACCCGTTTAAAAAATAAACGGGTACAGGTCAAGGTTTTCAACCCGTTTAATGAACGGGTTAGGTTCAGGTTGAGGATTTCTCAACCCGTTTAAGTTCAACACGAACACAAATTCGACCTAACCTGACGTGGTTGACAGTGCTATGCGGGACGAAGCTGTATTGCAGGGAATTTACACTAACCGGAGACAACCACAGAGTTGCAGTCTGCATATCAAACTTCGGGGCATAAAGGACTGTCTCTCCAAAGCCGTCCTCAAGCTTCTTGTAGATCTCTTTGTCGGTTTTCCCAGCCCGGATTTCATCCCGAATAAGCTGACACAACAAATGAGAAAGCATTAGTAATGCATCTTGAGGAATCACGACTGCCTCTCACCCCCAAGAACCATTAGCTTAAGTATCTGAACGTAGACTAACCACTTTTCAATAATCTGACATTACCAGATTGACTCTATTGATCACTAACCAAAATGGTGGAGAGATAGCTGCAGATTAGAATTAACAATATGGGATGGCAAAAATGAGGTTATGAATACGGCAATCTCCCTGAATAAACTAGTGAAGGCTATCAATGGAAGGACATGCATTGTGGCTCCTTTTTGTTGTTACACAAAAGAGTCTCTTATGTTTGATGAGCACTAGAAATGGAACATTCCTGAAAGTGATGTCTTCGTCCTTGTGCACTAGCTGACCAGATCGACCAAATAAAAAAGATAAGGGGGGAAAAATCATTCTGGCGCACATCTTATGCATTGGACAACAAATATGCCAACACAAGAGAAATTGAGATAGACTATTAATTCATAGAAGCAAGTTTTCTGGACTCTGTCCTCTTGTGTTTTTTTAAGGAAGGTTGCCCTTCTGTTTGGCATATTGCCACTGACACCATATGAAACAGACAAGGACGTCACAGAAGTGCACACCTCTGAGCATGACCACCAGAAAACTAACAAGGTCTGCTCAATAATCAACCATCATCAGCAATGAACCAAGTTCAGAAAACAATCTCAGGTCTAGCCCTAATGTCATTGTTGCTCAACTCGCTTGACAACAGGACAAATGAATGGGCTGCTGGTCAAGGACATGGTAATTTGTAACCTTTTCTTGTTAAGTCAAGCTTGTGCTGAGGCTGACAAAGTGGTTCATGACCTAGGTTGCTTCACTTTCTGTGCGAAAGACTGTTTAGTTCACAAATCTAGATTAAGAACGGGACATGATGTATAATAGAGTAAAGTAACAATATCATCCACATCTCCGTTGGGATAAGTGAGAGTCTAAGAGTGAGCTGTGAGGGATTTGAGTAGAGAACAGGAAGAGAAAGCTGCTTGCCATATCTGAAAGAAGGGATTAGTGCGGACTGCATGATCACGTAAGACCAGTGACAATTACAATTACAGTGAGAACAGGTATAGATGAAGTCTAAACTTCATGAATCTGAGTGAAAGCCGAGATACACTCTGCATGTTTCTGCAGTCAAATGAGTTCACATGTTGGATTGACACCAGTTTTATGACAAGACTCACATCAAGGTTAGGACACCCAAAATGACAACAAATCATATAAGATCTAGGAAGTATCTTGACATTGAGCAAAAAATATCTAATTTGAAATCCAATCTTGCACAAAGACCGTAGTGAACTTCCATCCTCAAATGAATAGGCATTATGAGGAATAGCAAACAACTTAGATACTAGAGCTTCTTGGCTTAGTTTTTCAACGTGGGAAGTTAACCCATACTGAATTTTACATTGCTAAACAGATGAGAAATCACAGCAATATGTAAATATTTTGAGAGTATATGGCTAACCTTTCTAAGAAGAATGGCAATGTCTGCTTGTGAATCTTCAATCGATTGACTTCCACATTCAGTGCACCGAACATTGTGACTAATATTTCTTGCCCTTGCATCAATGATCTGCTGCTTCTTTACTGGGTCCTCCTCACTATCCATTGCTTAGAGTTCCTGCAGATGACAAAACCAAAGAACATGACAGAATGAGACCAACGCACATCAGAAACACCATAGAGAAAAAAGATATTCAAATCAATTAATTGTTCTACACAGAACCACTTCCATCAAGCTCCATTGATTTCCACCCTCATCCTTTCCAGCTCACAAGATTTTCTTTTCACAGTAAACACAGTTGCCAGCGAAATATATGCAATACGAATTTTAATGACACTGTACCATCAACTATCAACGCAGACGAAGTGGATCCAGTGAATTGACAATGTGACTAGTGACTATGAGCTCAGGAAAAGCAAAGTAATCAAATGGAAAGCTAATATAATTGTGTTGCTCTCTTTGAAAAATCCTCTTATGTAAGCAACCCACCAGAAAAAAAAGTGCCACTCCCTTCATGTGAAAGAATCCCAAGTTTCCAACACATCCGGCATCAAACTTACAATTCTACTGATCTACAACTACAATGAGACAAGACATAAAAAATTCCTGCTAAGATCATAATAGAAGCAATTCTTTAATAAACTAATGATAACAAACACCCAACTGCCCAGAACTCTCTTAGGCATTTCAACGAACACCTTGTGCACAAAAACATCCCAGAAATTTGAAAATTAAAACCATGCGAAACCTACCCATAACAAATTAACGAACCAAGTTAACAACAACTAGAAAATTGTAAACAAAGAATGATGGACAAAACCAATAACAATCATAGAAATAACCAAGGCCATGATGGTGAAACGAACAATATTCTATAAAAAAGAACAGAAAATTTTACTCTTTTCTTTTTTGGGGGGGTGGTGCACAAAGCAACAGATTCTCATTACAATAACGCAGAAATAGTGTTAACACAGAATTGCAGATCACAATTTCAACTACTTCCTGCATTATAGATTCAAGTATAAGCAACGAAGAAGAACCAAAGAAAATAACACAGAATATGAAAAATAGATTGAAAGGGAAAAGGAAGAAGAAGAACCTGAATAAATTGAAGATGAAAAGCAATTACTTCGGTGAATCCAACCGCGAAGAAGGAGAAAGGAACAGAAACTTCACTGACAGCCAGGGGCTTTCAGATGGGAGGACGGACGAGCTTGTTGAGGTGTGCACTTCTGTGACGTCCTTGTCTGTTTCATATGGTGTCAGTGTCAATATGCCAAACAGAAGGGCAACCTTCCTTAAAAAAACACAAGATGACAGAGTCCAGAAAACTTGCTTCTATGAATTAATAGTCTATCTCAATTTCTCTTGTGTTGGCATGTTTGTTGTCCAATGCATAAGATGTGTGCCAAAATGTTTTTTCCCCCTTATCTTTTTTATTTGGTCAATCGGGTCAGCTAGTGCACAAGGACGAAGACATCACTTTCAGGAATGTTCCATTTCTAGTGCTCATCAAACATAAGAGACTCTTTTGTGTAACAACAAAAAGGAGCCACAATGCATGTCCTTCCATTGATAGCCTTCACTAGTTTATTCAGGGAGATTGTCGTATTCATAACCTCATTTTTGCCGTCCCATATTGTTAATTCTACTCTACAGCTATCTCTCCACCATTTTGGTTAGTGATCAACATAGTCAATCTGGTAATGTCAGATTATTGAAAAGTGGTCAGCCTACGTTCAGATACTTAAGCTAATTGTTCTTGGGGCTGAGAGGCAGTCGTGATTCCTCAAGATGCATTACTAATGCTTTCTCATTTGTTGTGTTAGCTTATTCGGGATGGTACGTGAAGATCAAACATTGCTTTAGAGAATCCAAAAAGGCGGCTGATCTCCTGGCCAATTTTGGAGTTCTTCAATCAACTCCTACGATTGTGTACAGTAGCCCCCTACCCCCATCTTGTCCATCCTCTTCGAGGATATTTCTGGTGTATTCTGGCAACGGTTTATCCGTAATGGATAGTAATATTTCCTAGGGGCCTAGCCGCTCTTTCACACCCCCAAAAAAAAAAAGACAACAGTAATATGTCACAGCACCAGTGGTACACAATCTATCTCACGAAACTTTTCAGCTCATTAACATGTCACAACAATACCCAGAAAACTTTCCAAATCTATCTCACAACAATACTTAGGTAATATGTCACAACTCATTAACAAAAATCAGGTTCAAGAACCCTCTGTTTTCCACCAAACTTCTCATTTCCTACTACAGAAAAGGATCAATCATTTGCCCAGTTATGCATTACTGTCAATTCAATTTTAAAAATAATAAAATGAAGGAAACATACACTATAATCAGATAAGCCAACTTAAGTTGACATCAACCAAGATAAAAAAAAAAAAACAATCCTAAAATCAGAACATGCGATGGGAAGCAATTGAAATGGAAACAAAACCCAGTGCACTGAGGTCAAGAATGACAGAGAAACAAAACCATATAATCAAATTATGCCAAAACAACACAAAAAAGCAAACATGGGGATTGAAATAGATCCTCAAAAACATAGAGTAATAGAGGCAAAAAGAGAGGAGAAAGAAGAGAACCAGAACCGCAACAACTGAACACAAACATAGAGTAACCGAGCCAAATTCATGCAATTGTAGAACAAAAACTTGGGTTTTCTAGGTTGTTGATTCCTGGGCAAGAGAGATGGAAGCCTAATTTTGCCTATCAATGAAACCCTAGACTCGACATGACATAGAGAGAGAGAGACAGAGAGTTACCGGATTATAAACAAATAACGTCGCCGGAGGAAATCTTGGAAGCCGGAGCAGGTGAGGAGAAAGACGGGGCCTGCGAAGGGAGAGAGTGCGAATCGAAGTGAGAAGAGGGGAAGGATTATCGGGCTTGGTCCTCTCTTTTTTTTCCAGCGTTTCTTACTTATTTTCTTAATTTCTTAATTTTCTTAATTTTCTTGTACCATAGGGTGTGTTTGGTAGGGCGTAAAATTATTTTCCCGAAAAATGATTTTTCGATTTTACGCTATTTGGTAAAAAACGGAAGAGAAAATCATTTTCAGGAGAAAATGATTTTACCCCATAGGAAGGAAAATAATTTCCCCTAAATTTGGCCGTAAAACGCTTTTCCTTTCGTCCTCTCCTCTTCGAAATACAGACCTTCGAAACACCACCTTTGAATTGATTCTCTTCGAATTTTTCTCGGCTCCTCCTCTCTCTCTCTTCTTGCTCGAAGTTTGCCGGAAGCAACCCACTCCTGGTCATGGCGTTTTTGCAAGCAACGGGTGCTAGTGTCTCGAATCTGTTCTATTTCTAGGGATTCTGCTCGAAAAAGTGAAGGCCTTCGATTTCTTCAGTAAGTATCTCAAATTTGGTTTGATTTTTCGGCTAAGTATCTCGAATCTGTAAGCATTGGTTGCTAGGGTTTCGATTAGTTTCTTCAGTAATTGGTATTGTGATTTTGGAACCCACGTTAGGTATTTCTAGCGTTCTGGGTGCCTTGAAAATGATTTCGGTTTATTAGCAGATGACGAAATTAGGTTTCCCCTGGCTGTAAAACAGTTCAACACACTTAAGTTTGAGGTTTCAGTTTCCCAATTTCTCTGTCCTTGTCTAATTTTGTTGATGATTTGGGTTTTGGATCTTCGTTGGATTCGGCTAGTCATTCCATGCTTGTTAGACTGAATTGCCCTGAGTTGAATACATGGCAGTGGCAGTGGATAAAGGGTTAAAAGTTTGGAGAATGGATTCACTGTTTCTGAACAAATATTCCCATAAATCTTTGTGGTTATCTTAGCTCTTGCACTACTTTTCTCGTGAATGTGTTGGTATCTGCCTATATACATGTTCAACACCTGAACTTTGTATAATTTTCCACAGCTGTATGTACCGCGTTGCACTACCCTTATTCACTGAATTATTCATATTAGTTCATTTGAGTTACTACATGTGCTATTCTGTGAAGTTACTACATAAACCTTTGATATATACTTTTTTCGTGTTATCTAGATGGCCAATGATTTAAATGAGGAGGAAGCTGTTGTCATTGGTGCTACCACTGCTCTTTTAGGGGCTACGGCGGCCTTGCTAAGGAATCATATTAATAGAGACACCTATAATGAAATTAGGGTTCCTCAAATCCCGCGTCAGCCTTATGTCAATAGAGATGTTGATCGAGAGAATTATATCAATAGTGTTTTGTATTGTGGGGATGCTCATTGCCTTAATCAGATTTGGATGAGGCCCGATCCTTTTTTTAAATTGTGTGAAATGCTAGAAAGGAGGGTACTTCTTGTAAACAGGAAGCATATGAGTGTGAGAGAACAAGTTCTAATGTTTCTTCACTTAATAGGTCACAATGTGAGGTTTAGGGCGATTGGAGGAAGATTTTTTCGTTCTACTTGGACCATTCATAGCTACTTTCACATAGTTTTAGGCGCCATCTTGAAATTATATCCTGAATTCGTGCATCCTCCTAGCTCTTCAACCCCTTCCAAAATCTTGAATAATTCTAGATTTTATCCATGGTTTGAGGATTGTGTTGAAGCTATAGATGGGACTCATGTGAGGGCATCTGTTCCAATTGAAGATCAAAATAGGTACAGAAATAGAAAAAGTGCATTATCCCAAAATGTTTTGGCCGCCATATCCTTTGACGATCTCAAATTCACATATGTATTAGCCGGTTGGGAAGGATCAGCACATGATTCTAGAGTGCTAAATGATGCACTATCAAGAGGATTTCATGCTCCGGAAGGTATGGCTTAGAATGTTGTTATTATTTAATGGAGTTTTTCCTTATTTGAATATAGTGGATAGGTTCTTAATGAAACTTTTGAACTTTTGTAGGAAAGTATTTTTTGCTAGATTCTGGTTATGCTCTTCGAAAAGGGTTCCTCCCCCCATATAAGAAAGTTCGTTATCATCTCAAAGAGTTCGATGAGAGCTCCCCTCCAATGAATGCTAAGGAATTGTTCAATCTACGACATTCATCCCTGAGAATTAGCGTAGAAAGAGCATTCGGGGTGCTAAAAAAAAGATTTCGTGTGTTGGATGCGGAGCCATTTTGGGAATTTGAGATTCAAGTGAAGGTAGTTCTTGTGTGTTGTGTGTTGCACAACTTTCTTAGAGGCATTGATCCAAATGACCAGATCATGAGAGAGGTGGATCGGGAATTCTCACGTGATGTTCAGAGACCACTACTCTCACGAAGAGAAGAGCGAGAAGAAAATCTAGCATGGAAAACAAAGAGAGAAGCTATAGCAAATGCTATGTGGCAAGATTATGAAGCTCGGAGAGCTTTGTAGTGAGTTTGTTGTTAGGTTGCTGTGTACAAGTCAGTTTCTTCTACTATTTTTTTTTTCCTTTTGTATTCCACTGAGCACCAGTTGCATAGAGAAGCATTAGTGTAGGTGCTGTGAACATGCTAGTAGCCAAAGACAGAGATGTATTCTGCCCAATTTTGTGTATTATGTACCACAATTGGTTGTTTTTATTTTATGCTCATTTTACAGCTTGGATTCTGCTCATTTGCTATTTGCGCAACTTTTTAAAAACCTTGCATTCTACTTAGTTTTCTTATTACAGCATGGACAAAGGGAAAATGAAAGCGGTTAGCGAGGATAAGAAAACTCAATTCCGTTGGTCCAAACCAATGTCGAATGAACTACTCAAGTTTTTGGCCGATGAGGTTAAAAAGGGGAATCGACCGAACAACACTTACAAGTCTAGTTCTTTTGTTGCAGTAGCGGATATGATATCAAAGAAGTTCAATGTTAAATGCCTATCGGATCACGTTGACAATCATCTAAGAACCGTGAAAACTGCTTGGGGCATCATTACAAAACTCCGAAGCCAATCTGGCTATGGGTGGGATGAGAATATGAGGATGATTCGCATGTCTCCCGATGTGTACAACACCTATGTTGAGGTATGTTCTGCTGCTGCTCTGCTGTTGTTTTCTTCCTGTTCTGCTTCTGTCATTGTTTTCTTCCTGTTCTGCTTCTGTCATTGTTTTCTTCCTGAGAATATTCCTGAAAGATCTGCCTGCACAAACCATGTTCACAGTAGCTTTATGTTGCTTCGGTCTGGCTGGGAGAGTAGTATAAGAACGAAGAGGTGGCTCCTCAGGCATTCTTTAAGAGTCGGAGAAACTAGAAATATATAAACCATTCAAGGAAGTAAACTCCAAAATTCAAAGTTCGACTTTTGAACTGATCTAAGACAACTAATTTGCAAGCTGGTAATTGAATAGATGTAGTTCCATTAAATTGGAGATGCTCAGAAGCAGCAGCTAAAGATCATTGGTCATGTGTACAAACCTACCTCTCTACCGACTTCACTTTTACAAAGAAGTGATCCAGATGTACATCCCACAAGCAAACCTGTAGAAACAAGGTAAATCCATAATCTTAGCAAACTTCAAATAGACACCTCACCTGCTCTGGAATAAAGGAAGGGCACTGAATGGTTTGAAAGTAATTGTGAACAGATTTTACTCACAGTAACTGAGAAACTTCAAGCAAAAAAATTCCATAAACAAATTTCAATTAAAAAAAGGGTAAATATGTCAATGTAATGCCTTCATAGGAAAGATACACCTTCCCATCATTATACACTGCATCATCCTACAAAGCATGCACCTAGAAGAGAAGGATTATGTTATAACTTCCCATAAGGAAAAGGAGGGGAGGGGGTGTGTGCTGCAGGAAGAATTCCTACAGGAAGCAACTACTACTTCAAAACAAGATAGAGCCAATACATGAGGCTATTCATGTGGTGTGTGCTGCTTGCTTCTAAAGCAGGTTTTGAAATACATGCTGTTTTCTTGTGATGATTATTGATGAGTAGTGATTGTTTGGTTTTTGCTGGATGGAAGCATTGTTGGTTGGTGTTGCATGTCCAGCATATACAAGCTAGTCTCTTAGCTGTTGGCTTCTATCATTATGTTGGGCATCCTTTTGAATTATTTGCATTACACAGTCTCCTTTAGATTTTAGATTTGGAAAATTGCTTATTAATTGGGTAGTTTGTACCTTGCAAAAATGCTAATCTTATATGTATCATTCCAATTTTATTATAGTACCAATTTTACCTGTCTATATTACAGCCACTGGTACCAACTTAAGTGCTAAGGTGTGACTCTTTTAGTGGATTGGAACGTATCTTACTTTTTTCTTTTAACGGGTGAATCCAACTCATGAGAAGTATCTTAACAAGAAAATTGATATGTATGATGAAATGGCTATTGTGGTTGGAAAGGATGTTGTTCGAGGAAGTGGTGCCAAGTCATTTGATGATGTTGAGATACAGTCACTTGGACGTGATGGTGATGATGAGTTTGCGAAAGAAAATGATAAACAATCGACTTCAAGTGCCCCATTAGAATCGAGAAAAAGTCGAAAGAGAAGCCGTGACGGCGATTTGGAACTTCAAAATATCTCCACCCAAATGGCAGAAGTCGTTATGGCTCTACAAAACATATCTAAATCCAAGCTCGACGTTGACCTTCTTTATCAAGAAGTGATGAAAACTGAAGGGTTTGAAGAGGATTTTTTGGGTAGTGCTTTCGATCACCTTGTAGAGCGTGAAAATCTTGTAAAGGGCTTTCTAGTGAAGACCGACAAACTGAGAAGGATTTGGCTTGAAAAATTCAAGGAGAATAATTGAATCAAGTGATGTTCATCTCTCTTTTTTTTTTGTCTCCCCTTTTTCAGCTAAGGAGAACAAACAGTTGTGTTTGACGACTTTGTAAGCACTGTTTGACGGCTTTGTAAGAACTCTTGATGACTAAATTGACTGTTTATCTATTAGCTTAGCCTATAAGTATCAAATAGTTGAGAATTATGGTATTAGAAAACAGTTTTTCATTCTACCAAACAGCAGAAAATGATTTTCCGGAAAAATGATTTTTCATTCTACCAAACAGCAGAAAATGTGGGCGCAAAATTATTTTTCTTGGGAAATCATTTTCCATGGAAAATCATTTTTCGGGAAAATAATTTTACGTCCTACCAAACACACCCATAGTTTCTTAATTTTCTTCCAACTTTTCTTCCTTATTTTTTTCTTTCATTTTTTCTTACTTCAAACATGGAAAAGTTTTAAATTTTTCAGATTTTTTTTCTTTCCAACCTACTTTCTTAGGTCCAAACAGACCCTTAGAGAAAATAATAACTTAGAAAAGGTGACCATCCCTAAGGATTTGCATTTAAGAAGTTAATGATTTTAATTTAAATATTTCATCAATTTAATAAACAATGTAGATTAATTTGTCTTTTGAGGTATACACTATTCTAAATATCATTATGTCATATAAATTTCAATATTGCTAAAAAGGAAATTAAGTTAACATTAAACAAAAATATTGTGATAATAAATATCAAGTTTGGGTGAAGATATAAATGTAATTCTATATATTTCATAAGTCACAATTATAATTCACAATTCATGTTGGAAAAATAAATATGCAATAAAAACAATTGTATTGTTAAAAAAAATAATGAAATAATGTTATGGGCATAAATAAAATTTTACCAAGCAGCCTTGTTAGAAATAATTAATTTTACCAAACACTTTTTTCAGAAACAACTAATGCAGTCAACTAATCAAACAGCTAATGTAATCAGCTAACAGCATACAACAAATAACTAATGCAATCAGCTAACAGCGAACAACAAAAAACTAATGAAATCAGCTAACAGCGAACAACAAACAGTTGATTGCCAAACAGGACCTAATTGTCTCAGGTTAGCCCTGCTTATACTGTAGGAACCACGGTTGGCGAATTGAAGATGACTAAAGATTCTTATTTGTTTTGGAAACTTTATGCAAACATTTACAAAATCTAAGCATTTTCTGCAAATTCCACATGTATGCCATGTAAACAAAGCATGTGATCTAAATTCTAATTATACATGCCATTTTCACACTATTCGTAAAAGAAGGAAGACCTTTTCTTTTTTTTGGGGGGGGGGGGAGGAGAGAACTTTATTTTCCCATTGCCATACAACTCAAGCACTACGTTCCTCATAATGGTGCAGCCAAAGTCTTTCACATTCCTAGCATCAGTCGACGCGCATCTGAGAAGACAGCTTATGCGTGTCGCAATCTACTCCACCAGGAAGAGGCTGTTGCTCCTTGTGAAGGAGGTGGAGTGAGGAGTTCAAGCATGGTTTGCTTCTCTTTTGGAGTCAATGGAACC
>JACYFF010031957.1:13013370-13031362 GCA_017589665.1 Selenicereus undatus | reverse complement strand
AATGAAGATAGGCCCAACGGGCCTGAGTGGTCGAGGTTATATTTATACGTGCGGAAGTGAGGGTTTTTGCCAAATTTATATGCCATTTAGACCTAAAAAATTGCAAAATTGCATTAATTTCCGCAACCACTAGACGTAAAATAAACTGAGTCAACAATGTGACGAAAACATGTGGCGATCCACATGATGAGCAAGACTAGTTACCAGTGACGCACCTGTGACGTAATCCTGTATCTGATCTGATCCAAGTTGCCCAAACCCAGAGGCGTGCTACCTGAACCCGACCCGAAAGGCAAATGGGCATGTCCATGGGTGGCATGAGTGTGAAGATGAACGTGTCCAGCGTGGTCCCCACTCGTCTCCTCGTCTACGCCGCCGCTGCCGCCGTGACGATGGTGGTCCCCACCATTGCCGAAATGTAATCTCCGGTAATATCCAGTGGCAAAGGCGTCAATCATCAGAGTCCCGAGTGACCCGACCCTGAAGGACGGCCCGTGGGGGAACTTCCCCTTCACCGGGCTCGCCGCCATGGTCGGGTCAGTGAGGTCCTCAAAGGCATCGGGGAGGATGTGGATGAACCCAGTTGACAAAATTACCCCTGCCGCGAACGCCTTGACTAGGTAGAACAAGGCGCTCTCGGGGCGTAAGGCAGGGATGTTTTTGCCAATTATGGGAAGGGAGACCCCCAGGGCACTGGCCATCAGTATGGCCATAATTGCCCCTATTTTGCACAGGAGGGTGACCCTGTTAAGGTCCTGGGTTCGAATCCCACGATCATCACAGGCGCAGTATTCACCTGTGATGAGATTAGAAGTGAGGGGAAAGTAGGGGAGGATAGAGCACATAAGATGACATGATGATGATAATGATGATGATGTTGTGTTTTCCAACATGTTGTTCTTCAATTTCGTGTGAGTTTTGGAGGGAGGGAACTTAGGAACAGGGAGGGACACCCTCCCTTGGCCGTAGGTGGAGGAGAGAGACAGACAGAAGATTTCAATGTTGTTGGGGGCGAAATGAGGGCGAGGGTATTGCTTATTGAAATGAGAGTGAGGGCATTGAATAACGTTTTCGATCAAAAGTTTCTTTATCTATGTATTTGTTTTAAATATATATATATATATATATATAAGTACTCTAATTATATAGTCTTTCCTTCTTGCTACACGTTGATGCAATAATTATCTACTTTTGAAAAAATAAATTACAAAATTTTTAATTATATTTATAATTAATTGAGAGGTTTGTATGACCGTAATTGATTATAAGTTCTTTTCAGCTCTGAAATTGACATTCATGACTACATAATGACACCACTAAAAGAATTAATAGGAGGAAAATATTTAATTCTATTTCACCTAATTCACCTCTAAAGTAACTTGTCAAAACTGTACGATGAAAGTAGGACAAATATGCTCAACTTGATAAGTCATCTCATTATATACTACCGATGGCTTATACGATTGAAAAACTATCTTCTTCTTCTCTTGTGTCAAGTTTTTTGATTTATTTTAATTTAATCAATTATTTGATAGGAAAGATATATAGATTAGCTTTTAATTACGTGAAGAAAAAAGATTACAAATTTAAAGATTGTGGGAAACACTAATGGATGTCATATATAATACCTGAAACAAAAATAAAAAAATAAAAAAATAGAAGCAAGGAATTTCTTCTTCTTTCTTTTTTAAAAATAGAAGAGGCAAGGAAATTTAGTAGTAGCAACTAGGAGTTGGGAAATTTGGGTGTCCAAATAGGAGAAATGTGTACACAGGATGTCGTCATTGTGGGTAGCATACCACAGGTGGGCTCCCCACAATAGATCAACTTAGAATTGTCACTTGCACCGTTGAATAGCAAGTGTCGACATAGTTTCTCATTTTTGAATTATTTTATCTCCTATTTAGGATATTTGGTTGCACGCAGCCAAATCAAATAAATTCTGAAATATCTGCATTTAAGTATCTAAACCATACATGATAACTTTTAATTTGTATCAATTTAGCGGTTAAGAATAGTAATGAAATTCGTACTCATTTAAAATTTATAAAATTCGCCCTATTTAAAATTCAAGTTTGTGTTAAAAATGGGTTTTATATGAATACCGGGTGGCTGTTGGAAAATGAGTATGAGTATGAGTACGGGTATAGGTATAGCCGTTACTCGTCCCATACCCGCATCATACCCGTACACCTTTTTATAATGAAAAAAAAAATTATTTTCGGTTTAAGTCAAATTCAAACCCTTCTAATAAGAAATTAGTCAATAATATATTTGATTTTACATTTCTAAACAATATATTCCTAAAACATTACAACTTTGCAATCACATAATGACAAAAATATATATCGTACTTGGATATGGGTTGCATATGGGTATTAATTTTCATTCTCTATGCAAACCTAGATAAAACCCGCAAACCTACAAAATCCGATGGGTATGAGTATGAGTTTTATTTTTTAACGCTGATGGGTGTGGGTACAGGTATAGGTACGATTTTCGAAAACAGGTATGGGTGAAAGTATAACTCAACTCGCCCTGTAACCGTCCCATTAGCATCCCTACTAGTGTTCACTATTTCGACGGTTTAAAAAATTAAGGTAACTATATCATGCACTCAGGTTTTCATATTGTAATGTGGACTGCATGAGTCAGTCGACTCAAATGAGCATTTATATGATGTGCAAATAAATATTTGGGTGATGAGTATTTATATGATTTACAAATGAGCATTTGCTATTTTTATGTATCTCATTGTATTTTGCCCCATAATGTTATTAGAGGATGATTATTAATAAGGTTAAGATCTAATTTTGAGAAAGAAAGAGCTTCTCTTTGACATTTTATTTGCACCTCTAGGGTATGCTATTAGTATTTTAGCATTGTTCTTTCTCTATTTTACAACTCATTACTTTTAGGCAAATTAAACTTAGCATTGGTGTTTATTATTCTATAATTTATGAGCGTCTGTTTATTTTCCAAATGTACATTTACAAGGCTTACAAATGAGCTTTCCAATAATTGTTTTTATATATCCTTAATGGTTTGATTTCTTTAAAGTCATATATATTTACTTCCAAATTACAAAGTTATGTTTAGTAAAAAAATGAAACAAAAATAATTAGGCATAGGCAAAGTTTGAGTTAAATTTTCATTAATTCGGGATATCACAAAGCAAATAAACACCCTTAAAATTCGAATGATTTTTTTTCAACAAAAAAAAAAAAAACCAATGAAGCACAACGTCAATTTTATAATGTGCATTTCTCACACTTTCAATGCCCTTATAAGAGCATCTGCATCGTGAGAATCACGGGCAAGAAATTTGGCCTGTGGTCCAAGCAAGGCCTAGCATTGTCGAGCCTGTCCACTCGCCCGCCAATCCAACCCGTCTCCACTGTCCACCCGTACGCGAATTTCCTTTTTTTTTTTCCGCCGGCTCCCTAAAACGACGTCGTTTTAGGGGTAGTGCAACCTTTTTTTTCTCAGGAATGAGCACTGTAAAAGGGGCTAGGAAAAAAGGGAAAAGCTGGGCGTTTATATTTTTGGCCGTTGCATTTTTAAGAAAAGAGGTAACCATTGAACGGCTACTATGTAATTTTATTTTATTTTTTTGGAATTTTTAGTTGTATAAATACCCAAACTTATTGTATAAATTCACATTCCGAAAAACAAAAATCTCTATATCTCATATTTTTCATAATTTTCTCAAGTGGTGAAAAAGGTTGAGTTCAAAGCAAGAGACAAGAAGAGAAGAAAGAAGTTTGGAATTTTGTAAGTATTTTTATTAGTTGAATCTTTTCATTTGTTGTCAATTTACGTTTATACGTTTATTTGTTTTCATGTGTAAATTTTTTATTTATGTCAAAGATAATGATGTATTTTAATTAATTTGTTGTCAATTTAAGTTTATACATTTATTTGTGAAGTAAATTATTTTATGGTTAATTATAGTTAACTTTAGCTCATATTTATGTTTAAATCAATTAATTTGTTATCAATTTAAGATTGGTATAAAAAATGCATTTATATTTAAATGTTTAGATGTTTAAATGTTAGCTCATATTTATGTTTAAATGTTTAAATATTTAAATTTATGTTTAAATGTTTAAGTTTATTTATTTTATCTCATATTTATGTTTAAACGTTTGATATGAAAAAATATTGATATGAAAACTTTAGTTGTGCACATGTTAGAAACTATAGTTATTAGTAGTAATATGGTTAAATGTTTAATATGATGTGTGAGTTACTTTCATTAATTTTAATATCATAGGAAATATTAAAAAGATTGATATGAAAAATACTTCACTTGGTTAAATATTTAATAAATTTATTAGTGACATGTTAGGAATTTTATGTTTAAATGATTAAATATTTAAATGTTAAAATTTAGGTTAGCTCATATTTATGTTTAAATGTTTAAATGTTTAAATTTATGTTTAAATGTTTAAATTTTATTAGTGACATGTTAGCTCATGTTTATGTTTAAATGTTTAAATATTTAAATTTATGTTTAAATGTTTAAATTTATTTATATTAGCTCATATTTATGTTTAAATGTTTAAATTAATGTTTAAATGTTTAATAAATTTATTAGTAACATGTTAGGAACTATGGTTATTAATAGTAATATGGTTAAATGTTTAATATGATGTATGAGTTATACTTTCATTAATTTTAATATCTTAGGGAAGATTAAAAAGATTGATATGAAAAAAGATTGATATGAAAAAATTTATTAGTAACATGTAAGGAATTATGGTTATTATTAGTAATATGGTTAAATGTGTAATATGATGTATAAGTTACTTTCATTACTTTTTATATTGTAGGAATGATTAAAAAGATTGAAATGAAAAATACCTCACTTGGTTAAATGTTTAATAAAGTTATTAGTGACATGTTAGGAACTTTGGAAAAAGATGAAAAAAGATTTAAAAGGAAAATGTATGTTTAAATGTTTAAATGTTAGCTCATATTTATGTTTAAATGTTTAAATTTATGAGTAAATATTTAAATTTATTTATATATGTTGGCTCATATTTATGTTTAAATGTTTAAATTTATGTTTAAATGTTTAATAAATTTATTAGTAACATGTTAAGAATTATGATTATTAATAGTATTGTGGTTAAATGTTTAATATGATGTATGAGTTACTTTCGTTAATTTAAATATCCTAGGAAAGAATAATCGTGAATAAAAATGTCAGAAAATTATGCAATTTATAACCTAAAAAAAATGTTCCATGTATGTAGGTATCATTTGTGGTCATATGGATCGGAATCCCCCCCCCCCCCCTCCCCGTACTTTTGTGAGTTTACTTGATGGGGATGATTAAGTAGAGAATGTTGAGTGTAGTAACACAAGTGTGCCTACTAATACCCACATGCAACCCCCACCATATCATACTCTGTAACGCCCCCAATTGCTAATATCTGATTATGCTAACATAACCACTTATTAGTATAGTTTAGCAACGGAAGACTTCTAATTTTGATTGGAGGCATTACCGTCGTTCCATGATAGAACACGGCTGCTTGATTTAGTGAATTTTATGGGGGCTCAAATATAAGGCCCTCAACCCTAAAGTCAGGAGTTTTACTATTTTGGTCTTAAATCCTGGGGCAAAACGGACAGAATTTCCCCTAAAACTTGACCATTTTCCCAGGCTTACAGCCTTACAATAAATCCCCTACACTGAAAAACAATAAAAACTAACTCAACGGCCACCCGCCGGAGTTCACAGCTCTACGGGCCACCCGCCCGGAGCACTATAACCAATGCAGTTTAATGATAACCCAATAAACGGCGACATATACAGACCTGACAACTTAGATGGTGGCCCATACGGCCATCCAGAGCGACTCTAAATGATATGCAAACCAAGCATACAAGAACTTAATTTACAAACATTACATTATAATACACCTTGCAACTCACGTACAAGCACGTCACTTTACTTTACATCTAGGCAGCAAGGATTCCCTTTCGGCTTACATCAGCAACCTGGAGGCACAGTGATAGATGGAATGAGCGATAATCGCACAGTGGGTAACCCCCTCCCCTAACAGATACAAATGTAACTTACGATCGTCGTTCATTCTTTTCGTTTTTGAATAGTTCACCTATCTTTCATTCCAAGCACAAGGCCATAGAAATGACATTATAGTTACAGAAAGTCAGTAATTGATGGCTGAAAAGTAAGAAATGTAGAAACATCCTCTGCTGAATAAGAGCAATAAAATGCATACATTGACCTCTGAACTTTCTATGCTCGTTTATTCAATTGACCATGTTTCTCGTGGCTCTACTGCATATTGACTAACAGAGTATACGATATAAATAAACTCAAGGCCCTTCACAACCCATGGATACGATACGATGAACTATGCAGTCGATAAACTAATAATGGATACGATACGATAGAGGCAATAGACTTAAAAATGTCGATCGATAACTGATATCTATCGACTAGACATGAAACTATTTTTCTACCTAACATGTTTCGAAGTATGAGCCGTAACTCAGACGTACATCCCTATGTCGTAAAACAGACTTGGAAACTGAATGCTTGGGCGCCCGCATTTCAAAATATTTTGTTTTGCAAACGGGAGAGATAGAATGTATAAATAAAATTGATTTGTTGATTCTTATCTGAAAGTGAACCCCTTGGTCGATGTACATCTTGAAACGATCGTACTTTAGGTGCTCGCACCCCCCAGGCCGATCGAGAAGCCTGAGTTGACGCCGCGCGCGGGTGTATTGGTCGGCATAAGCCTTGATAATTAATGGGCATGGCCCTGATGCCGCGCGCGGGTGTATTGGTCGGCATAAGCCTTGATGATAACTGGTGGGGCCACTTGTTTATGTGACAAAACATTGAGAACTTGGTTCATTAAATGAATCTTGTTTTGATTTTTCATTGCTGAGAATACTGTGAGTTTGTGAAGAACATAGAGATTTTGAAGAACATAGGCAATGTACGTACTGAGATGACCTCACTTCTGCTCCAATTAAAGTGAAACTATTTTCTACCTAAAATGTCTATCATATAATCCATGACTTCACCTTATGGATCAAGATCTATTGGTAATTGCTAATATAATCATGCATATATATAATCTTGCATAATCGGCAAGCGTCATATAATCAATGAACTGTAAGTGAGCAGACATATTCAATGAACGGTATATACAGCAATATATAACACTATATAATCGATAAGCTTATATAATCGACGAACACTATATATAATTCGATAAATATGCATAATCAATGATAAATTACTTGCAATAATCCATAAAATGAAATTAATAAATGTTATATAGTCAATAAGTAATAAAATGCCATGAATAAACGCTATATAATCCAGAACGATGAACATTATATTAATCGATAAAATGCGTAATTAATGACCGTTCTATAATCAATAATGTTCATACATTATATCGAATTTGCAAAATCAATGAACGTTATATACTTAATAGCGATGTACATTATATATATTCAATGAACTTTATAAACCGAAGCCCTTATATAATCAATAAGCATTAATAAGCATTAATAAATGTCATATAATCGATAACTGTACAATTGTCAAACGACATAAAATCAATAAATTAGGCATGTTTAGCTTGCATTCGGACCTATTCAGTTAAATCATGCCTGAAGACTAGCTTCGACGGACCTATTCAGTTAAATCATGCCTGAAGACTAGCTTCGAAATGGATTATAAATGCTTAGAATCAACGTATATATGTTTAGGTGCGAATATGTTAAGTTCCACATGCCTGCAGTTTACTAATTCATAATCGATAAATAGTTTCGAGATAAACTATAAATGCCTAAAATCAATATATGTAAGCTTAGTGATTCACGTTTGTTTAATAACTTCGAAGTAATAACCGAACATTTCGAATCGTATTATGCTTAAATGGCTTAATTAGGCTTGAAATGTAGCTTCGAAACAATAATGAACGCCTCAAATGGCCCTTATTTAATTGTCGAACGATAACTTTAATTCAGTCCAACTAACATATATGTACATGGGGTATTATTCAATTTACGCTAAAATTTCCTCATATCACTGGTAATGGATTCAAGTTCAACCTGAACAAATTATAATCAATAACTATTGAATTCAAGCTGGACGAACTATAGTCAATAACTATTGAATTCAACCTGAACGAACTATAATCAATAATCAATAAGCTTTATCGAAATTAACAATTTAACCATAAATAGGAGGATGAGGAAACCCACCTCGAATCCAACCTAAAGGACCCGTTTTAGGGTTTGATTCGGGTGCATTCGATGTGGGTTCGGTTCCCCTGCCCTGCTACCGCTTTCTCCTCTATCGTTTCTGCTCGCCCTTGCTGAACTGGGTGCGGTTCCCGCGCACGCCAGGTGACGGCCGGCCGTTCGCCGGCGTGGTGGCACACCACCGAGCTCCCCCTCTCTCTTTCTGGTGTGGGGTGTCGGGGCTGGGGTTTTGAGAACCCCCTCCCTGCTCGCCGTTTTTCCTTCTCTGGCCTGATTTGGGGCGTCGACCGGCATGGGGATGGCCGGTCGCCGGCGACCCCCACCGACGCCTCCTTCCCCCTCTCCCGGCGTATGTGTGTGTGTGTGTCCGACAGGGAGGTCGAACCCCCCTCCCCTTCGCGCTGCTTCTCCTTTCTTCGAAACCAGAAGGGGCTTCGGCCCCCTTAAATTTTTTTATTTTTTTTATTATTATTTTTTTTTTCCATCCTTTACCCCCATATTACAAATATATATATATATATATATATATTGTACCATGGGATATGTTATACCATGGGATTGTATTTTCGGCTACAGTTAAAGAATTAAAAATTTTAATGAATTGAAAAGCGAGGCCTAAATTGATTAATTTGCGATTAGATACGTCAATGTAATTAGAAAAAAAAAAGATTAGGTTTGGGCCGTTACATACTCCATGAAACTATCCTTATCACCCACATTATTACCACCCGCTTTCTTACCCGCTACCTCCACCTAATTACGCCTCGAGTGCAAGCAACTCCACACCCTCATCAACCGTAAGGCCACCTCGGACTAATAATGATCCTACTAATGATGAGTTGGAAGGGGATGATGTAGAGGGGAGTAGTGTAGGGGTCAAAAAATGGTCAATGCAAGAGGATAAACGGTTGATCACTGCTTGGATTAACACAAGTGTTGATCCTGTTACCGGAACCGACCAAAAGAAAACATCTTTTTGGGGTAACGTGGCAACCAACTTTAACACACATGCCCCAAAAGGAGCTATGCGGAGAACGGGGAAGACTTACAATGCTCGTTAGAATCGAGGTTACCCATTAGTGAACAAGTGGGTCGGAATCAACGATGAAATGGAACATAATAATGTGAGTGGGTCAAGTATGGAAGATATTATGAATCATGCTCAAGAGACGTTTCTTAAAAGGGTGGGGAGGAAATTTGATTTAGAGCATTGGTACTATTTGCTTAAGGATTAACCCAAATGGAAGACATTTCGTGATACTCTAAATGGAGGACAGTCGAAACGACCAAAAGTAAATGAGATGGGAGGATATTCTAGCCCCTCTACCCCTCGCTGATGAAGAGCTTGAAGTTGAAATTGATGGAATTGTCCGCCCCATTGGGAGGAAAGCTGCAAAGAGAAAACTCCAGTAAAAGGCAAACAATGTTATGGCTGATTTGGTGACTAATCACTTTTCTACAATGGGTTCCACAGCTAATGAAAAGGTCAAAATATTTCGTAAATTGGTAACCGTAGTTGATAAGAAGGCAACTGCAGCTCAGGAAGCAGTTCGCCTTAGAGATGAGGCTAAAAAACGCAAGGACATCAAGGCGGAGTTGGAGATGAGGAAGCAAGACCTTAAGGAGAGGCAATATGACGACCAAATAATGTTGATGGACCTTTCATCCCTGTCTGAAGAAGATGTTGCTTACGTCAGAATGATGAAGGAAGAAATTAGATGGAAAAAAATGGGAAATCCTCCCTAAAATTAGTAGTCTATCATCCTCTAGCTATTTAGATGAACCTTTGTTATTTAAACAGTGTACTCGCCTCTAGTTATGTTTTGTTACTTATAACGAATAGTTTATGCAATGAATAGTTTATGTTTTCTTAGTTGTATTCATTTAAATTAGTTATGAAATGAAAGTTTATGTTTTGATAATTAGAACCATTTGTGTTTAACTTATGTTTTGTTACTTGTGGTTCTTTCAATTTGTAATTTACTTATGTTCGTGTTCTTTTTAATTAATGAATATGTACACAGGTGCTCAACAATGGAAAATTAGAATGCAAATTTGACACCTCGTGTACAAGATTCATCTTCCTCAGGCTCCTCGCATATGCCCTTCTCATCATCATCGGATGGTCTAAGCTTCATATTAGAAGATTCCGATAAAATGATTACGCCCATTGTGGAAGATTTACTTGATGATGAGATTAACAACCAAGATATGACATTCCTTCTGAAGGTTTTGCAAGCTGCACAAGATTTGAGACCTTCATCCTCCTTGCCTCGAGCAAAGAGAAGATTTATAAGGAGAGATCGACAATAAGCGCATGAGCGCTTATTCAGAGACTACTTCGCAGAGGTTTCCATTTACAATGAGCAGCATTTTCTCCAAAGATTTAGAATGTGCAAGCATCTATTCATTCGTATAATGGAAGCACTAGGAAATCATTCTGATTACTTTCAGTTGAAGTATGACGCAATTGGGAACCGCGGGTTGAAGCCACTGACCAAGTGCTCCGTAGCCTTGAGGATGCTTGCTTACGGTATATCTGCCGATTGCGTCGCCGAATACTGGAAGATCGGTGAAAGCACATCATTGCAATGCTTGAAAAGGTTTGATAAAGGTGTCATTGCAGTATTTGGGGAAGAGTATTTAAGGAAACCAACTTAAGTCGATGTTGATCGTCTATTGGCTGTAGGGAATGAGCATGACTTTCCTGGTATGTTGGGAAGCATCAATTGTATGCATTGGCAGTGGAAGAACCGTCCGACAGCTTGGAAAGCAGAATTTGCTAAAAGGGTCTATAAGGTGCCGACAATCATTCTTGAGGCGGTTGTGTCATATGATCTGTGGATATGACATGCCTTCTTCGGAATGCATGGAAGTATTAACGATATAAACGTCCTTGACCGTTCCCCAGTGTTCAATGAGTTATATCAAGATCGTGCTCCAAAATGCGAGTACATCGTCAATGGTCACGAGTACAAAATCGGATACTTTCTATCGGATGGTATTTATTCGAAATGGGTGACTTTTGTGAAAACCATCCCCCTTCCGCAAGGTACAAAGGCAAAATTATTTGCTCAACGTCAAGAGGCAGTTAGAAAGGATGTCGAGCGAGCGTTTGGTGTGCTATAAGCTCGCTTTGCCACAGTTCGTGGCCCTGCTCGGTACATGAAGGAGAAAGTCATGTCGTTGATAATGAAAGCATGTGTAATACACCACAATATGATTGTTGAGGATGAACGAGATTCGTACGATCTTGCATTCAATTACGAGCAAGTGAACGGTACTACCGCAGAGCCGACTGTTCGACGTAACGTTCATCCGTGCTATGAGACTTACTTACAGAAAACAATGGAAGTTCGAGACCCCGAAATGCATGCGCGTCTCCAAGCAGATTTGGTTGAAGAAATGTGGAACCGACATAGAGGTAGGTCGTAAATGACATTTTGTAATGTAATTTTTAAGTTGAACTATTGTATTTGTATTATTAATTTTTTTAGTGTAACTATTGTATTGTTTTTTTAATTTTATTGTAAACAGACGTATTGTGTTCTTCTTCTTTTGTTTTTTAAATCAAGCTTTTATTATTTTAGTTTTTTTATTTTAGTTTGATATCATACTTCAAAAAAACATTCATTACTATAGGTCAATTATTCAATTTTTGAAAAAATATCGTCATAAGTAATCTACAATTATACATACAAATACAAAAAATAAACGACAAATACCAAATAAAAGAAGAGATCTCTTCCTTCATTATATTACATTATGTGAAAGTTTTTTTTATAAAAAAATCCATTATTATAGATGAATTATTCAATTTTTATAAAAAATATCGTCATAAGTAATCTACAATTATTCACACAAATACACAAAATAAAAGTCCACAACTAAATAAATATATTTGTGGTGGGGTCCATCTGCATTGTTTTATTTGGTGATCCAAGGGATGTAGAGAAGAGAAAAAATGTTGGATTGTGGGGTGATGTGGAGGGTACGGTGTGGACCCCCACTTGTAATCCAAGCTTTTGAATCACCATTGCAAGTGCTTTAATTGTACAAACAAAAATTGAAGGGGAAAAAAGACTAAGGAAAGAGATGGATGGCCCATGGCTAGGGCTTTGGACCTATGTTGCATCATGCATGATGGATCTAGGTCCATCACATACACAAATAATAAAAAATTAAATTTAGAAAATTTTACAACTTAAATTGTACTGAACTAAGCATATTGTGCCTCTAAAAAGTTCGTTTTTTCTTTGGTAGAGCAGCTTGTAGTCACGGTTGTTAAATTTAGTCTCATTGAATAGATCTATTTGATATGTATCTACTATGCAGTGCACAAAATCGCGTATCACATCTGTAAATTTCTTTTTTATCAAATTATATCTGTAATTTCACTAAACACAAAATTGAATTTGTCCTAGTCTTTCTGGTATCAACTTTGGACTCAAAATTTGTTGTTAATAATACCTTTATACATCCATATTTTATTTTATTTTTGGCATAAAAAAAACATGAACCTAACTTTGATATAGATGAGTTTTAAATCTAGATATTTGTTAACAACTCCAAATACTTTGTTACCAAACAACTTAACTCTCACTATATTACTATGTATTGACATGACAAAGCTTTTTCCTAAGAAAAGTAAGTAATCAACATTGAGAGTTAGTTTACATCAATGATTATATACTTTAGATAAAAAGTTAATTATATATATATATATATATATATATATATATATATATATATATATATATATATATATATATATATTTGAGGAGTATACAAGACTGTTACAAGCCACTTTCTTTGTTTTTTTTTTTATAAAGAAAAAAGAAGGCAGTTGGTGCCAATCTAATATGAAAATCTTGCATGCATTCATAATTATCAACTTATTTATCACGGATCTTCATGGATGCCCACTTCCTAGTAGATAAATTATTTGTCTGCTGTGTTATAGCATATTATTGTTTATTTCACTCGTTATATTTTATTCTTCTAGCTGCACAAAAACATTTGGTACCCTCTATTGTTAATTTATATTGAAATATACTAATTTCTGAAGTAATGTAGGATGGGGATTGGAGGCCCTCCTCTCTTAATATTGTGCATTAATAATTCTAGTATGTCATTGCACCAAAAAACAAACAAAAAATAAATAAATAAATTGTAGGACATGTTACTTTTCGACTTATGAGAAGTACTTACTGGTACTCATTGATCCTATTTGGCAAACAACTGTTAACTGTTTGTATTAGCTGTTAGCTATTTGAATTAGCTCTTTGAATTAGCTGTTTGAATTAGCTGTTTATAAAAGAAACATTTGGTAAAATTAGTTGTTTTTAAAAAAAGATATTTAGTAAAATTTCATTTGTGACTTTATCTTTAAATTACTTTTTAATTAAAAATAATTTTTTTCATTTACTAGTTATCTTATTTTCTTTCCAAAAAGAATTAAATTGATGTAATATGTACAAATTAACTTTATTGATAAAACCTTAATTTGTTCCTAGTTGTACATAATTTGTATTCTTATTAATCTTTTTTTTCTTTTCAACTTGTGTATATCTATTTACATGATAATTATGTCTTAAAATATTATTTTGTTATTTGCTTCATATTTTATTATTATGAATTGAAATTTAATATTTGAATGATTTAATCTTGGATAGATTAAAGTTAAGTAATACACAACGTTAAATATTACTACAAAAAGCTAATGACATATGATGTAATTTTTTCAAACTCTTAGGTAGTTATGTCATTTTCACAAACAAATATTCTCAAAATGCCAATGAAAATAGCCTTTTGAGAAAGAGCTGTTTGGGTTCAAATAGCTCTTCCAAACAGTTCTTCAACCAATACCTGTTTTGACTAGTCAAAATAGCTAACCCCCCCCCAAAGCTCTTTTTCTTCAGAAAGCTCTTGCAACCAAACACCTCCATTATTGAAACATGCTAAATCATGCTGAAATATGCTGAAAAATACACTGAATAATTGAAGAAAATATAACTAGATATGTTCAATAATCACTTAACAATGTTAAATTGTGCTGAATTGCACTGAATGTACTGAATTTATGAGTGTTCAAAAATATCCATAGCCAATAACGCGAACCAAAAATCCCCTACCTGATCCGAAATTTTGGGTATCCGAACCAAAATATTTGAAAATTTTGGTTCAGGTACTTGAATCAATATTTGAAAATTTTGGTTCAAGTTGGGTTATTGGTTCGGGTACGGTTCGGATATTTTGCAGATTCGGGTACCCGAAAACCCGAAACTTGTTTTTAACTTTTTTATATTATCAATTATCTAAAGGCTTTGTAAGTCAAATATTCTCAAACCCAAATAAGACAAGTACTTTGACTTCGTTGCATTGTTTTGTTTAAATAGGTTAGGCATGAATACGATGTTAATTAATAAGTTTATGCTCACAGTGGTGTGGACTAATTAAAATGTGAATAATGGTAAGATATCGGGTAATATTGTCATATTGTATAACAATTTTACATGCAACTTGGCGCAATACAGCAACGTTTTATAGCATAAATAAATATAATTATATTATGGATACAACAAAATTATTAGGCAAAGTAGGAAAAAGGATCTTAGAAAAAATGGATTATTGGGTATTCGAAAATCCGAACCGAAATTATCGGGTACCCGAATTTCGTTTACCCGAACATTTCTGTTCAGATATGGTTTACCGTTTTGCCGACCCGAAATTTAGGGTACCCAAATCAAAACCTCTTTTGATTTGGATATCCGAACCATGAACACACCTAACTGAATTATGCTAAAATACATTGAATGCTTACGACAAATACACTTGCTATAAGTTGCAAAGAACAGAACTGTTATTTGTCCAGTTTTCCATCAATTATTGGAGGAATCTCATTTCTAATTCTTGGAATTTTACTTATTTATTTGCTTTTTCCCCCATGTCATTTGATTGGGATGTGATGCGATCAAAGACTGAATAATAATCCCAAAATAAAAGTTCAGGGGAGTTTACTCAGCATGACTTGACTAGGACACGTTTTTGTTCACAGAATGTCGTCATTTAATTTATTACTTTAGTGAGTTATTCCCTCATTATGATTCTTGATTAGATTCAGAAAGGCCAGCCACATGCGTCTGTCTTTTTCTTTTTCTTTTTTTTCTCCGAAAACCACTTGTGTTGAGATTATGTCTCCATTTATTAATTTTCTTTTTCTTGTACATGGGAATAATCTTTGCTGTTTGATCTGTTATATGATTTAAATTAATGGATTTTGTGATGTGACTTGAAGCACCCTTCGTAAGTTTAAGATGTGAAAATTCAGCGGCAAATCATATGAGACCAAGTTTTAAAAAATAAAAGATAATTTCTATTAGAACAATCTCATATTACCATGTGTTAGGTTAGGTTGACTTTAGGGGATCCATTTCGTCAAATTTAAATAGAATTAAATTCTGACCTATTAAAAGTGATCACACGTCATTGATAATGCAGAAAATAGTAATTCTTTCTTTATTTGAAATAAAGAGATAATTATGGAATGCGGGCTTAGGCCCAAAGCCTAGTTCCAATCCTAGCTTAAGTAGCCTATAATGGTCTTCCCCTTCATTTTCAATAAATTCACATTTGCAAAATTTAGAGGTTTAAAATGTATGCGGCATCCAACTACCAAGTAAGAAAGATCAAGACTTAGAAGACTTTAGAAATAAGAATAAAACTTTTTGTAGCTCAAGATCAAGGACCATTTCAGAGTTTTTCCATCTAATTATGCATCAATCAAGATCAAGTTGTCACACCTTCCTGTCGCAAAGAGGTTGAATTAGAAGATTATTTTATTGTATTCAATACGGAGGTTATACCTACACATATGTTATTAATACAAATTGAATTTGTTTCTCAATTTTCTTATCTTATTTATATAGTGCCTATTCTTTTTTCGCGATAAGATGCAGCTGTAAGTTACAAGAAAATGTAAGGAGTTATAAGAAAATGTAAGGAGTTGTAAGAAGTTGTAAGAAGCTGTTAGGAGTTGTAAGAAACTGCAAGAAGCTATAAGGATAGATGTAAGAAGTTGTTGAATTATTAAAAAGTTATACAGTATAATTTTTAGATATGTATGTATAATTATTGATATTTGATGTATGAATTATGAAAAAATTATTTCATGAAAATAAATTAAGTGTATCACTGATATTTATGAAATAAATTTTATAACATCACTAAATGAATCATATTTTAACATTACAGAAAAAAACTATTTTTCTACAATTATCGTTTTTGGATAATAAAAAATAATATTAAAATATCATAATTAATGAAAATAAACCTTTAAATAAGTTAATTAAATAACAATAAGATAAATTCAAGCTGACAAATATTTAGAACCAAATATGCTCCACACTTTAGGTGATTTTTTGGTATTAATATTAGCTTCACCTCCGTATAATTAAGCAAATTTAAAAAATAATATTATTTGTCAACAAAATTGAATGGAACCCTAAAAATAAAATCCTATTTGAATTAAACATTTTGAAATTAAATTCAATATAATGTTCAATTATACGATGATAGCAACCAAGTTATCATTAATAAATTTATGAATAAAATAGCTGAAATGCTTTCATCACCTATAGCTAGACCATTTTCATACATAATTCACATTGAAACTCAAACATAAATACGATTTCTGTGTTACAATTTTAAATCATGTTGACTTATTTTCTCCATAATTGCATATATGCTTCATGTCGAAACTCAAATATTAATTTACATTGTTAAATTCTGTTTTTATGTTTATATAAATATTTTATTCATAAAAAAGCTGTAAGATTTTTCATATTAATAGTGTATAAAAAAATATACATATTTCTATAAATATGAGAAAAAAATAGATGACAAGTTGAATGTTATAAAAAAATATATAAGGAGATATAAGAATATGTAAAAAGATGTAAAGAGATGTGAAAAGATGTAAAGAGATGTAAGAGGATGTAAGAAGTTATAAGAAGATGTAAGTTGTAAGCTAAATCATCCCAATCACAGAAAAGAATAGGGTTGTAGACTTGAAATTTGTATTTACAATAAGGTCTAAATATTTTCTTATTTTGTTGTTTTCTTTTCATATAGTGATAGGAAGATTCATTAATGAAAAGTGAAAAGTCATACAACATTTTCAATGAAAAATAATCTAACAAGAATAGATCTAAAGACCAACAAATAATCATCTTCAAAAAACTCATGGTAAATATAATGTCAACCAACTGTAAATTGGTAACATCTTTGTAACCACTAACCATGTTCTAAGTTTATTATGTCTTTTCTAAATTTTAGGAAGTTACAGTATCGCTTCAGGGAGCTAATGTCTATTATGCTTGAAACTTGAAATTAAGGTCTTCCTGATAGAATCACATAAAATTGTATTATTAATTCAATCCCTAATTGAAACAGACAAGTCTCATGATAAAACAAGATTATACCATGTATTCTACATCTAATGTCTTCACACCTACGAATACTTACACCAATTCCAGAAGAAAGGCTCATACCAAAACTTGCACCAAGACGAGGAAACAAAGCCCTCATAAAAGAGGGAATGCCACTCACAACATGGGGAGGAAATATTGAAAATTGACAAAACTAATAGTAGATCTACATGTAGACCAAATAGGATACCAAAAGATGAGAAAAATTGGTGCTTCAACAGTTTGCCTAATGACAA
>JACYFF010031957.1:12985364-13003358 GCA_017589665.1 Selenicereus undatus | reverse complement strand
AATGAAGATAGGCCCAACGGGCCTGAGTGGTCGAGGTTATATTTATACGTGCGGAAGTGAGGGTTTTTGCCAAATTTATATGCCATTTAGACCTAAAAAATTGCAAAATTGCATTAATTTCCGCAACCACTAGACGTAAAATAAACTGAGTCAACAATGTGACGAAAACATGTGGCGATCCACATGATGAGCAAGACTAGTTACCAGTGACGCACCTGTGACGTAATCCTGTATCTGATCTGATCCAAGTTGCCCAAACCCAGAGGCGTGCTACCTGAACCCGACCCGAAAGGCAAATGGGCATGTCCATGGGTGGCATGAGTGTGAAGATGAACGTGTCCAGCGTGGTCCCCACTCGTCTCCTCGTCTACGCCGCCGCTGCCGCCGTGACGATGGTGGTCCCCACCATTGCCGAAATGTAATCTCCGGTAATATCCAGTGGCAAAGGCGTCAATCATCAGAGTCCCGAGTGACCCGACCATGGCGGCGAGCCCGGTGAAGGGGAAGTTCCCCCACGGGCCGTCCTTCAGGGTCGGGTCAGTGAGGTCCTCAAAGGCATCGGGGAGGATGTGGATGAACCCAGTTGACAAAATTACCCCTGCCGCGAACGCCTTGACTAGGTAGAACAAGGCGCTCTCGGGGCGTAAGGCAGGGATGTTTTTGCCAATTATGGGAAGGGAGACCCCCAGGGCACTGGCCATCAGTATGGCCATAATTGCCCCTATTTTGCACAGGAGGGTGACCCTGTTAAGGTCCTGGGTTCGAATCCCACGATCATCACAGGCGCAGTATTCACCTGTGATGAGATTAGAAGTGAGGGGAAAGTAGGGGAGGATAGAGCACATAAGATGACATGATGATGATAATGATGATGATAATGGTGTTAATGATGATGATGATGTTGTGTTTTCCAACATGTTGTTCTTCAATTTCGTGTGAGTTTTGGAGGGAGGGAACTTAGGAACAGGGAGGGACACCCTCCCTTGGCCGTAGGTGGAGGAGAGAGACAGACAGAAGATTTCAATGTTGTTGGGGGCGAAATGAGGGCGAGGGTATTGCTTATTGAAATGAGAGTGAGGGCATTGAATAACGTTTTCGATCAAAAGTTTCTTTATCTATGTATTTGTTTTAAATATATATATATATATATATATAAGTACTCTAATTATATAGTCTTTCCTTCTTGCTACACGTTGATGCAATAATTATCTACTTTTGAAAAAATAAATTACAAAATTTTTAATTATATTTATAATTAATTGAGAGTTCTGTATGACCGTAATTGATTATAAGTCCTTTACAGCTCTGAATTGACATTCATGACTACATAATGACACCACTAAAAGAATTAATAGGAGGAAAATATTTAATTCTATTTCACCTAATTCACCTCTAAATTAACTCGTCAAAACTGTACGATGAAAGTAGGACAAATATGCTCAACTTGATAAGTCATCTCATTATATACTACCAATGGCTTATACGATTAAAAAACTATCTTCTTCTCCTCTTGTGTCAAGTTTTTCGATTTATTTTAATTTAATTAATTGTTTGACAGGAAAGACATATAAATTAGTTTTTCATTACGTGAAGAAAAAAGATTACAAATTTAAAGATTGTGGGAAACACTAATGGATGTCATATATAATACCTGAAACAAAAATAAAAAATAAAAAAATAGAAGCAAGGAATTTCTTCTTCTTTCTTTTTTAAAAATAGAAGAGGCAAGGAAATTTAGTAGTAGCAACTAGGAGTTGGGAAATTTGGGTGTCCAAATAGGAGAAATGTGTACACAGGATGTCGTCATTGTGGGTAGCATACCACAGGTGGGCTCCCCACAATAGATCAACTTAGAATTGTCACTTGCACCGTTGAATAGCAAGTGTCGACATAGTTTCTCATTTTTGAATTATTTTATCTCCTATTTAGGATATTTGGTTGCACGCAGCCAAATCAAATAAATTCTGAAATATCTGCATTTAAGTATCTAAACCATACATGATAACTTTTAATTTGTATCAATTTAGCGGTTAAGAATAGTAATGAAATTCGTACTCATTTAAAATTTATAAAATTCGCCCTATTTAAAATTCAAGTTTGTGTTAAAAATGGGTTTTATATGAATACCGGGTGGCTGTTGGAAAATGAGTATGAGTATGAGTACGGGTATAGGTATAGCCGTTACTCGTCCCATACCCGCATCATACCCGTACACCTTTTTATAATGAAAAAAAAAATTATTTTCGGTTTAAGTCAAATTCAAACCCTTCTAATAAGAAATTAGTCAATAATATATTTGATTTTACATTTCTAAACAATATATTCCTAAAACATTACAACTTTGCAATCATATAATGACAAAAATATATATCGTACTTGGATATGGGTTGCATATGGGTATTAATTTTCATTCTCTATGTAAACCTAGATAAAACCCGCAAACCTACAAAATCCGATGGGTATGAGTATAAGTTTTATTTTTTAATGCCGATGGGTGTGGGTATAGGTATAGGTACGATTTTCGAAAACAGGTATGGGTGAAAGTATAACTCAACTCGCCCTGTACCCGTCCCATTACCATCCCTACTAGTGTTCACTATTTCGACGGTTTAAAAAATTAAGGTAACTATATCATGCACTCAGGTTTTCATATTGTAATGTGGACTGCATGAGTCAGTCGACTCAAATGAGCATTTATATGATGTGCAAATAAATATTTGGGTGATGAGTATTTATATGATTTACAAATGAGCATTTGCTATTTTTATGTATCTCATTGTATTTTGCCCCATAATGTTATTAGAGGATGATTATTAATAAGGTTAAGATCTAATTTTGAGAAAGAAAGAGCTTCTCTTTGACATTTTATTTGCACCTCTAGGGTATGCTATTAGTATTTTAGCATTGTTCTTTCTCTATTTTACAACTCATTACTTTTAGGCAAATTAAACTTAGCATTGGTGTTTATTATTCTATAATTTATGAGCGTCTGTTTATTTTCCAAATGTACATTTACAAGGCTTACAAATGAGCTTTCCAATAATTGTTTTTATATATCCTTAATGGTTTGATTTCTTTAAAGTCATATATATTTACTTCCAAATTACAAAGTTATGTTTAGTAAAAAAATGAAACAAAAATAATTAGGCATAGGCAAAGTTTGAGTTAAATTTTCATTAATTCGGGATATCACAAAGCAAATAAACACCCTTAAAATTCGAATGATTTTTTTTCAACAAAAAAAAAAAAAACCAATGAAGCACAACGTCAATTTTATAATGTGCATTTCTCACACTTTCAATGCCCTTATAAGAGCATCTGCATCGTGAGAATCACGGGCAAGAAATTTGGCCTGTGGTCCAAGCAAGGCCTAGCATTGTCGAGCCTGTCCACTCGCCCGCCAATCCAACCCGTCTCCACTGTCCACCCGTACGCGAATTTCCTTTTTTTTTTTCCGCCGGCTCCCTAAAACGACGTCGTTTTAGGGGTAGTGCAACCTTTTTTTTCTCAGGAATGAGCACTGTAAAAGGGGCTAGGAAAAAAGGGAAAAGCTGGGCGTTTATATTTTTGGCCGTTGCATTTTTAAGAAAAGAGGTAACCATTGAACGGCTACTATGTAATTTTATTTTATTTTTTTGGAATTTTTAGTTGTATAAATACCCAAACTTATTGTATAAATTCACATTCCGAAAAACAAAAATCTCTATATCTCATATTTTTCATAATTTTCTCAAGTGGTGAAAAAGGTTGAGTTCAAAGCAAGAGACAAGAAGAGAAGAAAGAAGTTTGGAATTTTGTAAGTATTTTTATTAGTTGAATCTTTTCATTTGTTGTCAATTTACGTTTATACGTTTATTTGTTTTCATGTGTAAATTTTTTATTTATGTCAAAGATAATGATGTATTTTAATTAATTTGTTGTCAATTTAAGTTTATACATTTATTTGTGAAGTAAATTATTTTATGGTTAATTATAGTTAACTTTAGCTCATATTTATGTTTAAATCAATTAATTTGTTATCAATTTAAGATTGGTATAAAAAATGCATTTATATTTAAATGTTTAGATGTTTAAATGTTAGCTCATATTTATGTTTAAATGTTTAAATATTTAAATTTATGTTTAAATGTTTAAGTTTATTTATTTTATCTCATATTTATGTTTAAATGTTTGATATGAAAAAATGTTGATATGAAAACTTTAGTTGTAACATGTTAGAAACTATAGTTATTAATAGTAATATGGTTAAATGTTTAATATGATGTGTGAGTTACTTTCATTAATTTTAATATCATAGGAAATATTAAAAAGATTGATATGAAAAATACTTCACTTGGTTAAATATTTAATAAATTTATTAGTGACATGTTAGGAATTTTATGTTTAAATGATTAAATATTTAAATGTTAAAATTTAGGTTAGCTCATATTTATGTTTAAATGTTTAAATGTTTAAATTTATGTTTAAATGTTTAAATTTTATTAGTGACATGTTAGCTCATGTTTATGTTTAAATGTTTAAATATTTAAATTTATGTTTAAATGTTTAAATTTATTTATATTAGCTCATATTTATGTTTAAATGTTTAAATTAATGTTTAAATGTTTAATAAATTTATTAGTAACATGTTAGGAACTATGGTTATTAATAGTAATATGGTTAAATGTTTAATATGATGTATGAGTTATACTTTCATTAATTTTAATATCTTAGGGAAGATTAAAAAGATTGATATGAAAAAAGATTGATATGAAAAAATTTATTAGTAACATGTAAGGAATTATGGTTATTATTAGTAATATGGTTAAATGTGTAATATGATGTATAAGTTACTTTCATTACTTTTTATATTGTAGGAATGATTAAAAAGATTGAAATGAAAAATACCTCACTTGGTTAAATGTTTAATAAAGTTATTAGTGACATGTTAGGAACTTTGGAAAAAGATGAAAAAAGATTTAAAAGGAAAATGTATGTTTAAATGTTTAAATGTTAGCTCATATTTATGTTTAAATGTTTAAATTTATGAGTAAATATTTAAATTTATTTATATATGTTGGCTCATATTTATGTTTAAATGTTTAAATTTATGTTTAAATGTTTAATAAATTTATTAGTAACATGTTAAGAATTATGATTATTAATAGTATTGTGGTTAAATGTTTAATATGATGTATGAGTTACTTTCGTTAATTTAAATATCCTAGGAAAGAATAATCGTGAATAAAAATGTCAGAAAATTATGCAATTTATAACCTAAAAAAAATGTTCCATGTATGTAGGTATCATTTGTGGTCATATGGATCGGAATCCCCCCCCCCCCCCTCCCCGTACTTTTGTGAGTTTACTTGATGGGGATGATTAAGTAGAGAATGTTGAGTGTAGTAACACAAGTGTGCCTACTAATACCCACATGCAACCCCCACCATATCATACTCTGTAACGCCCCCAATTGCTAATATCTGATTATGCTAACATAACCACTTATTAGTATAGTTTAGCAACGGAAGACTTCTAATTTTGATTGGAGGCATTACCGTCGTTCCATGATAGAACACGGCTGCTTGATTTAGTGAATTTTATGGGGGCTCAAATATAAGGCCCTCAACCCTAAAGTCAGGAGTTTTACTATTTTGGTCTTAAATCCTGGGGCAAAACGGACAGAATTTCCCCTAAAACTTGACCATTTTCCCAGGCTTACAGCCTTACAATAAATCCCCTACACTGAAAAACAATAAAAACTAACTCAACGGCCACCCGCCGGAGTTCACAGCTCTACGGGCCACCCGCCCGGAGCACTATAACCAATGCAGTTTAATGATAACCCAATAAACGGCGACATATACAGACCTGACAACTTAGATGGTGGCCCATACGGCCATCCAGAGCGACTCTAAATGATATGCAAACCAAGCATACAAGAACTTAATTTACAAACATTACATTATAATACACCTTGCAACTCACGTACAAGCACGTCACTTTACTTTACATCTAGGCAGCAAGGATTCCCTTTCGGCTTACATCAGCAACCTGGAGGCACAGTGATAGATGGAATGAGCGATAATCGCACAGTGGGTAACCCCCTCCCCTAACAGATACAAATGTAACTTACGATCGTCGTTCATTCTTTTCGTTTTTGAATAGTTCACCTATCTTTCATTCCAAGCACAAGGCCATAGAAATGACATTATAGTTACAGAAAGTCAGTAATTGATGGCTGAAAAGTAAGAAATGTAGAAACATCCTCTGCTGAATAAGAGCAATAAAATGCATACATTGACCTCTGAACTTTCTATGCTCGTTTATTCAATTGACCATGTTTCTCGTGGCTCTACTGCATATTGACTAACAGAGTATACGATATAAATAAACTCAAGGCCCTTCACAACCCATGGATACGATACGATGAACTATGCAGTCGATAAACTAATAATGGATACGATACGATAGAGGCAATAGACTTAAAAATGTCGATCGATAACTGATATCTATCGACTAGACATGAAACTATTTTTCTACCTAACATGTTTCGAAGTATGAGCCGTAACTCAGACGTACATCCCTATGTCGTAAAACAGACTTGGAAACTGAATGCTTGGGCGCCCGCATTTCAAAATATTTTGTTTTGCAAACGGGAGAGATAGAATGTATAAATAAAATTGATTTGTTGATTCTTATCTGAAAGTGAACCCCTTGGTCGATGTACATCTTGAAACGATCGTACTTTAGGTGCTCGCACCCCCCAGGCCGATCGAGAAGCCTGAGTTGACGCCGCGCGCGGGTGTATTGGTCGGCATAAGCCTTGATAATTAATGGGCATGGCCCTGATGCCGCGCGCGGGTGTATTGGTCGGCATAAGCCTTGATGATAACTGGTGGGGCCACTTGTTTATGTGACAAAACATTGAGAACTTGGTTCATTAAATGAATCTTGTTTTGATTTTTCATTGCTGAGAATACTGTGAGTTTGTGAAGAACATAGAGATTTTGAAGAACATAGGCAATGTACGTACTGAGATGACCTCACTTCTGCTCCAATTAAAGTGAAACTATTTTCTACCTAAAATGTCTATCATATAATCCATGACTTCACCTTATGGATCAAGATCTATTGGTAATTGCTAATATAATCATGCATATATATAATCTTGCATAATCGGCAAGCGTCATATAATCAATGAACTGTAAGTGAGCAGACATATTCAATGAACGGTATATACAGCAATATATAACACTATATAATCGATAAGCTTATATAATCGACGAACACTATATATAATTCGATAAATATGCATAATCAATGATAAATTACTTGCAATAATCCATAAAATGAAATTAATAAATGTTATATAGTCAATAAGTAATAAAATGCCATGAATAAACGCTATATAATCCAGAACGATGAACATTATATTAATCGATAAAATGCGTAATTAATGACCGTTCTATAATCAATAATGTTCATACATTATATCGAATTTGCAAAATCAATGAACGTTATATACTTAATAGCGATGTACATTATATATATTCAATGAACTTTATAAACCGAAGCCCTTATATAATCAATAAGCATTAATAAGCATTAATAAATGTCATATAATCGATAACTGTACAATTGTCAAACGACATAAAATCAATAAATTAGGCATGTTTAGCTTGCATTCGGACCTATTCAGTTAAATCATGCCTGAAGACTAGCTTCGACGGACCTATTCAGTTAAATCATGCCTGAAGACTAGCTTCGAAATGGATTATAAATGCTTAGAATCAACGTATATATGTTTAGGTGCGAATATGTTAAGTTCCACATGCCTGCAGTTTACTAATTCATAATCGATAAATAGTTTCGAGATAAACTATAAATGCCTAAAATCAATATATGTAAGCTTAGTGATTCACGTTTGTTTAATAACTTCGAAGTAATAACCGAACATTTCGAATCGTATTATGCTTAAATGGCTTAATTAGGCTTGAAATGTAGCTTCGAAACAATAATGAACGCCTCAAATGGCCCTTATTTAATTGTCGAACGATAACTTTAATTCAGTCCAACTAACATATATGTACATGGGGTATTATTCAATTTACGCTAAAATTTCCTCATATCACTGGTAATGGATTCAAGTTCAACCTGAACAAATTATAATCAATAACTATTGAATTCAAGCTGGACGAACTATAGTCAATAACTATTGAATTCAACCTGAACGAACTATAATCAATAATCAATAAGCTTTATCGAAATTAACAATTTAACCATAAATAGGAGGATGAGGAAACCCACCTCGAATCCAACCTAAAGGACCCGTTTTAGGGTTTGATTCGGGTGCATTCGATGTGGGTTCGGTTCCCCTGCCCTGCTACCGCTTTCTCCTCTATCGTTTCTGCTCGCCCTTGCTGAACTGGGTGCGGTTCCCGCGCACGCCAGGTGACGGCCGGCCGTTCGCCGGCGTGGTGGCACACCACCGAGCTCCCCCTCTCTCTTTCTGGTGTGGGGTGTCGGGGCTGGGGTTTTGAGAACCCCCTCCCTGCTCGCCGTTTTTCCTTCTCTGGCCTGATTTGGGGCGTCGACCGGCATGGGGATGGCCGGTCGCCGGCGACCCCCACCGACGCCTCCTTCCCCCTCTCCCGGCGTATGTGTGTGTGTGTGTCCGACAGGGAGGTCGAACCCCCCTCCCCTTCGCGCTGCTTCTCCTTTCTTCGAAACCAGAAGGGGCTTCGGCCCCCTTAAATTTTTTTATTTTTTTTATTATTATTTTTTTTTTCCATCCTTTACCCCCATATTACAAATATATATATATATATATATATATTGTACCATGGGATATGTTATACCATGGGATTGTATTTTCGGCTACAGTTAAAGAATTAAAAATTTTAATGAATTGAAAAGCGAGGCCTAAATTGATTAATTTGCGATTAGATACGTCAATGTAATTAGAAAAAAAAAAGATTAGGTTTGGGCCGTTACATACTCCATGAAACTATCCTTATCACCCACATTATTACCACCCGCTTTCTTACCCGCTACCTCCACCTAATTACGCCTCGAGTGCAAGCAACTCCACACCCTCATCAACCGTAAGGCCACCTCGGACTAATAATGATCCTACTAATGATGAGTTGGAAGGGGATGATGTAGAGGGGAGTAGTGTAGGGGTCAAAAAATGGTCAATGCAAGAGGATAAACGGTTGATCACTGCTTGGATTAACACAAGTGTTGATCCTGTTACCGGAACCGACCAAAAGAAAACATCTTTTTGGGGTAACGTGGCAACCAACTTTAACACACATGCCCCAAAAGGAGCTATGCGGAGAACGGGGAAGACTTACAATGCTCGTTAGAATCGAGGTTACCCATTAGTGAACAAGTGGGTCGGAATCAACGATGAAATGGAACATAATAATGTGAGTGGGTCAAGTATGGAAGATATTATGAATCATGCTCAAGAGACGTTTCTTAAAAGGGTGGGGAGGAAATTTGATTTAGAGCATTGGTACTATTTGCTTAAGGATTAACCCAAATGGAAGACATTTCGTGATACTCTAAATGGAGGACAGTCGAAACGACCAAAAGTAAATGAGATGGGAGGATATTCTAGCCCCTCTACCCCTCGCTGATGAAGAGCTTGAAGTTGAAATTGATGGAATTGTCCGCCCCATTGGGAGGAAAGCTGCAAAGAGAAAACTCCAGTAAAAGGCAAACAATGTTATGGCTGATTTGGTGACTAATCACTTTTCTACAATGGGTTCCACAGCTAATGAAAAGGTCAAAATATTTCGTAAATTGGTAACCGTAGTTGATAAGAAGGCAACTGCAGCTCAGGAAGCAGTTCGCCTTAGAGATGAGGCTAAAAAACGCAAGGACATCAAGGCGGAGTTGGAGATGAGGAAGCAAGACCTTAAGGAGAGGCAATATGACGACCAAATAATGTTGATGGACCTTTCATCCCTGTCTGAAGAAGATGTTGCTTACGTCAGAATGATGAAGGAAGAAATTAGATGGAAAAAAATGGGAAATCCTCCCTAAAATTAGTAGTCTATCATCCTCTAGCTATTTAGATGAACCTTTGTTATTTAAACAGTGTACTCGCCTCTAGTTATGTTTTGTTACTTATAACGAATAGTTTATGCAATGAATAGTTTATGTTTTCTTAGTTGTATTCATTTAAATTAGTTATGAAATGAAAGTTTATGTTTTGATAATTAGAACCATTTGTGTTTAACTTATGTTTTGTTACTTGTGGTTCTTTCAATTTGTAATTTACTTATGTTCGTGTTCTTTTTAATTAATGAATATGTACACAGGTGCTCAACAATGGAAAATTAGAATGCAAATTTGACACCTCGTGTACAAGATTCATCTTCCTCAGGCTCCTCGCATATGCCCTTCTCATCATCATCGGATGGTCTAAGCTTCATATTAGAAGATTCCGATAAAATGATTACGCCCATTGTGGAAGATTTACTTGATGATGAGATTAACAACCAAGATATGACATTCCTTCTGAAGGTTTTGCAAGCTGCACAAGATTTGAGACCTTCATCCTCCTTGCCTCGAGCAAAGAGAAGATTTATAAGGAGAGATCGACAATAAGCGCATGAGCGCTTATTCAGAGACTACTTCGCAGAGGTTTCCATTTACAATGAGCAGCATTTTCTCCAAAGATTTAGAATGTGCAAGCATCTATTCATTCGTATAATGGAAGCACTAGGAAATCATTCTGATTACTTTCAGTTGAAGTATGACGCAATTGGGAACCGCGGGTTGAAGCCACTGACCAAGTGCTCCGTAGCCTTGAGGATGCTTGCTTACGGTATATCTGCCGATTGCGTCGCCGAATACTGGAAGATCGGTGAAAGCACATCATTGCAATGCTTGAAAAGGTTTGATAAAGGTGTCATTGCAGTATTTGGGGAAGAGTATTTAAGGAAACCAACTTAAGTCGATGTTGATCGTCTATTGGCTGTAGGGAATGAGCATGACTTTCCTGGTATGTTGGGAAGCATCAATTGTATGCATTGGCAGTGGAAGAACCGTCCGACAGCTTGGAAAGCAGAATTTGCTAAAAGGGTCTATAAGGTGCCGACAATCATTCTTGAGGCGGTTGTGTCATATGATCTGTGGATATGACATGCCTTCTTCGGAATGCATGGAAGTATTAACGATATAAACGTCCTTGACCGTTCCCCAGTGTTCAATGAGTTATATCAAGATCGTGCTCCAAAATGCGAGTACATCGTCAATGGTCACGAGTACAAAATCGGATACTTTCTATCGGATGGTATTTATTCGAAATGGGTGACTTTTGTGAAAACCATCCCCCTTCCGCAAGGTACAAAGGCAAAATTATTTGCTCAACGTCAAGAGGCAGTTAGAAAGGATGTCGAGCGAGCGTTTGGTGTGCTATAAGCTCGCTTTGCCACAGTTCGTGGCCCTGCTCGGTACATGAAGGAGAAAGTCATGTCGTTGATAATGAAAGCATGTGTAATACACCACAATATGATTGTTGAGGATGAACGAGATTCGTACGATCTTGCATTCAATTACGAGCAAGTGAACGGTACTACCGCAGAGCCGACTGTTCGACGTAACGTTCATCCGTGCTATGAGACTTACTTACAGAAAACAATGGAAGTTCGAGACCCCGAAATGCATGCGCGTCTCCAAGCAGATTTGGTTGAAGAAATGTGGAACCGACATAGAGGTAGGTCGTAAATGACATTTTGTAATGTAATTTTTAAGTTGAACTATTGTATTTGTATTATTAATTTTTTTAGTGTAACTATTGTATTGTTTTTTTAATTTTATTGTAAACAGACGTATTGTGTTCTTCTTCTTTTGTTTTTTAAATCAAGCTTTTATTATTTTAGTTTTTTTATTTTAGTTTGATATCATACTTCAAAAAAACATTCATTACTATAGGTCAATTATTCAATTTTTGAAAAAATATCGTCATAAGTAATCTACAATTATACATACAAATACAAAAAATAAACGACAAATACCAAATAAAAGAAGAGATCTCTTCCTTCATTATATTACATTATGTGAAAGTTTTTTTTATAAAAAAATCCATTATTATAGATGAATTATTCAATTTTTATAAAAAATATCGTCATAAGTAATCTACAATTATTCACACAAATACACAAAATAAAAGTCCACAACTAAATAAATATATTTGTGGTGGGGTCCATCTGCATTATTTTATTTGGTAATCCAAGGTGGTGATCCAAGGGATGTAGAGAAGAGATAAAATGTTGGATTGTGGGGTGATGTGGAGGGTACGGTGTGGACCCCCACTTGTAATCCAAGCTTTTGAATCACCATTGCAAGTGCTTTAATTGTACAAACAAAAATTGAAGGGGAAAAAAGACTAAGGAAAGAGATGGATGGCCCATGGCTAGGGCTTTGAACCTATGTTGCATCATGCATGATGGATCTAGGTCCATCACATACACAAATAATAAAAAATTAAATTTAGAAAATTTTACAACTTAAATTGTACTGAACTAAGCATATTGTGTCTCTAAAAAGTTCGTTTTTTCTTTGGTAGAGCAGTTTGTAGTCATGGTTGTTAAATTTAGTCTCATTGAATAGATCTATTTGAAGTGTATCTACTATGCAGTGCCCAAAATCGCATATCACATCTGTAAATTTTTTTTTTTATCAAATTATATCTGTAATTTCACTAAACACAAAATTGAATTTGTCCTAGTCTTTCTGGTCTCAACTTTGGACTCAAAATTTGTTGTTAATAATACCTTTATACATCTATATTTTATTTTTTTTTGGCATAAAAAAAACATGAACCTAACTTTGATATAGATGAGTTTTAAATCTAGATATTTGTTAACAACTCCAAATACTTTGTTACCTAACAACTTAACTCTCACTATATTACTATGTATTGACATGACAAAGCTTTTTCCTAAGAAAAGTAAGTAATCAACATTGAGAGTTAGTTCACATCAATGATTATATACTTTTGATAAAAAGTTAATTATATATATATATATATATATATATATATATATATATTTGAGGAGTATACAAGACTGTTACAAGCCACTTTCTTCTTTTTTTTTATAAAGAAAAAAGAAGGCAGTTGGTGCCAATCTAATATGAAAATCTTGCATGCATTCATAATTATCAACTTATTTATCACGGATCTTCAGGGATGCCCACTTCCTAGTAGATAAATTATTTGTCTGCTGTGTTATCACATATTATTGTTTATTGCACTCGTTATATTTTATTCTTCTAGCTGCACAAAAACATTTGGTACCCTCTTTTGTTAATTTATATTGAAATAAACTAATTTCTGAAGTAATGTAGGATGGGGATTGGAGGCCCTCCTCTCTTAATATTGTGCATTAATAATTCTAGTATGTCATTGCACCAAAAAACAAACAAAAAATAAATAAATAAATTGTAGGACATGTTACTTTTCGACTTATGAGAAGTACTTACTGGTACTCATTGATCCTATTTGGCAAACAACTGTTAACTGTTTGTATTAGCTGTTAGCTATTTGAATTAGCTCTTTGAATTAGCTGTTTGAATTAGCTGTTTATAAAAGAAACATTTGGTAAAATTAGTTGTTTTTAAAAAAAGATATTTAGTAAAATTTCATTTGTGACTTTATCTTTAAATTACTTTTTAATTAAAAATAATTTTTTTCATTTACTAGTTATCTTATTTTCTTTCCAAAAAGAATTAAATTGATGTAATATGTACAAATTAACTTTATTGATAAAACCTTAATTTGTTCCTAGTTGTACATAATTTGTATTCTTATTAATCTTTTTTTTCTTTTCAACTTGTGTATATCTATTTACATGATAATTATGTCTTAAAATATTATTTTGTTATTTGCTTCATATTTTATTATTATGAATTGAAATTTAATATTTGAATGATTTAATCTTGGATAGATTAAAGTTAAGTAATACACAACATTAAATATTACTACAAAAAGCTAATGACATATGATGTAATTTTTTCAAACTCTTAGGTAGTTATGTCATTTTCACAAACAAATATTCTCAAAATGCCAATGAAAATAGCCTTTTGAGAAAGAGCTGTTTGGGTTCAAATAGCTCTTCCAAACAGTTCTTCAACCAATACCTGTTTTGACTAGTCAAAATAGCTAACCCCCCCCCAAAGCTCTTTTTCTTCAGAAAGCTCTTGCAACCAAACACCTCCATTATTGAAACATGCTAAATCATGCTGAAATATGCTGAAAAATACACTGAATAATTGAAGAAAATATAACTAGATATGTTCAATAATCACTTAACAATGTTAAATTGTGCTGAATTGCACTGAATGTACTGAATTTATGAGTGTTCAAAAATATCCATAGCCAATAACGCGAACCAAAAATCCCCTACCTGATCCGAAATTTTGGGTATCCGAACCAAAATATTTGAAAATTTTGGTTCAGGTACTTGAATCAATATTTGAAAATTTTGGTTCAAGTTGGGTTATTGGTTCGGGTACGGTTCGGATATTTTGCAGATTCGGGTACCCGAAAACCCGAAACTTGTTTTTAACTTTTTTATATTATCAATTATCTAAAGGCTTTGTAAGTCAAATATTCTCAAACCCAAATAAGACAAGTACTTTGACTTCGTTGCATTGTTTTGTTTAAATAGGTTAGGCATGAATACGATGTTAATTAATAAGTTTATGCTCACAGTGGTGTGGACTAATTAAAATGTGAATAATGGTAAGATATCGGGTAATATTGTCATATTGTATAACAATTTTACATGCAACTTGGCGCAATACAGCAACGTTTTATAGCATAAATAAATATAATTATATTATGGATACAACAAAATTATTAGGCAAAGTAGGAAAAAGGATCTTAGAAAAAATGGATTATTGGGTATTCGAAAATCCGAACCGAAATTATCGGGTACCCGAATTTCGTTTACCCGAACATTTCTGTTCAGATATGGTTTACCGTTTTGCCGACCCGAAATTTAGGGTACCCAAATCAAAACCTCTTTTGATTTGGATATCCGAACCATGAACACACCTAACTGAATTATGCTAAAATACATTGAATGCTTACGACAAATACACTTGCTATAAGTTGCAAAGAACAGAACTGTTATTTGTCCAGTTTTCCATCAATTATTGGAGGAATCTCATTTCTAATTCTTGGAATTTTACTTATTTATTTGTTTTTTCCCCCGTGTCATTTGATTGGGATGTGATGCGATCAAAGACTGAATAATAATCCCAAAATAAAAATTCAGGGGAGTTTACTCAGCATGACTTGACTAGGACACGTTTTTGTTCACAGAATGTCGTCATTTAATTTATTACTTTAGTGAGTTATTCCCTCATTATGATTCTTGATTAGATTCAGAAAGGCCAGCCACATGCGTCTGTCTTTTTCTTTTTCTTTTTTTTCTCCGAAAACCACTTGTGTTGAGATTATGTCTCCATTTATTAATTTTCTTTTTCTTGTACATGGGAATAATCTTTGCTGTTTGATCTGTTATATGATTTAAATTAATGGATTTTGTGATGTGACTTGAAGCACCCTTCGTAAGTTTAAGATGTGAAAATTCAGCGGCAAATCATATGAGACCAAGTTTTAAAAAATAAAAGATAATTTCTATTAGAACAATCTCATATTACCATGTGTTAGGTTAGGTTGACTTTAGGGGATCCATTTCGTCAAATTTAAATAGAATTAAATTCTGACCTATTAAAAGTGATCACACGTCATTGATAATGCAGAAAATAGTAATTCTTTCTTTATTTGAAATAAAGAGATAATTATGGAATGCGGGCTTAGGCCCAAAGCCTAGTTCCAATCCTAGCTTAAGTAGCCTATAATGGTCTTCCCCTTCATTTTCAATAAATTCACATTTGCAAAATTTAGAGGTTTAAAATGTATGCGGCATCCAACTACCAAGTAAGAAAGATCAAGACTTAGAAGACTTTAGAAATAAGAATAAAACTTTTTGTAGCTCAAGATCAAGGACCATTTCAGAGTTTTTCCATCTAATTATGCATCAATCAAGATCAAGTTGTCACACCTTCCTGTCACAAGGAGGTTGAATTAGAAGATTATTTTATTGTATTCAATACGGAGGTTATACCTACACATATGTTATTAATACAAATTGAATTTGTTTCTCAATTTTCTTATCTTATTTATATAGTGCCTATTCTTTTTTCGCGATAAGATGCAGCTGTAAGTTACAAGAAAATGTAAAGAGTTATAGGAAAATGTAAGGAGTTGTAAGAAGTTTTAAGAAGCTGTTAGGAGTTGTAAGAAACTGCAAGAAACTGTAAGGATAGATGTGAGAAGTTGTTGAATTATTAAAAAGTTATACAGTATAATTTTTAGATATGTATGTATAATTATTGATATTTAATGTATGAATTATGAAAAAATTATTTCATGAAAATAAATTAAGTGTATCACTGATATTTATGAAATAAATTTTATAACATCACTAAATGAATCATATTTTAACATTACAGAAAAAAACTATTTTTCTACAATTATCGTTTTTGGATAATAAAAAATAATATTAAAATATCATAATTAATGAAAATAAACCTTTAAATAAGTTAATTAAATAACAATAAGATAAATTCAAGCTGACAAATATTTAGAACCAAATATGCTCCACACTTTAGGTGATTTTTTGGTATTAATATTAGCTTCACCTCCGTATAATTAAGCAAATTTAAAAAATAATATTATTTGTCAACAAAATTGAATGGAACCCTAAAAATAAAATCCTATTTGAATTAAACATTTTGAAATTAAATTCAATATAATGTTCAATTATACGATGATAGCAACCAAGTTATCATTAATAAATTTATGAATAAAATAGCTGAAATGCTTTCATCACCTATAGCTAGACCATTTTCATACATAATTCACATTGAAACTCAAACATAAATACGATTTCTGTGTTACAATTTTAAATCATGTTGACTTATTTTCTCCATAATTGCATATATGCTTCATGTCGAAACTCAAATATTAATTTACATTGTTAAATTCTGTTTTTATGTTTATATAAATATTTTATTCATAAAAAAGCTGTAAGATTTTTCATATTAATAGTGTATAAAAAAATATACATATTTCTATAAATATGAGAAAAAAATAGATGACAAGTTGAATGTTATAAAAAATATATAAGGAGATATAAGAATATGTAAAAAGATGTAAAGAGATGTGAAAAGATGTAAAGAGATGTAAGAGGATGTAAGAAGTTATAAGAAGATGTAAGTTGTAAGCTAAATCATCCCAATCATAGAAAAGAACAGGGTTGTAGACTTGAAATTTGTATTTACAATAAGGTCTAAATATTTTCTTATTTTGTTGTTTTCTTTTCATATAGTGATAGGAACATTCATTACTGAAAAGTGAAAAGTCATACAACATTTTCAATGAAAAATAATCTAACAAGAATAGATCTAAAGACCAACAAATAATCATCTTCAAAAAACTCATAGTAAATATAATGTCAACCAACTGTAAATTGGTAACATCTTTGTAACCACTAACCGTGTTCTTTAAGTTTATTATGTCTTTTCCAAATTTTAGGAAGTTATAGTATCGCTTCAGGGAGCTAATGTCTATTATGCTTGAAACTTGAAATTAAGGTCTTCCTGATAGAATCATATGAAATTGTATTGTCAATTCAATCCCTAATCGAAACATACAAGTCTCATGATAAAACAAGATTATACCATATTCTACATCTAATATCTTCACACCTACGAATACCTACACCAATTCCAGAAGAAAGGCTCATACCAAAACTTGCACCAAGACGAGGAAACAAAGCCCTCATAAGAGAGGGAATGCTACTCACAATATGGGGAGGAAATATTGAAAATTGACAAAACTAATAGTAGATCTACAAGTAGACCAAATAGGATGCCAAAAGATGAGAAAAATTGGTGCTTCAACAGTTTGCCTAATGACAA
>JACYFF010031957.1:12940653-12950717 GCA_017589665.1 Selenicereus undatus | reverse complement strand
TTTTTTTTTTTTTTTTTATGTGTCATACTTCTCAAGCAACACCTCTTGCGAGTGCCCCATGACTGGGTGGGGTGTAGTGAATTATGTGTAGTTTGTGTCACTTTATGGATGTTGCGAAGCATGTGCCTATTTGAGGTCAAACTCTTACTGATGTGGTGTTTAGGTCTTCTCAAGCTTACTTTTATACCTCACAAATGCATGTTGCATTGGTAGGTTTTCTTTGAAATGAAATTCTTTCTGTTCCATGAAAGATTTGATTTATAGAAAGTCTGATGTTCTTGTGTGTTACCCATGCCCTTCATTTCTGCATCTGTATATGTCACTTACTTAAAGGGGCTTCTTCCCTGACTAGCTTATGTCTTCGCTTTTTGTCACTTTGCTGGCACAGTGGTGCCAAGGATGCTCCGGCATGTGGCCGTTGAGATTGTGAATAGTTTGTTATTGTATTTATGACATGTTGTAAAAGGAAAATAGCTAAGTTTTAGGTAGAACTCTGTCGAAATTTTTTTTAAATTAGGGAATTTACTAAAAAGAAAAACCTAACCGTAAGGATATTACATAATGTTTTTAGAGCACAAGTACATAGGTATGGAGGATAATAGCTAGATATTACCTCTACGGGTAGGAATACCGGTAGGGGTAAGGTTGCCTACAGCTGGATCTCCCCAGACCGCGTGGCAGCGGGACCCACACTGGGAGGTATTGTTATTGTTGTTGTTGTTGTTGTACCTCTTGCAATCTTTTTAGAAGTTTTTTCTTGTTAGTGGCATTGTTTGTTGTACTAAACTCCAATATATGGACTTGGTGATTTCATACTGAAACTAAGGGCAGCATGTCACAACATCGGATATGAAGCTAATTTGGGTTCGTGAGGTGTTCACTTGAAGTTATGGAGCTCCCTACTATCTGATCTGATCTGATCTGTTCTGTTTCAATCTTATACATGTTATTTCAAACAAACACAGCTTTTAGGTAGTGGATGCATACTTTATATGCATGTTGAATTCAATCACTACAACAGATTATGGTTTTAGTGGCATTCATATCGCGGCGATTAATACAAACGCGGCCCGAATTAATATCAAGTTTAGAATTGGCCGGCTTTGGTAGGATTTACAGAAATGCCGCTATAGGTTACTGTATTATGCGCGCCCAGCCCACTCCATTTGCCCGCTGAAAATTTTAAAAAAATCGGGACTTGGAAATTAAATGAAATTCAAGTCAATGAAGTCATGCCTCAGTTCTGTCTTCAGCCTTTTCAATTCTGAGAACCTCTCGACTCTCGCACAACCCATCTCCTTCTTCGCCCTTCCTTCATGGCTTCACACCATTTTCTCCGGTGAAGAGGTTGAGAACAGTGCCGAATTGCTCAGCCCGTGTGCTATCTGGGTCAAGCACAACCCCTTCTCGTTCACAGACTACTTGGCGTAACTCTAGGGTTTGAGCATTCTCCGACACAATTGCTAGATCTGGGTAATTCTCCGGCGAAGACGTCAAGTACAACCCCAAAATTGCTCACTGCATACGTTATCTAGGCCAGGTATCTCTCTCTTTCTCTTGCTCGCTATGTGTTCCCTGTATTTAGCTTGCCCTTTCCTGTGCATTTTCATGGCCTTTAGAGTCCAGAATCCGATTCTCCACCCTGATTCAGAGAATTGTTTGTGATAAGTGTCGGTTGTGTTGTTTCGAATGTGTAATGTTATTAAAAAGGGGAAAGTGTTGTGATATTGCTATGGCCTTGGATGGTAGAATCATGAGCCGTGTCAGTCAGGAACCTCAAGACTAAGGAGTGATGAATTAAGGAACACAGAGCTTGGCAAATGCTGTCTGCTAGGCTTTCTAAAACTGCTTATACTCTGGGTGTTTATGGAAGGTGTTATAACATATGTGAGAAACTATGTTCATAATGCTGATAAATTTGATGATGATGTTGGTAAACTAAACACAATTATACTAAACAGTAACTAAGCAACACAAATAAAAGTAAACTAAACATGAAGGACAATAAAACACACAAATAGAGGCAATAAATGGAAGAAGCTTGGGTTAGCCGAAGGTTTCTTACACCAGCAGTCTACAATAAAATGAAAAGAACAAATTTACACATAAAAGGAAAGAGTGGAAGATAGAAATAGCACCAAAGGACAGCTAGCATTCTCAGTCCTAGTCAGAACATAGGGATGGGGAAGAACACCTAACAGCTCACCAGCACCGTGCCCTGGCAGAGGCTAAACACCGTCGTACTCCTAGGCCGCTAGAACAGGGTCGGTTGATTATCATGTTAGGCAGCAGCTATTGTGGTGGGTGTTATGAACTTGGCGTAAGGTCGAGTCACAAGAGTTGTGGCCACTATGCATTTTTGTAGACATCCACAAGATTGAATGGTGACTCCGCGGCACCGAACTTGACACTTTGTCATCATCCAATTACGGCTATGACTTGTATGGAGAGAGGGGGGAGGCCCTACTAAGCCTTCAGAATTAAGACCTATTACATGTGGTCATACTCTTTACAAATGCATGACAAAATTGATAAGAGGTTCAAAAGATATGAAGAAGAATTTTAGAGAGAGAAGAGGCTCAGCCATTATTATTCAACCTGAAGGAAAAATAAATAGAACAGTGCCATATATATTGGCTTACATTCTCCTATAATATTCTTGTTGTAACCAACTAACTCTCCTCTAACCACCCCTTAACAACTTGCTGACCTGGACATTGCCTGGCTAATACTAATTATACCTATATTCTTCTACACTCCCCCTCAAGCAGGGTGTTGAAACATATTGAAACACAGGATTATGTGCAATATGTAATGCAGGTTGGTTGTCACAGTACAGTATGACTGGTGCTAGCCCAGATAAACCAAGATCTTTGAATAAGGACAATATCCACATGATTTCACAACAAGCAGTAGGTATGGCTCTGTACTCAGCCTCAGTTGAGGATCTTGCTGTGACTGACTGCTTTGTTGCATTCCAGGAAATTGGAGAATTCCCTAACAATATGCAAAAGCCTGATGTGGACTTTCTAGAATCCATACAACTACCCCAATCTGAGTCTTTGTAGGCTATCAACTTGGCAATACTGTTTTTAGACAATAAAATGCCCTGACCTGGACAACTTTTCCAGTACCTGAGGACATGTTTTACAGCATGCCAATGTTCTTCAGCTGGGGTTTGCATAAATTGACTAAGCAACTACACTGCATATGTAATATCTATCCTGGTTATGGTCTGATAGATAAGTTTCCCCACCAGTCTTCTATACTGCTCAGGATCTTTAAGATATTCAGCATTGCTAAAATTGATCAGTTTTATATGACTCCAAATGGGCAATTGCAAAGGTTTTGCATTCTGCATTCTCAGTTCTTTCAGCGGGTCAAGAGTGTACTTCCTTTGACACATATAAATCCCCCTATCTTGCAATTTCCAAACCTAGGAAGTATTTCAATTCTCCCAAATCCTTCATTTGAAATTGAGAGTACAAGTACTTTTTCAATTGAGTGATTTCAGCAGCAGCATCATCCATAAGTATCATGTCAACCACATACACTAGAACAGCCACAGTTTTACCATGGTTCTATTTAGTGAACAAGGAGTAGTCATCTTTGGATTGTGCAAATCCATACTACAACAATGCTGTAAACAGTTTTACCATGGCTCCTTCTTTCACCACTAGTTGTTGTTGCCATCATATGAGATTTAAGAAAATTCTTGGTTGGTTGATTGTGGGTTGTGAAATTCTCCTTCCTGGGTGCCTTTATGTGAGGGATGATATGATTCCTGAAACCTCTCAGATTTGAATTAAGACTATTTTACCTCTTCATTCATGACCAAGCTACTTCCTGTCAATGCACTTTTACTCAGTAGGCAATGCTCAAATTAGATAGTTTCTTGGGTTTCCAAATGGCTAGGTTGTTTTTCTGTTGTGTTGTTTTGTGGGTGTGCTGTCTTTCTTCAATGTCATTTAAGTGAAATGATCTCAGCAAAGACAAGGTTTGTTCAATTTATTTGAATTTTAAAGCTTGTTAGTATTCTAATTTCCTGGCTTTGATAATCAATAGGTCTCTATTGCCTTTCATCTTGTTTTATTACAAATTTATTATCAACAAACTTGTGATGGACTGAATATTTTGCTTTGGCAGCTCTTGGAAAGCGAGATTCAGGAGGCGAAGTCAAAGAAAGACACACTAAAAGCACGTCATCATCATCGTCCAAGAAAGAGAAAAGGAAGGTCCTCTTAGTCAATTTCTCTAACGGTATTTCCCTCTTATTTGGCCGTTCTTCTTGTCTATCCATTTGTTTAGTTTCTTTCATCAACATCAGTGCTAACTGCTATGTTAGGAAGCTTTCATTATTTGCTGACCTTGGGCCTTGTACCTTTCTCTTTCTAAGAAATGTTTGGTTGTGATAGTTGTGAAAAGCTTTTATAAAAAATGTTGTATTTGTATGGAGTATGTGCAAATATAGTTACGTACAATGCTCATTGGTTTGTTGGCATTATTTACATATGTATTTTACTTGGTTCTTGCATGGATTGTTGCTCATATATTATTTTATTGTCAGTGAGAGAATGGATCATCGAAAGCACAAATGGATTGACACGAATAATTGGCATGAATACTTAGACGGTGTTAATGAATTCTTGGAGTTTGCCTTTAGGAATAAGGATGAGAAAGTCCCTTGCCCATGCAAAAAGTGTGTCAATCGATTTCATAGATCTAAAGAAGAGATATTTGACCATCTTGTTGAACACCGAATGATTGAAGACTATGACACATGGTATTGTCATGGGGAATCATTACATACATCAGGCGTGGCAACAACTTTGAATATGAACCAAACAGTCAATAATGATGATGTAAATGATGATGATGATGATGATGATGATGTGATGGATATGTTGTGTAATATCTTTGGAGTTCCCTCTCGTAATAATAATGTGAATTTAGATGAAGATGAAAGAGTGGAGGCGAATTTGGGGCAGTGTACTGTTGAAAGTAATAATGTACATAATGATCCAAATATGGAAAAGTTCTATTCTCTAGTGAAGGATGCTGATAAGGAATTGTATCCTGGATGCAAGAAATACAACAGATTGTCATTTTTGTTGCATCTGTATAATGTGAAATGTCATTTTGGATGGTCTAATAAATCATTTGATGTGTTGTTGAAACTTCTGAAAGATGCTTTCCCTGAAGGGGAGGCCTTGCCTGGTTCTATGACTAAAGCACGAAAAATTGTGGATGGTCTTGGTCTGAAGTATGAGAAAATAGATGCATGTCCTAATGATTGTATGTTGTTTTGGAAAGAGAATGCAAGTGCAACAGAGTGTACTGTATGTCATACTTCTAGATGGAAAGAGCATGGAGAGAAAGAAGATGGTGCAGGTAAAAGAAGAAAGAAGGCAATTCCTGCCAAAATGTTAAGATATTTCCCCTTAAAGCCAAGGTTGCAAAGATTGTTTATGTCAGATAAAATGGCAAAAGATATGGTGTGGCATGAGAAAGAGCGCAAAAAGGATGGTATTTTAAGGCATCCAGCTGACTCGCAAGCTTGGAGGCACCTTGATGCATTATATCCTTCCTTTGGTGCTGAACTCCGAAATGTGAGGCTAGGGCTTACTAGTGATGGGTTTAACCCATTTGGTAGACAAGATAGTCGTTATAGTGTGTGGCCTGTAATCTTGATACCTTATAATTTGCCTCCATGGTTGTGCATGAAAAAAGAAAATTTTATTTTATCACTGCTTATTCCTGGACCTAAAGCACCGGGTAATGATATTGATGTGTACTTGCAACCTCTTATTGAGGAGTTGATAGAGTTATGGGAAGTTGGGGTACCGACATATGATGCAGCAAGTGGGCAAAGTTTTCAGTTGCATGCAGTTCTTATGTGGACAATAAATGATTTTCCTGCATTAGGAAATTTGTCTGGATGGAATGTGTATGGAAAATTTGCTTGTCCTTCATGCAACATGAATACCAACTCCATAAGATTAAAATATGGTAACAAGTTTTCTTTTATGGGCCATCAACGTTTCTTCGATGATTTGACCAACTGTAAGCCACCATCTGGAACAGAAATATTAGATCAAATGAAGAATATTGAGTTCACTTTAGGTAAAATGAGTGCTCAAGCCACTGGGGTTCCTGAGTATACATGGAAAAAAAAGAGCATTTTCTTTGAACTTCCTTATTGGGAGCATAATCTAGTGCGTCATAATCTTGATGTGATGCACATAGAGAAGAATGTTTGTGACAGCATTGTTAGCACTTTGTTGAACATTGATCATAAATCAAAGGACAATCTTAAAGCTCGTCGTGACATTCAACATTTGGGGATAAGGAAGAAATTGTGGCCTCAACGACGTGGGGAATCTGAAAGGATATATTTGCCACCAGCATGTTTTAATATGAGTAAAGAGGGGAAGAATTTCTTTTATGAAACTCTGGAGAATGTCAAATTTCCTGATGGGTATGCATCTAATATCTCTAGGTGCGTTCAAAAGCATAAGACATTAAGTGGTCTTAAAAGTCATGATTATCATGTGCTTATGCAGCATCTTCTTCCTGTTGCTTTGAGAGGAAACGTAGATGATAAGGTCACATCAATTTTGGTTGAGCTAAGTACCATATTTCGAATGTTATGTGGGAAGACATTACATGTTCATGAGCTTGACTTGATTGAAGCAAAAGTTGCAAGAATTCTTTGTTGTTTGGAGAAGATCTTTCTACCTGCGTTCTTCACTATTATGGTGCATTTGATTGTTCATTTGACACATGAAGCAAGGGTTGTTGGACCAATGATTTATCGTTGGATGTACTCAAGTGAAAGGTAACAAACAATATCTTTGTTCTTAAATATGATATATATATACATTAGTGTATATAGTTTTTGTGCTAATAAGATAAAATGAACACTTTGTGTAATTATAAAAACAGGTATTTGAAAGAGCGTAAATCTGATGTTGGTAATCCAGCACGCCCAGAAGGTTCTATGGCAGAAGCATATATAGCTAGAGAATGCCTTAATTTTGTTTCACAGTACTTGAAAGGGATAGAGTCTAGCAGTCAAACTCGAAATAATGCCTCCAATGAATCTCAGGAAGACGAATCCGGTTTGTTTCCAAGTGAAGGGACACCTTACGGGAGTATTCAGGGATTTAGGATGGATGAAAATACATGGAAGCAAGCACATCGCTATGTGCTTTTTAACTGTGAAGACACGAATCTTGAATCTTTAAAGAAGTAAGTTCAAGGCACAAGCTATAACATCATTAAATATTGTGGATCTTATCATTAATGTAATCATTTTTTTTCTGTATAAATGTATAGAGAGCACATGGCTCATATTAACAGAATAACACGTCGAAGACGTCCGACACCACGTGACAAGGAGCGGATGCATTCTGAAGGGTTTAGCGATTGGTTAAATGACTATGTATGTATTACTCATTATATGATATTGCATTGTATCCATAGTGTTTAGCTATGCTAATCATCTCTCTTATTTGATGCGGAATTAGGTGAAAAGCCCAGAAGGTTTAACTGATGATCGAGTCATGAATCATATCAAATCACTAGCTCGTGGTCCAAATTTCATTGCAAAAAGATTCCAAGCTTTTGATGTCAGGAATGGTTATCGCTTTAGAACAAGAGAGTATGAGAAAAATATGAGTACTCAGAATTGTGGTGTTATGGTTGTGGCAAAGACTCAAAGCTGTGCGAGTTCTAGCGATACAAGGCCAATGGTTGGAGATGTTGTCTATTATGGTCGTATCATTGACATGGTTGAATTGGATTATTATGGAGACTTTATGGTTGTTTTGTTTAGATGTGAATGGGTTGATGTAACCCAAGGGAGGGGAATAAAGAGATATGGATTAGGGTACACATTGGTGAATTTTCGTCATTTGATACATACTGGCCACAGATTGAATGACGAGCCCTTTGTGTTCCCTTCTCAAGTACAACAAGTCATATATGTACAAGATCGACAAGAAACTGAATGGTTTGTTCCTATACCTATGAAACCGAGGGAGACATATGATCTTGGGGAAGATGGTGAAGATGAAAATGTCTTTTTTATGGATACTGAACCTCACATAATTGAGATTGAAAGAGCTAGTGAGGCAAAAATTGATGCAACGTCTTTGGTTGAAGGGATATACATACCAGATGACCATATGGAAGACATAGATGAAGAAGATGAGTTTGATTCTTAATTTGTGGAATGTGACAGTGTAATTCTTGAGCTGTTTTTGGAATGCATGTATATCTGTCTAGTTTGTTCATAATTTTATTAAGTAATTGTTTAATGGGCTTTAATATTATGCTTGTGAATGTACGTGTGACCTCTTATTAATTATGTGTTATAGGTATCATGGGAAAAAGAAAGAGATCACGGACGGTATACATTGCTATTCAAGATGAGAGGACTTCTAATGTTGCCTCTCCCTCTAGCGCTGAAATGGAGCAAAATGTCAGCACACAATCTGGTGCTCAGTCAGGTCCATCTGATGGTAGTCCTGTTAGCGATCATGAGTTAAGCGAAGGTAAACTTATTTTAATATCATGAGTACTCAGTTTCAATGATTAGTTGGATGCTAAACTTGTGTGTACTTGTTTTAATGCTATATTTTTTTGTAATATAAAAGGTGAAATTAACAAGCACTTTGTTGTGGCTGTTTTTTCTATATTTGATATGAAATATGTGAAGCTTCTGATACTTCATCTAAGAAACAAAGAGGACCTACTTTGATGGCTCATATTTGGAATCAACCTAAAGAAAAGAGAATACTGGTGGACTGGAACAAACGATGGCAGCCAATTGGTAATGAAGGGTCAGATCTGGCTTACTTTGTAGGTACAATAGTAAGAAATCCAATGCTATGTTCCTTGTCATACATTGACTGGCGGCAAGTTCCGAAGGAAGAGAAAAAGGGACATCTTGACATTGTCAAGGTATACTGTAGATAGTGTTAAGGCATGTTTTATATCGTCGGTTGTAACCCTTAAAGCATGAATCTTGTTTTCCTTGGCAGGCAAAATTCATCATTCCTAATCGAGTAGCCGAAAGTTATGTGCTAAAATCAATGGGAAGGAAATGGAGCAACTTTAAGGCTGACCTTAAACTCGAGCATTATGAGCCAAACCGTGGAAATGTTACTGCCATCATGAATGAGCATAGACCTGATTGTGTACCCAAAGATCAATGGATTTCTTTGGTAACATATTGGATTTCTGATAAAGGAAAGGTAAATGCTACAATTCTTCTAATCTTATGGCAGCATACTACCATTATGAACGACCTTAAACTTGGTATTGTTTTCTAACCTTAGTTCATACATTCAGAAGCGTAGTGTCACAAATAGGAAAAGTCGTGCAAATCAAGTTATGGTACATACTGCTGGATCAAAAAGCTTTGCTCGCGTTTGCGCAGAGAAGGTTATTTGTTTGCTTATTACTCATTCTTGTTTGTAGTCCTACAACAATTTCCTCCAATTTATTACAAATTTGTGTTATGATGTGCTTTATTAGACTGTGAATGGAGTAGAACCCTCAAGAGCTCATGTATACGTAGACACTCATAAGGATCGCAAGACTCGGCCTGCACCAATGGATGAGAAGTCCAAGCAAGCTGTGGTAAGTGATTGAGGAATAGGGTGAATACTTTGTGAAAAGGCTTATTATGGTTAGTGTTGGCCATCGAGAAAAGGCGGAGCTGTTTGTTTTGTCATCAAGTGTTTGAACTCTCATCTTGTGATGAATTTGGTTCATACTGGGCCTGTTTTTTTGGTTTGCTGCTTAAATCATATGCTCTGGGTTGCAATTAATTGCATCATCTTTGCAGTTTTACGATCGTATGTCTTGACTTTGCAATTAAATCAAGGTATGCATGTATGTTGCAGTTCGGAAGAAGTAGCGTTTAGCAGTGTACATGTGCTAGGTTGCATAGGATAATCCACAAAGTCCATTCTACACAGGCACATTCTAATTTGGTTCATACTCATGCTTGCTGCCAGTCGATGCCTATAACTGACAGCACATTCTACACAGGC
>JACYFF010031957.1:12899805-12933511 GCA_017589665.1 Selenicereus undatus | reverse complement strand
TTATTATTATTATTATTATTATTATTATTATTATTATTATTATTATTTGTTTTCCTTTGGTGAAAGCATGACTCCAAATAATGACAAAAAGGATGTCAAATGTTCTGATGGTAATGAATTCCTTGGTTTGAAATTATACGCAGGTGATCACGGTAAAAAGAAGATTTTTTGATGGATTACATGATTTCACTGACGTTGAAGATTTTTTGATGGATTACACTATTTTTTGTTGCTCTCAGGTGATACGCAGGTGGCATTGTTGCTCTCTTGTTTTCCTTCATTTAGGATTCATAACTTTTTGTTTGGTTGTTTTACTGGATGATTGTTAGTGGGAGTACTGTTTGCATATTTAGCACTTTGTTGATGGATTCGGAGCTCATAAATCGAAGTGGTTAGTTCTTGATTTTTAGTTGGTCGTGATATTCAATTGTACATTCATGCATTAATTGCTGAGAGTGTCCGTCTACTTTCTATATATACAAGGCCTTCGTACAACTCCAAATGGGCTGGATTCTTACTATAGGGAGGGCCAAGCAAAGGCTTCTTGGGACTTGGGAGTTCGGAGTTGAATGTTGTATGTAAACAATTCTGTTTCATGGGAATGTCAGACGTGAGTATAGCAATACGTGAATGCTGGATTTTGGTAAAACAGTTATGTGTGGTACTGATATTTGATACTGCATGGTGCTCTAGTTTCAGAGGGTCAGTCTCCAACTCTTAAATCTAACCTGCTAGTGTTATTGAAAGTTATGATCCTGTTATAACCTAGTTGAAGAATTGTATTCGGTGCAGAGTAAATTATATTATATGAAGGCTTCTCTTGAGTGTAAAATGCAGTATAAAACGGAAACCTTTTGCCCTGCTTACTTGTGTTAGAAAATCATCATCCTTTTTGGTTGAGTAATGGGTCTTGTAAAGTCCATGCAATTTGCAACTTTGCATACATGAATGAGCTTCTATTTTTGGATCCATAATTGAGTTTGTATGTGTATTCTTGGTTTCCAACATATACATATGTTCACTGCGTTTTTGAAGTTTGCCAACAATAATCTACTCCATTTTTCTAATTATAAAGTACTTCTAGTTTGCATGACCATGTGTTGTGTTTGGTAGGGATATTTGCATGTAACTCATTCAAAAATTAGGGATATTTGGACGCTGACTGCCATACTGGAGCTTTTAGTGTTGGCTTCTCCAACTCTTCAATCAATAAAACTAGGAAAGTGTGATGCATTCATTTTTTTAAATAAATAAAAAAAGATTGGGAGCATTTTATCACACTCAAGAAGTGCAATTGTGTTAGGTTTTGGTCTTAATGAAGTTTCCAGGAATACATGTTTCTAATAATGTTCAGATACAGTGACTATGTATTACATTGTGAAGTGCCTTGTTGATTTGGGTTTGTTGGATACAATAGCTCTTAGTATGGGTCTTGTCACAATGGGATCTAAACTAGATCTAGTCATCATATATATGTAGGCAGTAGGCAATGTAAGAAGAACACATGCAAGCATAGAGAGCGATTTCAATTGGGTTTGTAAAAAGTCATTTCAAAAAGAAGGATGTTACAACCCTGCCCCCTTCTTCTTGAGCCCCGTTATGATAATTCACTTTCTTGATTGGTGATCCATTGAGAGTCTGTCAACCTTTAATGCTTGCATTTTCTATTCAGGATCATGTAAATGTATATCAATTTTAGCTGATTTCAAGTAGTTCATTGTGGAAGTCAAGCTGTCTACTGTTATGTGTTATTTGGTACTAATGCTCTTTTCCCCCCTGTTTCTTGGCAGACTCATTGTTGTAAGACTGTCGGATATACGCAAGGAAGTACAATGTCCAATATGTCTGGGTTAGTTTTGGAAATCCATCCTGTCGGCGATTACTAACATATGGAAGCTAGTCAAAAGTCTTATTTTTAGATTGGAGTGACATTAGAAAGTGCAGTGTTGTGGTTTCCTGGATGTAAAACTGTTGGACGATGGATGACATTTATTTTGTAGGTTCATTGAAACCTTCTTGGGTTTGCTACGCTATGTTATGTAATGGTGGCTATTTATATTTTGGATTTGGAGTACTGTGTACGTAAACACTCTTGTACGATATATTTATTGCCATTTCGGAAAAAAATTTATGTTTGAGTTTGTTCTTTTATGTAAATTACAAACATCAAAGCAGTTCACAAATGAATAAAAACAGGGGCAGCAAAGTGAAATGTGAAATTGGCGACAGTTGGGAATGTCCTATGGCAGCGTTTATTTCGGCCTTTACCAGCAAAACTGTTAAATGCCGCGCAAGCCTTTGGCGACATAGCCTTCAACGGCAAATAAATAAATGCCGCTACAAGATACGCTGGCATTTACAAATGCCGCTAAAGCTACAAATAAATGCTGTTAAAGCCCCTTTCTGTTGTAGTGAATTTTGTACTTTGCATTATGTACTTAAACACTAGTTATTTTGGAACTCAATTGTTAACAGTTTATTTATGGTTATAAAGTTGATGTACTTTTTGTATCATGTAAGCTAAGATCAAATATATTCTCTCTCTATCTCTTCCTCTACCTTCCCCCCCTTCTCTCTCTCTCCCTATCTCTCTATATGTATATATATGATTATAATACGTTAACGTTAGTGAATATAAACTATTCGCATTTTTAAATATAATGATTTTTCAGTTTTTTAATATGAAAATTTTCCCGCCAAAATTAGTTATGGGCTTATAGCATTTGAAAGTTAGTCATCACATGCATAACGCCACACTTATAAGCGAGGGAGTGGTGAAAATGATTTATGTCCCAAAGGATACTCTAGCCACGGATACAAGCGAGGGTCATCTACCTACACATATAAGCGTGGTAAATAACGCAGTCTTCCACGAATATAAGCGTGGGTAGTGCACAATCAGCCACGCTTATTAAGCGTGGTGAATTTTTCCCCACTGATACCCTATGCACGCTTACCTTAAGCGTGACGAATATGCACTGCCATCGATATAAGCGTGGAAGGAGGCAAATTTAAGCGTGGTTAGATGCAACATTTCCTGTTGGGTCAAAATAGCCTAAAATCCTGCAAATATCATCAAATAATCACACCCAAGTGTAAAACGGGAAAAAGAGTATAAACTATAACATAAAGCACATAATTTTTCCTAAAAATGTGGCAAAATGGCCCTAAAATGATGTATATATTAAGAACTTATCAATGTATCAACTTCAAAATATTAAGAACCGTAGAGCACCAACGTTGTGGTAGACTACCATAATGCTTTTTTTAAAAGTAAAACCAAGCTACATTAGTATTGTTCCGCTATTACAGACATATGAGACAGAAGTTTGTAAAAAAATACAAGATGGAACATGTATAAAATAGACTTACATAGTATATATCATATGATTTCTTTTTTTTAGGGCATGTATATTGTTGATGATGTTAATAAGTGGACACTCCTATTTTAAATGTCTGGATCCGCCACTGCGCCATCGTCACCTTCTTAATTGCTGGATTGTTCGACACCATGTTCTCCATCATCATACTGACATGATCCTCTTTTCAGAATTCTTTGTAATCTATTATTTACTTGATTGATCAAGTTCTTCATCGAGGAATCAATACTAATAATTTTTTGCATCATGATCATAATGAAGAATAATGCGTGAAATCCTCGAGATGAAGTAACTAGATAGATGCATAAACTAAGCCCTAGTTAGTACGTACCCTTGATATGAGATGAAGTTTGTGTTTAGATTTGTTTAGGTGTGTATAGACATACGATTTTCCTCAAAGTGTGCTTTTGGAGAACGCATAAATATGGCATTTTTGGTCTTGTTGCTACAGTGCCATGCAATTTGCACTATTGTTAACTTCAAAAGAACTACATGAACGAAGATTTGTTTTAAAAGGTACAATTCAAAACAGTAATGTGTTCTAAATTTCTTTCATACATAATCTTATAAAGGCTCATGTGATTCATATCATATAAATGTAGCTAGCTTGCATTCAGCGCCTTCACTCTGCCTATCCATTTTTATTTCTATTTTGACTTTTCATTAATTTTGTGTGTTGACCAGCATAAACAAAGAAATTTTAGTATATAACTAAATTTCAAGATAATTTAGTAGATTGCGTATTTGGCCTAACTTTGAGGTACTTTGTAGCTTACATGGTTGGAGTTGGCTGAACGGGAGTTCAACTGATTGTGACTTTGCCATCCTAAGCTGTTTAAGCCATGAATTTCACATTATGCATTTGTTCCTACGCTTTGATGCATGCATTTCTCTTCCTTTTTTATGCAATCATACTATTTAGCTTTTGGCCATGTTTGGTAAAGAGCTTTTTGGGTGAAAAAAGAACTTTTTGGGGGTATTAGCTGTTTGACTTTGGTCAAAAAGCTCTTTGGGGTGTTTGTTTGATTAGCTTTTTAGATTAGCTTTTTATACCCAAAAAGCTCTTTTACAAAAAGCTCTTTGAGATAGCTTTTTCAAAGAGCTTTTTTATGTTTACTATTATAATGACCATACTAACCTTATAATTTGGACAAATTTACATTACATGTCATTCACAAATGATATTCCCAAATGTTGGATGCTTATACTTTAAATTTTTCAATTTATTTTTTTTCTTTTTTGAGACAAGAGTTGTTGATGGTCATGATGTTGAAGATAATGCTTTTAATTTTAATACTTTAATTTAACAAATAATTTATGTTAGTCTTATATGATATATAAATATTTTTTATATCACATAATTTCAATTGCTATTAAAAAAGAAAACATTTAACATTAAAAATATATTTTGATGATAAGTACTAAAATTAGGAAAAAGTATAAATGTAATTTTATATATCACATTAGTCTTAATTCATAATTCATATCGAAAAGAAAAATAAATATCCAATGAAAAATTATTTTGTTAGAAAAATAATGAAATTGAGTAATGGGTATAAGTGAAATTTTATCAAATGGCTTTGTTAGAAACAGCTAACTTCACCAAACACTTTTTTTTACAATCAGCTAATGCAATCAGTTAAGTCAAACAGCTAATACAATCAGCTAACAGCTAACAACTAATGCAATCAGCTAACAGCTAACAGCTAACAGCTGATTGCCAAACAGAGCCTTTCTCTTTATTTTCTTTTGTGTTAACGATATTTAGTTAATATATCAGGAGTAGGATAGGCTAACTGATTGACAAATTGTTAAGATTAATTTGATGTATTAAAGGTTTATAGTGAATATGCTTATGTTTAAACTTTGTAAAACTATGTAGATACAGTACTTATCTCCAGGCATTGCATCGAAGGAGTCAAACTACAAGCACTATACATGGGGTAAGACCGTAAGACAGGTGCTTAACTTCGTCGCATCTTCAAGCACGATAGGGTAAGATCGGTTTCCATGGCACATGCAATGTTGAATAAAAGTTTGTGAATGTTAAAGATTGATTACTCAACCTACTTTGTTGAGAAAGTAATTGAGTAATCTGATGGCTTATAATTTTTAACATTTATCAAATAATACGTTATTGTATGTGCATGATCTAATTTTTTAAAAGATGATATTCTATATGGATACAACAATAACAAACTCCTAGTGTAGTTCCGCTGACGTGTAATCTGGAGAAATACATTTACAGGTATCACTACTAACAGAAAGGGCGACATTCTATATGGATCATACTTTTATTTTATTTAAGCAGAATTTTTTATGTAAGATCCTCAAAAGTCGCATTGCTTACAAATTATTATATTTTTTTGGTTTTGGATCATCCGTTTAACTGGAGTCGAGTTATTATTGGTCCAATAAGAGGTATAGCTCTCCCATCACATATTTTCTCCATTCACAAGACTCGAACCTGAGACCTTACTTAAGAGAAACAAATATCAAACTACTTAAACTAACATATATTGGTGCTTACCAATTGTGGTATGATGATCGGTGGTACATCATGCATTTTGCGTTGCTACTTTTTAATATACGAGATGTGGGCAGAGCTCAATCTGGCCAATTGAGACACTTAAAACACAATCCACTTTGTAGTCCACAGGTCACAGTTATTAATTTGTCTGCAGTTGCTTACGACTCAATGGCTATTAACTTAATTTTTTTAATCATTGATTGAGTTCAAAAGAACCGCAAAAAAAAAACATAAAAATTATCTTCGATCAACAATAAAATAAAGTATATAACCACCTAAAAGCCTATTCTTTTCATGGGGAGGGATGGCCTTCCATTCTCTGTTATCACTTCTTTCCACATGTTCAAGAAAAATCCCATTCCTTTTCATTTTTTTCCATTTCATACCATTCTTTTCAATTTCTTTGCATCCTTTTTGACCCTCTCTAAAAAAAACTTCCGATCATATATCTATGTAACTATATATAAAATTGAGTGCCTTCATATATTTTTACCAAGTGCTATAACTTTATTGGTTAGCACATTAATTAGTACTTTAATTTATTTCGTGTCCTGTATCACGCATACAACTCTTTTTTTTATTTTTCTTTATATGCTTCATAAGATCTTTCGCCTTTTTCTTAATCTGTTTCTTGGAAATATGATTAATAAATATTTACTTGCATATGCCAAAATAACACATGTGTGAACCTAAAAATTTCAATAGATACAAAGACTACTCAACTAATAAAATAAATCCAAATGATAAAAACAATATTATTCATGAAGTATTTATAATTTTGGATATTGACATATTATCTAACTCAACCCTTGTATCGCAGGAAGAATAGTTCTAGTTTATATGTAAAAGTGAGTGCAAATGATGTTGTCGTGGCACGTGTCTATTAAATATTTATGAATATTTTATTTAAAATAAAATTAAAACAATGCGTAATTTAAAGTCATCATAATCAAGAATGTCACTTCTTATACTTTTATCAAGAGAAAAAGGAAATTAATTATTAATATATTAATAGAATTATTTCTAAAAATTTAAAGTATAAGATTAATTATAATATCTCTAAAAAAATTTTAACTAAAATTTTAAAACAATATATGTATAGCACGGGCTTACAGGCTAGTTCCTTCCTATTCCTTCCCTATTATACTTTTTTTTTCCATTGTATTCCATTCCTTCCCTATCTTTTCCATGCCTTCCCTATCATTTTCACTCATTTTCATTCCATACCCATTCCTTCTAGGACCTATTTTACTTTCATGGGAAAGAAACATGTACATAATGAAAATGAATAGAATGGAGTGGGAAGGAATGGTATGCTTCTTGGAGGAGTGGAAAGGAATAAGAAGACATGGATAGGAACGAGAAAAATAGAATGAAGTGGAAATAAATGGGATAGATTGTGAGAAAGATGGAAGTATTGATACTATTTTTGGTAATCATTTTTATAACTTGAAATTAACTAGTAAAAATATTTCACCTTTATTATTGTTGATTTTATAAATATTAATGTATATGTGTACTTTTTTAATTTGTTCCTGGTTTTAATTACAAACTTAAATGAACTTCTAACATAGTTTTTTTTGTTATTTTATATTTATATTTTTCATATAAATATTAATTTTATGTTCTATTTTATGTTTTTTTAGAAATATGACTATGTTATAAATGTATACCTTCATAATAATGTCATTTGCATAAATCTTATTATAGATGGGTATCTTTCTATCTATGACCATAACATCATCAACTTTATTTTACAAATCAACAATGTTACTTTCACATCAATAAATACACACAAAATATATTCAATTGTTTTATTTTGAACAACAAGCACAACAACTGTGCCACTCAACCATTGCACAAACCAAAGAAAATAACCAAATTATCAGAATTTTCTTAGGTAGGCATTGACCTACACTTTGGGTTGATAATAATTAACAACATTATTCACAATTAGAAAAATTACAAAAATTTCCGAGGTATGGGAAAGACTAGAAATGAGTAAAAACAAAACAGTATTTATCTTTAAATAATATAAGAAAGAATATAAAAAAAAACGTGAGAATGGGGAAGAATTGAATAAAATGAAGAGCTAAAATTTTCTCCCAAAAAAAAGAGACCTAATTTTCAAGTTCAGCCTTTGTGTTGACGCCTTTATGTGATTTTGGTTTGTTTTCAAACGCTGTTTGATATTAGATCAACTGCTTTATTATGGCATAAAATTGATCAAATTATGTCAAATTCAAACTACACAAACCTTTGTATCCCCCCTTGGAATCTTGTTTTCTTGTATATGTTCGACGTTATTGCTTGAGGTACATGGAATCTGAATCAATTGGCTGAGTATCTTAGCTCTGACTATTCCGTAAATATTGCTGAGTGATTTTTTCAGATCTTGTTCCTGTCAATTTTCGGTGTTTCTCTTAAAATATTATATAATTTTTGTCTGTCTCTCTAAGAAAAGCATCACTTGCTTCTTTCTTCATGTTTTCGTTATTAGTTGATCAAGATAGTTTGATGATACTATGGCCAGTAACTAGAGCCCTTTTAAAAAAAAAATTAATCAAAGACAATGACAAAAGCTTGAGAATAGTGAAAGCTTTTATAATAACACATGGAAAAATATGAGAGATTAGTGGAAATATAGGAAAAAATTATAGAGAGATTAGTAGAAATTTGAAATCTATAAAGCTTAAGGTGAAAAGAACACAACATATGACTTTTTTTTTACGTTTTTGGGAGAGGGAAATTGAGCTCAGATGCAATGTACCCAAAACCAAGTTTTTTTTAAAAAAAAAAGAAGCAATAGATTGATACTTCTTTGCGAGTAAATTAATTTCAATCGTAATGACAATGTTGTTTTCGTAAATTTGATTAGATTCAATCTGATAACACAAAATGTGATGGGGGCCATGCTATATGCTAAGAATTGTTTAAACCAGCAGCATCGTCATTACATCACTCAATCTTTGCCTGGCATACATGCAAAGAACTAAACAAGAAAAGCCCTCAAGATTTCAGCTTCAATGTGGCCAAGCACAATTGCATAGGGGTTTAAGCAACATAACTCAGGAAAACCTCTTGTGCTTCCCTTTCTCGGTGAATGCCTTACTCAACGTGCTAGTGCCCGGATCCAAAGGCCAAACTCTTGATCAGTTGCTCGAGGTGCTTGAGTGTGGGAATGGAGAAGCCTGCGTCAAGGCTCCTGGGTGCTGTAGGACCGTCCAAGGACGGAAACGGGGTTGAAGATTTCATTCAGGAGTGCTGTGTGGGTAGACCAACAGTCTCCCCTAACACGTTCATATGAGGGGATTATGTTTATGAATCTACTGTCATGACTGTTGATTTCCAGTATACAGTATGCATCCCATCACTGCATCTCTCTTTAGTGTCTAGTCTTGTTTACAAATCTCTTGTTTCATTTCTTTTCTTATAAAATCTGAAAATTTTGGATAAATTTTAATGGATATTGTTGGGTGAAGATTGTGTGTGGAATTTAGGTAGTTAATATCAGGAAAATTCTAAAATGTGAATAAATGTAAATCCTAAATAAATTATGCTTAATAGAATGATTCTGTTTGATGATATTTGTCTCCTTTTTTGAGTTTGATTGCATAGGACATGTTTCCAACTGAAGACTAAGTCATCTTAATTGCTTATAATTAAATGTCTATAGGCCAATCAAGTGATTGAAGAAGTCAATCAAAGGGCTAAGAAGAGAACTGAAGGGATCATCAAGAGTGTTCTTGGAGATGTTGCCTATTACAATGATACAGTAATGCTTCGAGCCAATGCTTTACACTTGAGACTGGAGAGCCCCGATCGATAAGTTTTTGGACTCATCAAATGGAGCACATTGTTTGCATTGTTGTGAATCATTTGAGGGTAGCTAGGTTCTCAAAATGCCATACAATGCAAAAATTAAGAGGGACCAAGATGAGGGAAGCTTCTCCATGTACGTCTTTGTTCCTTTTAACAAAAATAGCCTCCTCAAATTTACATAAGAGATGAAAATGGATGCCAAAGCTTTGAGAAATGTCCTCTGCATGTTAAAGAAGCAACAGAAAAGATGGAATGACGAAACGTCCGAAATCTACATCCCAAGATTTAATTTGGAAAGTAAGATTCCACTCTCTAGCATCATGGAACAGTTGGGGTTGACACTGCCATTCAGAGCCGAGCAAACTGAGCTCACGAGGCTCATTGATTCCCCATTCGCAGAGTTACTATATGTCACATATATTACTCAAAAGTCTCGTATTGAGACCGACGAGGGAGGGACTACAATTGCTGTTGTGACTTGTGCAACTTTATGTGGACCTGACCTTCAACCTCGCTCATTGCCTTCAAAACTAAAGATTGTGGTTGACAATCCCTTCTTCTTCGTGATTACAGAAGATTGCTCTGGCTCCATCATTTCTGCAGGCATAATGCTAAGTACTCCCTTGACGACCAGTTAATCATCATTGATTGTCTCTTCTTTCATTTTGGAGGAACATCTTTGGTGTATGTATAAGACAACTGGAGCAGTAGATTCCAGCAAAATAGAATTAACCTTTTGGCCATTCTTTGTGAGAAACTGATGAATTGTGCAGAACTATAGTGAAGGAAGTTTTATTTTTTGTGTTTCTTGACTAACGAAATGTGCTTCTTCTGTGTTTCTTGACTAACGAAATGTGCTTCTTCCTTGCCTTTTTATTTAGATTTGTTTTGCTTAAACCTGAGGACAGAATCTGACTATCAGTGAGAGAGAAATAGTTGAAGGATAAAGGAAAGGAAAAGGCTGCAAATACCTATTAAAAAATGTTTTCATTGGGAGTCAGACTCAAGGCCTCCCGCTTACTAAACAAGTGCTCTAACCAACTGAGCTACTACAGTTGACAATCCTTCATTTATAACTAATGCATTTGATGACTCGGTTTCATTTGATGACCTCACATAGAGTAGATTCAGCGAGGAAACAGTCTACCCAAATAGTTATTATAGCAAGTCCGTTTTAGAAATATCTAAATATTCTAAGATTATTTACTAGGATATTACTTTTATGCTGTAAATATCCTTACTTTTATATGTACTAGTAGATTATATAATAAAGAAAATAATATAGTAACTAGTAAGGCTAAAAAAACAAATAAATTAAGTATAAGAAAGAAGTCTTATTGTATAAGGCTACTTAAGTAAAATCATATTTTCAGATGCTTGATTAACATTTGTAGATGTCATGACTTTTTGTGTAGTTCTCTTAGAAGAAGTTCAAGTTGGCACAACTCTGTGAAAACTTGAAAATGCTATAAAGTTATATATATATATATATATATATATATATATGTGTGTGTATGTGTGTGTGTGTGTGTGTGTGTGTGTGTGTGTGTGTGTGTGTGTGTGTGTGTGTGTGTGGGCGTGTGTGTGTGCGCGCGCGCTAACTTTTCTAACATTACAATTTTGACTAGATCTTGGACCAGATCATATTAGCCAAAAGTAATAGAGCCATATATCAGTTCTTCTGCACAATGTTTATTTTACAAAGGTGATTTTTCTAAAATTTTAATGTTATCATATCATGCAGCAATTAAAAAAAAGAATATTTATACGCATAAATTGGGAGCAACTAAATGCATATAGATGACACATAACAATTTAATATGGATTCTATTTTAGTAGGATTTAAAAAGATAAATATGGACCAATCTTAAATAAACTTATAAAATGACCACCACTCATCCTTAAGGAAAATAATTTCAATCATGTGCTTAAGTAATATAATGCATAATTATAAATGACCGAACTTGATGTTTCAATAATAGTGTTTTTTCTTCTTCTATGGCATAAAAATTTAAAACCAGAATAATTCATGATCCATAACAAGAAAATCTATACTATATTAATAACAATCTTTGGAAAACCCTAAAATGCTGTAACAAGAGAGATTTGGTATGATCTTAACCATAAAAATTATTTATGTATTAACTCTAAGCCGTCGATTTTAAAGTTAAGATATCTTTATTTTATTTCAAAAATTCCTCATGAATTCGGATATACATTATAAAAGATAAATGATTATATAATTATCTAAAAAAAATTACGCAATTATATTTATTCATTAAATCTAAACCACTGATTTTAGTTAAAAAAATACCTTATCTAAATAAAGTACCCATTTATAATTTTTTTTTAAAAATCACTCATAATTTCGGTTATATTTTAATTTAACAAAGGATACATGATAATTCTATTATCTAAAAAATTCCAATCAATTAAAAAAAGTGGTAATCTTTAGAAAATCCTAGAATGCTACAACGAGAGTGATTTGTGAGATTTGCTGAAATCTTAACCATAAAAATTATTTATGCATTAAATTTAAGCTACCGATTTTAAAGTTAAGATATCTCTTTATTTTATTTTAAAAATCCTCCATGATTTCGGATATAGATGATAAAATATAGATGATAATCTAATTATCTAGGGAAAGAAACTACACAATTATATTTATTCATTAAATATAAACAGTAGATTTTAGTTAAAAAAACTAACTTATCTAAGTAAAATACCCATTTATAATTTTTATTTTTTTAAAAAAAATTAGTCACAATTTCGGTTATATTTGATAAAGGATACATGATAATTCTATTATTTTTAAAAAAAATCAAGCAGTTAAAAAAAGTGATAATCATTGGAAAAAACCTAAAATGTTAGCTACAACAAGAGTTATTTGCAAGGTTTGATATAATCTCAAACATAAAAATTAGTCATGTATTAAATCTAAACCTTCAATTTTGTATCCAATCTATCTATCTATCTACTCTATCATAATAGTAAATCGTAGATTTTGGTTCAAAAAAACTACCTTATCTAAGTAAAATATTCATTTAAATTTTTATTTTAAAAAAAATCAGTCATAATTTTGGTTATATTTGATAAAGAATATATGATAATTCTATTACCTAAAAAAAAATCCAAGCAGTTAAAAAAAGTGATAATCTTTGGAAAACCTTAGAGTGCTACAACGAGAATGATTTGTGGGATTTTGTGTAATTTTAATCATAAAAATTGTTTATACATTAAATCTAACATTTTGATTTTAAAGTTAATATATCTCTTTATTTTATTTAAAAAATCTCCCATAATTTCGGATATAAATGATAAAAGATATATGATAATCCAATTATCTAGGAAAAAAAAATTGGTAGTTATATTTATTCATTAAATCTAAGCCACAGATTTTAGTTAAAAAACAAACTATTTTATCTAAGTAAAATACCCTTTTATAATTTTTATTTTTTAAAAAACCACCCATAATTTCAGTTATACTGATAAAGGATACATGATAATTCTAGCATCTAAAAAAAATTCAAGAAGTTAAAAAAACAATAATCTTTGGAAAAAAATCTAAAATGCTAGCTATAACGGGAGTGATTTGTAGGATTTGATATAATCTCAAACATAAAAATTAGTCATCTATTAAATCTAAACCTTCAATTTTGTATCTAATCTATTTATCTATCTACTCTATATTAATAGCAATATTTGGAAAACGTTAAAATACTAACACGAGATTGATTTACGGGACTTTGTGTAATCTTAGCTGCAAATATTATCAACTAATTAAATCTAAATACTTGATTTTAAAGTTTAAAAAAAAGTTTGTAGTTGCCGCCTTTCTCCAAGCAAAATACTGTTTTATATTTATTTATTTTTGAAAACAAAACTTATGAGAGTTAACTACCTACTCCCCATATTTTCGATTATACGTGACACGTGAATGTTAGGGCTTTAGATACTTTCGGTTGTTAATTCTGTGCATGTCTTTTTCTCTCATCAAAACGCACATGTATTCACTGTCTCCCTCCATCTCTCTCTCTCTCTCTCTCTCTCTCTCTCTCCATGAAATTTATTTCTCCAACTTACGTTGGATTTCTTTGATAGTCACCCTTTTAATTATTTACCCAAATGAATTCTTCAAAATCATTTGGCTAATTTGTTTGAGGATTTGTGAAATACATAGGTGCAAGGAAAAGGGAAAAACACATGCAATACTGATGAAGCCATTGAGGCATGTAGAGACAGGAAGAACATATGAGAATCTCATTCTTTTTCTTTTGCTATCAGTTTGTGGGATTGAATCTACAAGTATTGTGTGATGGTGTGATCGCTTCCACTTCAGTTCATTTATTAATTAACAAGAAGAGGGAAGCAAAGCAACTCATTTGAAGAAACAAATGGGTTATTCAATATAGTTTAGTGGAGTTCGAACCTTATACCAGAATTTATGTATAATTTATATGTTTATAGTTAGGTAAGGGTCTCTAATATATATTATATTTTTGAATTCATATTTTTTGGGGGGGATTATCATAGGGAGTAGCAAATGTTAGATATGTTATAGTGTAAAATTAGCAATCTGTAAAGGTTGATGTATAATGCATAAACATAGGAGTTAAAGGAGGAAATGACTTATTTTGAAAGAGATTTGAATATATAATTATCCTCGAAGATGGTGTCGTCTAATGTAAATGAAGGGATATTTTTCGCTTATAAATTATTGAAACTATTTTATACGTGAGTGATACATGATCCCAAATAGCTTAGGCTATGTGCTGATTGTTTCATAAATCAAGACCTACTTTTAATGGGTTGATTTTTCCATGTATTATCTACTTTATAACTAAACTTAGTGAGATTTGAGACTACAAAGACTTTAGAGGCAAGGGTGAAGGATTTGATTCACCAATTAAAGTTTTCGTTGATTCAAAAAGTCAATTTTGCTAATTATATGATCAAATAAATTAAATAATATTTTATTTTAATATTTAGAAAATATTTATGAGATAAATAATTTTATAAAATAAATACTCTATAATTTGTAAATTATAATTTAATTTGAAAAATATTCGGTGCATTACACGGATATATACTAGTTACCTCTAATGAGTTACAAAATTTAATCTCCAAATGGGTCCTTAGATGAGAAGGGGGGAAGGACAAGAAATCTCTAATTAAATGGCATCGATGAATATTTAATTTTTAAAAACTCAATATTGTTGCTGCGCACAAAAGTTTCCAGATCGAGGAGGAGGAGAGAAAATTGATGCAGGATTCGATCCATCCTGCTCATAAGAAAAACATCTGGGCTCTCTCTCTCTCTCTCTCTCTCTCTCTGAGTCCCAATTAGGTCCTGCTGACCACCGACCACCGACCACAATCTCTCTTTCTGAATTTCGAAGGTGTGCTATAACTTTTCTTCGGATCTTAACTTGTTTGCTGCTAAATTTGTGATTTCACGCTAATTGGAGTTTTGCAATCCATTTTAAATGTGATTTCAATCTGGGATTGTAGGGTTTGATGCATTTAATTTGAAAGTAAGTCCCGCCTATTGGGATCGAATCAAGGATACAGAGATGGACTGGTTTGGTGGGAAAGTGTCGTTGGGGAGTTTGGACTTAGCTGGAGCAGTGAATAAGCTCCAAGAAAGTGTCAAGAATATCGAGAAGAATTTTGATAGTGCTCTTGGTTTGGAGGATAAACCCCGGCCCAGCAATGAAGGTAAATACTCTCTCTTTCTGTATTGATTCAGTTTGGGTTGATTAATTTGAGTTTAACTGGTGGGAGCGCCAAGATTCAAATCTAAATTGCTGATTAGCGTGTGTCTGTTGTTGGCAATTGAATCTCATTTGTGGTAGGAACATTTTAGCACTCTTAATTAGTATTGAAGCATTCCAAACACCCCCCCCCGCCCCCCCCCCCCCCCCCCCAAAAAAAAGGGGTGATGGGAGCCAAATCTGACGTTTTGGACACTTGGGTGTACCTTTGTGAGGACACTCCTACAGTCCTACTAAGGGAAACTAGTAGGAACTAATAATAAAAGAAATATAGGAGGTAATTTGGGAAAGATGGAATGTACTACATGTATATAAGTGTCATAGGTAATAGAAACTATTAGGGGAACTGGGCAAAGATTGGGTATTTGGGTTTGGATAGTGGATCATTTGTTTGCCTATCTGTCTCTCCTGAAAGGGGTGCTGGTCAGATACAGCATTCTGAAGGAAGAGATATTGAATTATACTTCACATTATGGTGATGTCACTTATACTTTTTAACTTTTTCTTAAACTCTGGAGCTCATTCTGGTCAGGATCTGTGATGTAAAATTTGGAAATTATTATCATTATTATTATGTTTGCATGGTGAGGGCATTAGCTGGACTGCAGACATGTGTGTGTGTGTGTGTGTGCGTGTGCACGCGCGTGTGCTCGTGCGTGCTCGCGTTTGTGTGTGTGTGTGTGAGAGAGAGAGAGAGAGTGTGTTGCTTCTTGCTAGTGTTCTATTTTTTTTTTTGGTTGGGTACAAAGGGAAGAATTCATTAATCACTAATCCCTTGCCAAACGGCACTTTCAATGTACAATCGATGAAAGAAAAAACAATTTCTTGAAATCAAAATACAATATCTATCTCAACAAAACTAACTTACATGATGATCGCTTGTCTTCTCACTCAAATCGTTGTTTCTTCATACAACTTGGAGAAGAGAGATCAACAGATCTATTGTAATTTCCTGCTGGTGAAAACTATTAATGATCTAGTGTAGTTTTTTTTTTTTTTTGAGCCAAATATTCTTTCGACATGGAAAATTGCAGTTGAAGCGTCGACACCAATTGAACGGCTTTGCAGTAAAAACATAACTCATCCCATTAAAGTCAAGTGAACAACCACACAAAACAACTGAAATCAAAACTAAAATAACACTCTCACAATTGGAGAGAAGAATAACTCTCACAATCGGAGAGACACTTGCTAGTAGAAAGATAAAAATAATACTAAAGCAAATAGAAAGAAAGGCAAATGGTCAGGATGACTGGAGAATCAACCATCCCGGCCTCCTGAAATTACTGCAATGAATCAAAGAGATGATAGGAAGATGAAGATTGGGCGAAAGATGAGAAAAAGGGTGGTTACAAAAGAGAGACTGGTGTTCATTTTTGTTGCCTAGAAGTTTCTTGTTGATAAGTTTTTTCATGTCAATTCTGTATCTACATTTTGGGTTCCCTAAGAATCCTTTTTAGAAGGATTTTGGATGGACACTTGATGTGAGTGCATTTAGGCAAGAGTTTTTGGGGAAGCTTACGGCCTTACGCTCCTTCATAAGTTGCCAATTTGTCAAGATTGGCCTTCAAGTTTTTCCAAACAAGGAATTCAAGCAGTGGAGATTTAAACAAGTCTCAGGTGAAAAATCCTTGTCCAAACAGTTTTGTTACCCCTCTGGATATGCTCTTTTCCTTGGTTTTTAGTAGTTTGCCGTAAATTTCCTTTGATTTGAAATGCCTCTCATACCTATAGACCTTTTGAGTTCCTACATCATCAAATTGTTCTTCATGTATGTATCAGGTGATATTAGCAGACATGATGAAAATTTCTCAGCTAGCATCTTTTTGTGTGTGCGTGTGTGTTGTCAGGTTCTGCATCATGGTCTTCTACCAACACGAAAGCCCTGTTTGATCCTGTTATGTCCTTTATGGGGCATAAAGGCGAGGAAGATGTGACTGAGTCAAAAGATAGCAAAAGCCCATGGAAAAGTCCACAGGATGAGGTAGGAAGTGCAGGAAATAGAGATGAGTTGCCAGAAGAAAAGGAAACTAGTCAAGATCCATCTTTGCTTGAGAGGCAGAAAGATGATCAAACTGATGAGGCAGTGATTCCTGCCAGTGAGCTCACATTGCCGCCTGAAGGAAGTGCAGAGCTTAAGGAGCAGAATGAACGTGTTGATGCTGAAGCTTTGGAAGAAGCACATGCTATGGCAGAAGATTCTGGTAAAGTTATGTCTGATGCACGTATGTCTTCAGCTTCACCTGAATCCACTGTTCTGGATGTTGGACCATTGGTGTCTAGTGAACATCTCGTTGAGGAAGGAAAATCTGAAGTAGGATCCTCAGAACAATCAGAATTGGTTGAATCCAAGGTGCTAACTAGTGAAGTGGATGAACAGGATCATAACGCTATTATTAGGGAATCCAGTGGTGCTGGAGGAATACAAGAAGCCACGAAAGAGCCAAATGTAGAGAAAAGTTCCCCATTACAGGAGGAAGTGACAAGTGATAACCATGCTGGAAATGAGATTGAGCATTTAAAGGCTGGTGAAGCTGGCAGTGTTGTGGAACCTAGAAGTCCAACCGTATCAGCAGATAGTAGATCACCTACTGATCTTCCAAGTGATAAAGCTCCAGAGATGGTATCTGATCAAGCTACCAAGGAAAGTGATGCAAATCCTGGATCTGTAGAAGTATCAAAGCGCTCTAATGAAGATGAAGTTGATGCTAAAGAGCTTAGACTGAGCTCAGCTTCCAATGTGTCTGACTCCACTGATGCGGTTGTTGAGCTAGAGAAGGTGAAGAGGGAGATGAAAATGATGGAAGCTGCATTGCAAGGAGCTGCCCGACAAGCTCAAGTATGTCTGCTTTCAGCAACCTTATGGTGCATGAAATGGTCCCTTGAACTTTTGGCAACATTTGTCATTGCTTTTATTGGTTATCATTTTCTTATTGGCCCAGGCGAAAGCAGACGAGATTGCAAAGCTGATGACTGAAAATGAGCAGTTGAAATCTGTAGTGGATGACTTGAGGGTAAGTCATATTCTATTTGGCGGCACGTCTTGTTTGCATTTATTTTCAGCCCCATAAGTGAAGGAGTTAAGGGAAAATGTTGAACTCTCCGATCCTAGGCTAGCATGACATCCACATTACACATTGTTGTTGTTGAAGGCTTTTCTGACGTCCTTAGAGGAATTTAGAGGGGCAAAAGATTTCATTGATTTGTATGCATATTTTGCATAAGAGATGGCAAGTGTGTAGACATCTAGTTCGCTTCTGGTTTCTTTCCCCGTCCCCCAATTATACTGCAGTGCCCTTGCTTGCTTTTTATGTTTTTTTGCGGATCATTTGAGGTTGTTATTCTAAAAATGTGTTAGGAGAATGTTGCTTGACACTTGCATTCTGCAGAGTGATTTGAGTGAGTTTAATTTCTGAGAAGGAAATATGACATGGGGTGTGATTCTTGAGCTATGCTTACATTTCTGGTTGCTTGTCCTCTTTTTTATTTTAATAATCATACTTCATATCTGCAACTTCTTAAAGAACTTCAGGTTTAGTACAATACAATAATGGGTTTTATCTGGCACAAATTTGTCCTGTTCGTTAAATGGGGTTATGCTGGCCATTTTTTTTTTGTTCAAAATCTCAACCTGGCTTAACCTACATATGTCAGTTAACCTTATTGACTAGTTTAATGAGAGAATTAAAAGCCCGACAGTTTATTTCAATTTGGTCGGCCATTTGCCAGCTAGTAAATATGTATGCGACTGTTAAAAGGACAGGAGGTGTGTCAATTACTTCCTTGATCAAATAGTCATAAGATTCTTTGGAAATGGAAATAGAGTTATTTAATTGTTTTTTTCATGCCTTAGTGCTTTTCATCTCTGCATTTTTTACATCTCTCTTTGGTTACTTTGTTGAGTTTCGATCAACTTCCAGATGAAGGGAAATATCTTCCATGGGGATTAAAGTGACTATGGATTAAAGTGACTATCTATATCTATTGGGTTTCTTGAACTCTTACATTTGTTTGGTTAATATAGGTTCGGGTTTGAGCCGGAGATCAGTTTATTGGATTGCTTCCTTGTCCTGGTAGACTTATTGATGTTTGGAATATAAAAATATTGGAGAATATCATTTGTGCTATGTTTTCCCAATATGTTTCAAAGTATAGAATCGTCTTTGTAATGTGATAAAAGAAATTTTGACTATGTTGGCGGGACATCTACAGAAAGAAAGTGACAGATTGTATCATACTGGGAGGTGGGGTCTTGTAACTTGGATTATATGACTATTTGCTTAAGGGCTTGGAAGAAAGAAGTCTGCAACGCTTCAGGAGTGGAAAGTTTTTGTCTTGAATGCTTTGTTAAAGAAATCAGTACGTGAGAACTTTAAGTATCTTTTGTTCTTGCATCATGAGTTGTGGAATAGCTATATGCCATTGTCAAACGGTGAATGGGACAAGGAGTTCATTGTTCTCTGGAGAATAGGTTTATCTTATGTCATGCTTATCTTCAGGTACTTCTGCATTTCGCAGGTACTGAAAGGGTCACTTTTTTTTTGGGCTATTCTCTCCCCGATTTGGGTTATAGCTAGAACAGGCCTTGCTAATGTGTCTTCCAATTATCTCGCTGTAGAATAGTACGAAAGCAGGACCCACACTGGGAGTTGTTGTTGTTGTTGTGTAATTGCAAGTTTGTGTACGTTTGAAACCCCCTCTCTTTTGGTTAGGTACGACTCTAGAGTACTTGTTTGATTTGATTATGAAAAATTGAGATAACGCATCAGTTGAAGTTCAGTGAACTTTTCTAGAATTGAGATTTTTTTTTTTTTGGGCCTCCCATATTGCCCTTATGAATCTTCTTGGTAAATACGTACTCTTAGTGTTTTTAATGGTTATTTTGAAATAAATTCCTTCAGAAAGATCATTAGAGACAACCTACAGTCCTTTTTCTCTTTTTTAAAAAACTAAATTTAAATAGAGAGAATAGGACTGTTTTTAATGGGCTATTGGAACTATCTTTGATCTAAAGGAACTAACATCCTCAAAATTCACAGGTGAGGCTCACATTTGCCCTTCCTATCCCCTCTTAGGTGGGATTTTCGGTTCATGGATTTGGATTTTTTTTAATTAATAAGCAGAAGTGTTCTTTCCTATTTGAACCAACTTTTTTTGCTTTGAGGAATTCAGGATTTTGCACGAGTTTTTCTTAAAATGATAGCACTTCTTTGTTATCAGGGGGGAAAAAGTTGAAATGGAAGGGGAGGAATTTGCAACTTAGTTAACGTGGCCTAGTGCAGTACCAAATCTTGTTTGTGATCAATTTACTAAACTGTCAAATTTTATCTCTCCATTGTATAATTGCATGGGTATCTGAGTTGTGTCCATTGACATTTGGCACTGCCCTAAGAAATGAATAAATCTTAATTGATCACATGCTTGTAAATCACCATAATCAATTTTGCGTTCCTATTGTTTTAGAGTGTTTAGTTTGTGGTTGAAAGTAGTTTGAAGCTTATTATGTCGCATATGATGATGTTCAGCACTTCAGCCTACAAAGCAGAAATCTACTCTTTTTTTTTCTTTTGTAAATTGGTTTTATGCTTTCTTGATGTCATAATTCCTATCACTTGGCCATGGATGCTTCTCTCATAATCCCTGTCACTTGGCCATGAATGCTTCTCTCCAAGGGTGAAGTAGTGAAGTTGGCCCCCTCAGTTGCTAATATTGCTGTGTTTTGCAGCGGAAATCCAGTGATGCAGACATTGAGTCTTTACGAGAAGAGTATCACCAAAGGGTTGCTACTCTTGAAAGAAAGGTATAATTTATTCCTTTGCATTTAATTGACACATTTGACTCATTTATTTGCAATTCGCCCTAGTTTACTTGTTGATGAATTACCTTCAAGATCTAGTTCTGCATAATGGATATTTAGGTTCTTCTCCCTTTTGATTGGCATAATTACAGATATTATTTAGTCTTGAGGGTTCATCATTCTATATGGACTGCTAAATGTCTGTTCATGTTCTATGGAGTTGCAAATGAGGAAAACAGATGCAGCATGCCATGTCAACAGGAACACTGCTTTCCAGAAATATAGGGACCAACACTTGGAGTTTCTGAAAGTGAAATGTTCATGTAATCAATACACTTGATCCTTAGGATGTTTTCAGAACAACACTACATTTGGTGTGGGTCCCATCTTAGCGAGGGCCATAGAGATTTAGATTGAGGCAATCTTATCCTCACAAGTAGGGGGATTTTTTCGAGTCTAAAAGAGCCGCTATCTTTTTGTAGAAATGGCTATGATGAACTTAATCTTTTGTAAGAGGGAGGGGAAAAAAAATAGTCAGAAATGATAATAGCCGGGATCGATAGATAAAGATTGCATAAAAAAGGGGTGGGACAAATTTATTAAAAATAGTCACCCCAACCCCCCCCCCCCCAAAACCAAAAAAAAAAAAAAAACTAACTTGCCCAGTTTGGAAGTCAAACAACAACAAAGTTTTCGAAGGCCCTGTTCGGCAAAATTAATGGTTCAAGTAGTAGATAGCGGTTTAGGTAACAGATAGCGGTTCAGGTAGCAGATAGTGTTTTTAATTTAGCTGTTAGCGGATAGCTGTTTGGATGAACTGTTGAAATAAACGTGTTCGGTAAATTTAGCCGTTGGATTAGCTGATTAATGTAAATTGACATAAAAGGATATAGATAATTTCCAAAGATAAAATTTCCAAAGGATATTTTTTGGCAAAAAATATGAAACGCTACTTTTGAATGCAAAACGTTAATACTAGTAGCTTTTCAGAAACACTGTTTAAAACGCTAAACGCTACTTGAAATGCTAGCCCAAACAGTATGCTACCGAACACTAAACATTACCTAATGAGTGTATTGACTCAGTCAAAACGCCAAACGCTACACAAAACGCTGTTGCTGAACAAGCCCTAAGTGTCTGGAAGCCATAGGAAGGTCTAATGGTCAGCTATGTAAGGCTTGTGACCCCAGAATATCTTATCCTGGTCATGTCCTTCGTAAGTTGCGAGTATGTCATGTCCAATATAATGACCATGTTCCTAATTCTTTACTTTTGCTTAGCCTCTCTTACATTATGAAATGTCAATACTTTCACTCCTCCTTACTATTGCATCTATACCCCTTTTCTTGATTGGTTTAAACCATTTAAGTCTTGCTTTCCTTTTCTTATTCTTTATTGGTGGCATTCGTACCTTTGGTTTGATCACTTCATTACTTATCCTTTTCAATCTTTTGTGATCACACATTCACTGAATCATCCTGATTTGTGCAACCATCATCTTTTTTGGCTAGCGCTCGGAGATATAAAAAGGGCTGTCAGTCTGACCACCATATGAGAACCTTTTGTGCGACATAATTGTTGAGGTGTGCTTTGGTATCATTGTGTCTGAGTGTGCTGTACGCACATAATTTTACCTATCTTGTTGTGAAGGTGTTCATTTCTGTTTTTGGTAGCTTTCATTGTGCTCTTATTGACTCCAGATAAGGTAGCTAATTGGGAATCCTTTTTGTCCAGTAGTTTTCCTCAAACTTTTGTATTTAACTGGTTTCAGGTGTATGCTCTTACCAAAGAAAGGGACACATTACGCAGGGAACAGAGCAAAAGAAGTGATGCTGCTGCTCTTTTGAGGGAAAAGGATGAAATAATTAACCAAGTCATGGCTGAGGGTGAGAGCTGAACTTCTTGAAATAGCTTTTCTTGGTTTTGTGCGAATCTTGTATGCTTTCTGATTTTATTCATTACATATTGGTGTGAACTCAGCAAATTCGGGGCTCAAAACATATGAGTTCTTTTTTGCTTTCCTTTTCTAGTTTATTATGAAAGACCTGGCTAATTTATAGTATTTGAAAATTTGAATTATGGCATTACTAAATCAAGAATCCGAAGCCTTTTTTTTTGTTTTGGGGGGGGGGGTGTCTTCGTGGTTAAATCTCTAACTGTGTAACCCCATGCAGAGAAGGGGGAGGGGGTCCTGCATCTAGTCCAGCAATGCTGATCCAAGGGCTTGAAGAAAGTGCTCCCCCCCCCCCCGCCCCCAAACCCCGCCCAAAAAAAAAAAATCGAGATAGCTCCTTGTTTGGAAACTTCAACAGTTCACCCTATATTTCAGGCCCATTTTCTAACCCCGAGAAAATATAGTGGGCAATGAGATGATGAGGATCAAATTTGCATTTCCATTTTGGGGTGTTAAGTCAAGGAACTGGCACTTTTTTGATGATAATATTCCACGAGTAGGAATTTTGGATATGTTTTGACGTGACCATGTAGGATTGAGCGGTAAGGCAGTGACTCATTTGCATACTGAGTGGTTAAAAGATTGTTTTTAGACTTACAAGTATCTGAAACAGTAGAATTGTTTCTTTTGCCTCGAGGATCTCTTGATGAAAACACATGTGATACTCCAATTGAGGCTGGTCCTTGGGATAGTTTCGTGTCTTTTTGAAATTCCATTTGTTTTGTATTAGTTTATCTTGTTCCTTTAGTTTCAGTAACTCATATTGGGCAATTCTGTTACTGTTTACACTTTAATGTGCTAGAATGTGGTCCATCTGTTTGCCATCACAGGGGAACAGCTCTCAAAAAAGCAAGCTGCTCAAGAAGCACAAATTAGAAAATTAAGGGCGCAGGTTGTCAGACTAATTCTGAATCTCTTGTCATTGAAAAGCTTACCTGCTTCTTCACCTTTCTAAGTCCTGGATTTGCATGTTTTGCTGTCAAAGCTAGATTAGAGAATTGGAAGAGGAAAAGAAGGCTTTCGTTACCAAGCTACAGGTAATTGGGCTGAAAGGAAATTGACAATGCTTTGTTTTGTCTGTCAGATTTACGCATATGATAGCATGATCTGCATGATACATGGCTTTATTTAGTTGTGAACCTGTAAAATAAGGAGCCAAATGTAATTAATTCAGTATCTTTTTTCCCCTAGCTGTGCTCCTTTTTTTTGGTGTTTGGGGGGGGGGGGGGGTTGGGGGTTCAGTGTGATTCAGCACTGTTACTGATGTAGGTTAGGCGAGTGTTCCGACTTCAGAATCTTACCTTTAGGTATTGCTAATCTTACTTTTTTGTCTTTTTGAAGGAGGTAGACCATAGATGCTAATTCCCATTAAAAATTCAGAATGCCAAGAAATGGACGCTGGTTTATTTTGTTTGGAATATTAAAATGAATGTTGCATATTTTGTTTGCGGCATTAAAATCATGGTCTGAATATCCCAAATCAAGGCAAACTGCACCCCCACCCCCCAAAAAAACCCTGGGCACACGTGAGGAGTGCCCTGGTCAGTCAATTGTTGAAGTGTCCAATCTGCCTACTGCCTGTACTTTTTTGTTTTAATATCATGACTGTGTAGATACATACTGTAGCATGTATTTTCTGAAATTTGCAGCTTGAAGAGAGCAAAGTAGAGAGTATAAAGAAAGACAAGGCAGCTACTGAACAGTTGCTACAGGAAACAATTGAAAAGCACCAAACTGAGCTTTCTGGCCAAAAGGAATATTACACTAAAGCTCTGAATGCTGCAAAGGAGGCTGAAGCATTAGCAGAAGCCCGCGCAAATACTGAGGCCCGAACTCAGCTCGAGGGTCGCCTGAAGGAAGCCGAAGTGCGTGAAGCAATGTTAGTACAAGCACTGGAGGAATTAAGGCAAACATTAAGCAGACAAGAGCAACAGGTTTGCTTCTGTGAAATCAGTATAAACTTTCTCAAGATGCACAGAATTTGTTTCTCTTTTGAGCTTTGTTTCCATTGGATTATTACTGGGAGCCAATATGGTTGGTTTAACACAACGCTGGTCTTTTGGGTTTTCATACTTGCAGGCTATTGATAAGGAGGACATGTTACATAGAGAAATTGAGGACCTTCAGAAACGATATCAAGTGCGTTATGATCTATTAGACTTTACCACTATTTTTTATTTTGCTGTTGTTCCGTTATTGCTACTGATTTGAGTTTTTGACGTTATTAATTATGCTTATTCTCAGGCGAGTGAGCGACGGTGTGAGGAGCTTGTTACACAACTTCCTGAATCCACTAGGCCTCTCTTACGGCAAATTGAGGCTATGCAGGTTTGTAATCCTGACATCTTAGTGAATTTCTCTTAAAATTTCCACTTTGCTGTGCTTACTAATTTTGAGTTTATGGTTATTTTTATTTGATTTGCAGGAGACATCCGCACGGAAGGGGGAAGCTTGGGCTGCTGTAGAGAGAACGCTACAATCCCGACTTCAGGTTTCTAATCTGTCCATTAACTCTGTATACCCTAGTCTTGAAGCTCGAACTTCTGTTCTAAGGGTGGTTGTTGTTGTGCAGGAAGCAGAAGCCAAAGCTGCAGCTGCTGAGGAAAAAGAACGATCCATAAATGAGCGCTTGTCCCAAACACTCTCACGAATAAATGTCCTAGAGGCACAGGTAAATTGCTTGATGTTACCACTGATGTTGTTAATGATAGAATTGAGCACCAGAATTGAATTGGAGGCATTTTGATTACATGGGAAGATGAGAAACTAGTTACTTATGCTGGTGGTATTTGTAGATTTCATGCCTTAGGGCAGAGCAGACACAATTGAATAGGTCCCTTGAAAAGGAAAGGCAAAGAGCAGCTGAAAATAGGCAGGAGTACCTTGCTGCTAAGGAAGAAGCTGACACTCATGAAGCTCGTGTGAACCAGCTTGAAGAGGAAATCAGAGAACTTAAGAGGAAACACAAAAATGAGTTACAAGAATCACTCACCCACAGAGAACTTCTGCAGCAGGTTTGATTTGTGGCTATTTCGTACATAGCTTACAATATGCATGTTTAATTGCATCCTCATCATTGTTAATTATGTTTGTTTGTAGGAGATAGAACGGGAGAAAGCAGCTAGGCTTGAATTGGAGAAGACAGCACATTTACAGTCTTCCGCATCAGATCAAAGTCCAACGAGGGATAAGTTGGCACTTGAAAATGGTACTACATATATAGATGTATTGAACCTTTTTTTTTTTTTTAAAAGAATGGGGATTATTTCTTGATTCTCTGACAAAAATACAGGAAAGCTAATGCGTAAACTTTCAAGCGCTAGCAGTGTGGGCAACATGGAAGAAAGCTTCTTCTTGCAAGCATCTCTAGACTCTGGGAATTTCCTAGAGCGTAGAAATTCTGGAGAGTCAACCATGAATCCTTATTACCTGAAAAGCATGACGCCAAGTGCTTTTGAAGCTGCTCTTCGGCAAAAGGAGGGTGAACTTGCATCATATATGTCTCGCCTGGTATGAGTTTGCCTTGCATTCGTTGAGGAGGTTCATACGAGAAGTGAGAAGTGACCGTTCGTCGGTCCACTTTTTATGGTTGAGTGCACATTTGAGTCTGATCAAGTCTTTGCTATTTCAGGCTTCAATGGAATCTATTCGAGACTCCCTTGCTGAAGAGCTGGTTAAGATGACTGAGCAGGTTTGTTAACACTTTCTCTTTCTGTTTGAAAATCTTATGTGAGTTGCCCCTGCTCAGACACTGACTTGTTGCTGTAGTGCGAGAAATTGCGGACTGAGGCTGCTATGCTGCCTGGGATCCGGGCAGAGTTAGAAGCTTTAAGACAGAGGCACACCGCTGCGCTGGAGCTAATGGGTGAACGTGATGAGGAGGTATGTCAAGCACTCAAGCTGTCCTATATTTGACTTCTAAATCAGAAACATTTGTTTCATGCTTCTGATAGACATTTTTGCCCAAAATGAGTAGGCTATGTGAATTGCCTGTTCATCAGCATGCTTGCAAACCATTGTTATATATTTAATTTCTTTAGTTTTTATTCTTCTGGGTGGCCTTCACTTTGAGGAGCTTAGGAGCCATGGTTTGAAAGGATCGGCCTTACTGGTTTGTGGTAAGGACTTGGATGGGTTGTTTGGTAGGTGATCCAATAGATTATATATTCTGGACTGAACCTGATTTCTTTTGGGGATACGTGCGTAAGGTTTATCTATTAAGTGCTGTGGGAGTGCTTCACATTCAATTTATCTGATGCTGTCTAGTGGGATCTATGTTATCCTTGAGATATATGGATTCTTACACCTCCAGAGAACCTGTGGGGGGATTTTGTAGAAGAAGTGAACCAGGAGTATCATACTACTTTTTTTTTTGTTTTTTTGGGGGGGTTGTATATAGAAAGGCTTTTCGCTGTTTCCAAAGTCATGCTGGGGTTACACTGATGAGCTGAAGGCCTGAATGTCAATTGAAGCTTGGTCAAAGCTTTCTTGCATGTATTTTAGAAATTGCTTCCCTACCATCAGATATCGTTAACTCATTATTACGAATATAAGCAAGTGGGTAAAGTTGCTGAGAAGGGGGGGGGGGGGGGAAGGGGTTAGTCAGCTCTGGACGATTGCAAAATTGGTTTTCTGAAAAAGATTTATAGTATACCCCAAAAAAAAAAGACTTTGCTGACTTCCAAATCAAACTAGGAAGATTGATATTGGATGAAGAGGCACTAGTGATGAACTCGATCCCCTTTACCAGAAAAAGTAGAAGATTTCACGCACTGGAATAGCTATTATCATGAGGACTCATAAGCTTTCTACAATCCAGCACAAGAACAAGCCTCCTTCCTGAAACTGTCCCTCGACATGTGGCAGTTGAATGTTGACTCAGATGAACTCAAAAAAGATAATATAAGGCATATAGTAGCTTAGAGATGACAAATTCTTTGACTCTCTCACACTGAACTAGAGATATCATCCAATTGCCAGAATTTGGCTTGTGTCATGGTACATCAGTATAGTTCATTCCTTCATTAATAGCACAGGAATACCTTGACTGAGTGAAATATTGTGATGTTATGAAACTGGGCTTTGATCCCTTGCATGTTTGTGTGACTGGTTGCATGCTTTCTTTTGGCATCTTGTCTACATAGATGTATGTGGACACTCCCGAGCACCCCGCCCCCCCAACAATTTTTTTAATCACCCCAAGGTACCTACATTCTCCATTTGGTGTAGTTGGAGGAACTACGCAATGATATAGTTGACTTGAAAGAGATGTACAGAGAGCAAGTCAATTTACTCGTTAACAAGGTACTGCTCTACATCTTCACTTAATATTACTTCCATCTTGAACTCTATTCTCATGAATTTGTTGTTTTTCAGATTCAAATGCTAAGTTCACAAATTGGTGCTGCTTGATATATAATCACTACAAGGTTGGCCTCCGGTGTTTTTCCAGGTGCGCTATCAGTCACAGAGTTAGCCAGATGATTGGCTAATTAATCCAATCATTTCATTCTTTCTGTTTGCATTTGCCTTAAACAGCTGTACTGTGTTGCAATCAAGATGTATACAAAATAAGACCATGTAGGAGTTAAGATTGGTGTGATTACTGATAGCGCTTTTGTCCATTATATCGAATCAAGGATAGAGAAACAGAGAAGAACGCGAGAAAAGGGGGTTGATTTTGTATTCTTGTTGTATAGCAAATGATGGTCATTTACCCTCTTCCACCCCCTCCCTTTATTCTTTGAATTATAGCAGGTGGAACCTTTCCATGAATATCAGCCATTTATTCAGTCGCATACTCTCATCTACACATTTCGTTCCACTCTTGGAAATTATATTTGCATCGTTTTGCCTGCAGTGTAGTAGTCAAGTGTAAACTCGTATCAAGGTAATTACAGTGCATTGTTTCTAATAAGACATTCTAGTTTATAAACTTGTAATGGCCAATCTCATCGTAACTCTGTTCGTTATGTGATCTTTTCTTTACACGAATGCTTCACACCATCGTTCCATACGCTGTTGAGAACGTAACTTTATTCGTTATGTGATCGTTTCCATACACGAATGCTTTACACCATCGTACATGGAATACCCGCAAGTTAAATCATCACAAGGTCACATTTTGCATGGTAATTATATTTAAAATTGAAAGGCATACAGAAATATGTCTGCGTCGATGAAAAAACAAATTATGTTTGTGGAAATCAATTGTCATTCTCCCACTTCATTTTATCATCCGGAATCATCTTTTGCGTATATAACCGAATCTCTAAGCATTACCTTTAAGTTCTTCATAGATACTAGGAAAGTACAAAAGAAGGTGGCCAATACCGGTAGAGAATAACAGAGAACTTACTCATAGATATTATCTACAATGAGCTAAGAGTTAGGATCACCTCGCCAAGAATCACAAATACTGGTGGATCTATGCAAGGTTGGGGTCTCCATAGAGACTAACCTAAAAAAATTCTAATGATTTATATTTTGAAGGGGGTTAGATTGATAGAAGACACTTCTAAAATGAATATTTTAATAGATGAACACCGATGGTTCATAAGTCTAGATCTGGTACTGATCACAAATTCTCTAAGGCTCCTTTTGGACCTTGAAAAATTTGGTGAAAAGAAACAAATTTGGGAAAGTAACTTTTTTCTTATGTTTGGTTTAGAAATAATAACAAAGGGAAAAAAATATGGAGGAAAATTAGATAGAAAAATTGCTAGAAACAAGTGGGAAAATTTTCCTCATGAAATTGTCAGGAAAGTTTAGGAAAAGTTTTCAAAAGAATTTCCGACCTCTTCCAACCGCACATTACCTAGATGATATCAACATGATTCAAGTAATTTATCAATATTCAAATTTCTTATCCAAATTTTTCAATTTTTTTTTCAATCCAAATAATAGAAGAAAAAAAAACCGCACTTTTTCCCAACATTTTTTTCCTTCACATAATTTTTCTTTTAATTTGTCTTTTTATTAAATTTTTTAAGGATCAAACGGAGCCAAAAAAACAAAAAAGAAAGTACCTAATTAAACTATTCCCTAGAAATACATTAATTTAATGAGACACCAAAACTTGAAAGCATAAATAGATCACTCACTGGAGGAGAAGCTATAACAGGGAGTTTAGTAGGAGGTGGAGACGAATAAAGCCTTGACGCCCTAAAACAGTGTTTTCTCTAATGGGGCGTGTAAGAGCACTCACATTGGAACAGAGGGATTTTTTTAAATCAGCAGTTGGAAGTACATTGCAAGAGCACAAATACCCAAGTACAGACTTGGGGCTTCTCTCACTGGAGAGTTGCGGCTTCTTCATAAGAATATAAGCACTTTAATACACAATTAAATGTTACTCTTTCATTAAAACAAAATTTTTTTTATCCTTAGTGACTAACCTGGTATAACCCAACATTTGTCAACCTTATAACTATTAGCACGTACTATCTTGTGGCCTATGTTGCCAAAAAATCACTGAAGAGCGGTTAGCTTAGTTGGCCACTACTACCTTCTCCCACGCTCCACACCCAGGTTCGACTTGGGGGGATGCGATTACTGTGCTTTGTGCACAAAGATTTGCGGTTGGGCTGGGTTCTTGAGCAGTTTGCTTGAGCTTTTGTATCCCTTATCCTTTGGTCTGTTAAGGCCCATTGGGTACCCCTGAGATAGGGATTTGATGGGTTAGGCACGTTTACCATTGTAAAAAAAGGGGAAAAAAAATGTTGCCAAAAAATTGTGCATAGCCCACTAGTCACGTATGGGGGTGGCAATGGGGTCTGACAGTTACGAGGCAAATTTAGTCGTGCCCTCAAGTATACCTATTTTCAAAATTAATATCAATTTTCATACCAATACCCATATCCATCGGGGTATTGTAAAGCTATATCCATAACCATATTTGTTGGGTATAGTGGGTATGCGAGTTTTATTTGGTTACATATAAACCAAATTTAATTAAACCTATTTTATATTTATACTCAACATCAAATAGTCAATATGCCACATGAACATCAAGCCTCCAACAAAATATCATATCACACTAAATACAACTAAAAGTTTTCAAATTCAAGCAGCAAATTAACGCTTGATGGTTACATTTTCTAACAAAATGTCCCACCGGAGTGTTGAATACAATACAACTCAAAGCAATTAGCTAAACATCTAAGTCCAAACAACAAGCTAGAACTTTGAATAAACAGGTGTGGCCTTATATGGGGCGGATATAGGATGATATTGATAAAATGGGTATGAGGTGGGTATGTGGTGGGTAGGAGCTACACCCATACTATACCCATACTAGCTTTAGCAATACTTGTTCCATACATATTTTTTTGTCATTTTCAATACCACTTATATATCCATATCTATAACAATTGGGTAAGTTTAAAGGGATATGGTTTTTTTGCTGGCCTTAGTCGCGTATACCCTAGAGGGTCTTACTCAATTGATATCAAACTTAGTAGGAGCTGATATGTACAGGGTTAGTTTCACATCTCTGAATGGTTAGCATCTTTTAGTTAGCATCTAACGTGCATGCATATTCTCACTTAGACTAGGTAGCATGTTGCGTATATGTGTGGCTCTTTAGCTTAATCACTTATCTACCCTTCACTTCAATCACTCGAGAATCCTGGATTGAAGAAGTGTGTGGCAAGGCATGCATGACAAAGGAGTTTACAAGGTGAGCACACGATCCTAACCAACTGTGAATCAATATCAAAGATCTCCAAGAACACTGAACAATTCATAGTGACTATTATATAAAACATCTATACTTTGTCTTTCGTCTTCTTTAGGCTCGCTCAAAATTGATGCTTTACCCACATATCAAGATTCATGCGAACATTTCTACCCCGCCATAAATGGATAACTCATCTATGAGTCCTAGTATGACTAAAATTCAAACAAGAAAGACGATCGGTATTAGTCTCAATTAGGACATCCACATATATTTTTCTATCGAAAAGGGGGGGTCTTATATTAGATTCGAATTTATGAAATCATACATGTCTTTAGATGCCCTAGATAGAACACCATCAGGGACATCATCATCTCGTACTCTCCCCTTGAAGCACAAAGGCTGCTAGTGAGTAAGAGCATGAGCTACCCCATTCTGCCTTCTCTTTACAAAAGACCAAGAATGAAAATCGAAACGCCTAACAATATAAAGGATTTCCTGGATAAAGAGACATGAAGCATTCTCTTGGATAGAACTTGATCGGAGCATCTGGATCAGCGCTAAACAATCTCCCTTGATTACAACATTGCGGATGCCCAATTCCAAAGCACGCTTGAGCCCAAATAAGCAAGCCCTACCCTCCTCAACGATTGGGCCCCCAAAACTGTGGCCATGCCTCGTGCCCGCACCTAGGACAACCCCCAAATGATTTCGTAGCACAAAGGCCCAACCCCAGGTTGCCTCTCCTATGCATCCTCCATCAAAGTTCAACTTTGTGTAAGCCTCTAGTGGGGTTCTCCAAAGTTACAGATGTGTCACTGCTGAATAAGGGGCTTCCCGTTCCTGGGCCTCCCGATAACTTCGAACAAAATCAATAGCTCATTTCCCCAGCACCTCCAAATTAGTATTCGCCTTCTTGAAAATGAAACGGTTATGGACGTTCCAACACTCCCACATAACCGCCAAGAAGTAGCCTAGATGCTCACCGTCCAGAGAAGTGGAAGCCTTCTCTAGACAATCCCTCAGAGACCGATATTGCGAGCCCCACAAAGCCTCATTGGTGTCGCTACCAGCCCATATTGGGATAGCCAAAGGGCACTCGAAAAGAGCATGAACGTCAGACTCTTCCGCGTGGCCACATACGGCATAAGCCATAGAGAATCCAGGGAGTCACTTCGCAATGTTCAAGTGTGTTGGGAGAATACCAGAGCATACCCGCCAACCAAATAGCTTGATACGAGGTGGAACATCACATTTCCAAAGCACCTTCCATATGTTTTTTCCAGGAGCCGAAGTCCCCGCCTCGTTTGCATGAAGATCGTTAACAGGCATATGGTAGGTTGATTTGACCGTAAATGTGCCATGTGCACGGTAGTTCCATATCAACTTATCCTTCAGTCACAGTGCACATAGAGTAATACTCAAGATGCACTCAGCGTCAAGGGGGACCACCAAAGCCTCACGCTTTGCAAGAGTTGCATAATCAATCAAGTCGCCTACTTGTGTGTTTGTGAATAGTACGTTCTGTGGTGTGATCGGCTTAAAGGAGCTTGGTCTGGGCACCCATCTATCTTCCCATAAGTTAATCGTTTGTCTGTCTCCAATTAGCCACATGGAACCACAGATGATCACATCTTGACATCCTAAAATGTTGCGCGACGTAAAACTAGGTCAGCTTCCTAAGGATGCTTGGAAAATATTACCTTTAGGGAAGTATTTGGCCCGTAAGCTGCGAGCCACTAGGGACTCCTCGTCCTTGACTAATCTCCAGA
>JACYFF010031957.1:12846458-12869805 GCA_017589665.1 Selenicereus undatus | reverse complement strand
GACAAATGACCAACTATAAATGTGCATATACAAACATTTTTAACAAACTTTCACTCTTTAAATTGCATGTCACTTCAGTACTGCCCAATTTTGGGGGGGGGGGGGATTACGTATGAAGAACTAATAATTTTATTTGAATACCAGAGGGAGGAAAGTAGCTAACCTTGACAACTTGAGTCATGGTGGTAAACACCTCTTCACAACCATCTAAACTCAAACACTCTTTCATCGTCTCCTTCAAATCATCAAAACTGTAGACATCCCGCAATGAATCCCTCAAATTCAACAATTTAGACCTCGAAAGATCCCCCATTGAACCCTTTCCTAGTTCATTGACCTCATTCTACTCTTCAACAATCTCTATCCTAAACTGATAAGAATATAACCCAACAAAATCAACATTCAAGCATTTGGTGGGCAACAGAGATTGCACAACCCATGCTGGGAGCAATAACTCTGATTCACATCTAGAATGAGTGTTCTCTTATCAAATACATAGGTATATACCCCCATTGCCAAAAGAATTGTAACGCCCCCAACCCTAAAGTCAGGAGTGTTACAATTTTCTTTAAATCGTGGAACAAAACGGACAGAGTTTCCCCCTGAAAACTCGCCATTTTTCAGGCTCAAAGCCTTACAAAAATTTTCCTGCACTGAAAAACAATAAAAACTAACTCAACGGCCACCCATCGGAGTTCACAGCTCTATGGGCCACCCGCTTGGAACACCACAACCAATGCAGTTCAATGCTTACCAAATTAACAGTGAAAAGTACGGCCCGGGCAACTTAGATGGTGGCTCATACGGCCATACAAAACGACTCTAAATGATATGCAACCCAAGCACACACAAGAACTCAATTTACAATCACACACTATAAAAACACATTGCAGTTCACGTACGAGCCCATCACTTAACTTTTAGGCAACAGGGACTCCCTTTCGACTTACCTCAGAAACCTGGAGGCACAATGATAGATGGAATGAGCGATAATTGCACAGTGGATAACCCCCCTCCCCTAAAAGATGCAATAATAACTTACAACCATCGTTCATAATTTCTTCCCTTTTGTACAGTATGCTTCCCCCTCACAACGCGAGAGAAATTTACATTTGCACCAACGACTTAATAGCTATACTAGATGGACTTTTCATAAGGCACTCATATGAACTCGTAAACTTAATAAAACAATGTCATTAAAATAATCACAAATAGTAAGTAATTGGTGCTTGAAAAATAATAAAGGTCGATTTGTCTGTTTGTAATTATTTCTACTGAGTCAAATGGCAAATGAATTATGTGATGCTTACAAATTGAGATAAACATTAATAAAACTTTATTGCATATATCATATGTTAATATAAGCAGTGGACATGATCTATGAATACCATTTATCTCCTCTCCTTTTGTACTTGTGTCGTAAATTTGGATCTATAGCATCATTTTCTAAATAAGATATAAACTTCCTCCATCCCAACTTCGTTGCACAGTTTGACAATAAATCACCTTATTTCAGGATTTCAATTCAAGTATTCAATAAACTTCAGTATCAAGTAGTAAGAGCAATAAAATGAATGAGAATTGACCTCATAATCCTTAAAAAAAAAAGAGAGCAATGGCTAGTTAGACAGCAATTGCTAGCCGGCTGGCCACCCAGATTCATCTATAATAAGAAAATACAAGAAAGAATGTTCAATATTACGTGCTTAAGAACCTTAAGAATCCATGAACACCCTTGCTAAAATATCAGTACATAAGGAACTAGCCATTGCTAGCCGGCTGGCCACCCAGATTCATCTATAATAAGAAAATACAAGAAAGAATATTCAATATTACGTGCTTAAGAACCTTAAGAATCCATGAACACCCTTGCTAAAATATCAGTACATAAGGGCTTCTCCATTGCTAAAACTTTATACGTGATGCTCAATACATTAGCGAAGCAAATTTTAACAATGACACTAGAACAACTGCCATGTTCAATGCGAGACAATCTCTCAACGGATGATTTTACTATACCACACAGCAGCCGGTCACATACAAGAATAGATTCCTGTGAGAAAACATGGAACGATAACCTTAATTACGTCATGTGATTAGTAAACTATTTACTGACCTTTGAACTTTACATGCTTGTTTATGAAAAGTATAACGTTTCGTAAACCATCATAAGAATTGGGAGTCTCCTTTGACCATGTTTCTCTTGACTCTACTGCATATTAACAGAGCTATAAAACATGTAATTTCAACTTATGCCTACTGGCAAATTATGAAACATTGAACTTTGAATCCTCTCCTTGCACTGAGCTTTGTATTTTCTGCCAAATAATGAGCTTTGAAACATATAAGTTGAAGTTACATGTAAACTTCTAGGGAGGTACTGGGTTGGTTAAGCTAAAAATGCAAATAACCTTTAAAGATCCTTTATCCCTCGACCTATTTACTGGTCACCTGACTCACTTGGTTGATCAATCCGATGGTTTAAGGTTATTTCATTACCAATGACTTGTCGATGGAAACAGGTGACCGCTAAAACAATTAGGAACGTTTAGCAATCATGTAAATAAGCATTTAGGAACCTTGACAAACTTCATATAAGAAACATACGATATATACACTTCATATAATCCATGGATTACCAATAAATGGATAAACGCCATAGAATATAATCGATGAACTATATAGTCGATTTTTCATAAAATCGATGAACTATGTAATCGATAAACTATATAATCGATACGCTGCATACAATCGATAAACATATAAAAGCAACTTAATATAATCAATAACTATGTATAACCAAGAATTTCATAAAATCGATAATCATTATACAAACAATAAACATCGTATATTCGATAAACATTATATCATAATCAATGAGCGTTATATAATCAATAAACTTTATAGAAACAATAAGCATGTATAATCGATTATTCGATGAACTGGATCGATAACGTATATATATACTCGTTAAATGTTATAAAACCGAAGCCCTCATATAATCAATAAATTTCTTAGCATCGATAATTTATCCATGTATATATTCGATAAACTTATGTATAAATTTCATATAATCGATGAACTATGTAATTGATAAATTATATAATCGATAAACTATAGATATATAACCATAAACTTTAGTTCAGTACGACTAACATCGTTCAATTTACACTACAGTTTCCTCAAATCACTGATAATCGATTCGAATTCAACCTGAACGAACTATAATCAATAATCAATAATCTTTAGTGAAATTAAAAATAAATAGGAGGAAGAGGAAACCCATCTCGAATCCAAGCTAAAGGACCCGTGCATGGGTTGATTTGGTGGTGAAATTCGAATTCCCAAGGCCCGAAACCTTAGCTCTCGAACACGTGGTTCACGTGGCTGCCACTAGGTTCGCCGAACTGGAGCCGCCGGCCATGGAACCTCGTCGGCAACCCCTGTCCGCCACTGACCCGGCCATGACCGGCGTCTGGTCGGAGCCGGCGCCTCCCCTTGCTCTAGCTCGATTTACCTTCCTCTCTCTCTCTCCGTTGCTGGGCCAAACAGAAGGGACACGGGGGTGGCACGACCAACACGACGGCAACCAGGAGCTGGCTCACCGCCGACCCCCCTGCCCTGTCACCGCGGTGGGGGTTCTTCGAATCCCCCACCCCCTCCCTCGCGTTCTGTTTCCCCCGAAAAAAGAGAAGGGCTTTGGCCCCTTTTTCAATTTTTTTTGTTTTTTGTTTTTTGTTTTGGTTTATTTATCCACTAATAAAAACTTCAACCTGCTATACCGTAAATTCAATTCCAGACCTCCATTCACAAACTGTAACCATTAATATAATTATCGGCCGATTTATTCGCCTTTTGATTATAAGGTTCGATTCAATAAATTGCAGGATTATTCCCAAGGTTCAACATTCTAGTCGTATTTGGGAATTTGCTCAATGTTGTACCCAATAGGAATTCTTAATACCAATAAATACCAATAAAGCTAATGATAAAAAGAATAATAATATTCTTTTCAATAAAATCAGTACTTAGGCAGGCTACATCGATATTAGCTCAAGGTATAACGATATAAATCGGTTTAACAAAGGGAATAAATTCCGGGTGTTACAAGAATAATCTAAAAGTGAAAGGCTGAAAGCAAAATCAAGTCTCAGTGACCCAATTAGATAACATTGTTTGGGTCATCATCATAGCCTGATTGTAGAAGAATTGATTTAAATTACCATCCAGGCATTTGGTGGCCAACAGAGGCTGCACAACCCATGACAGGAGGCAACACTCTGATTTACCTATTTTTTTGGGAGCATTAGAACCCCAAAATCCCATAATCGCATCCTCCTCTTCATGTCAAATTCTTCAACAATATATATCTTACCTTTACCTACAATGATATGGTAAATTAATTAGCAAGAATTTAAGAAAGAAGTGCATGAATCTTAATATATAATAGACTTGACTTGGGCAATTCATCTAACACTCGGTGGGCACCATAGGTTTCGCATTGTTCTAACGATAAATAGAAATGACAAGGACCAAATTTACAAGACCATAACGTAATTCATTACAAATCAAATTTGGGGAATTCAATACTATCTAGCCTAACGAGTAAAAAACCGGCAAGCAAAACCCATCAATCTTTGCATACAAGTATAAAACTTTCCCAAGATGAATTACAGGTACCTTGCTAAAAAGAATTTCATTAGCGAAGGGGTCACAACAGTCAATAGTGTCATGGAAGGAGATGCCAGAGTTGATGGCCTGATGAATGAGAGAAATTTTACTTGACTTTGTCTATAAATTTTTCCAATTCGCTTTGCCAAATTGCCCAAGTTGTCGCGAAGCCAAGTTTGCCCAGAAAATTTGCCAATTCACGTTGCTTCGCATTGAGAGATTGATTCCACACAATCTAATGCTGCTCTCACGCATAGTCGCCCAAAAATTGCACCATCCATTTTCTTTTTTTTTTTAAAGGAATTTCGTTTTATTTTGATGGGCTCAATGACTAAACAAAAAGAAAAATTGTAGCCGCCATGCTTAGTATCCGCGGAAGACAAGTCCGTTTCAGTTGAGAACTTGAGATAAATCGTCGCGCTTAATATGGTGGGTATAGTCTAACGAGATACTACCACTCTTATAAGAGTGGGAATACTGTTCCCACTCTTATTTTGCGTGGAGACAATTGCAGATTCTCAATTTCATATATTTGGCCGTCACACTTAGCCAAATGTGGTTAGATAGGTGTAAAAGTAAGACACTTTTTTTGTAGTGAATTCGACTCACCACAGATGCCCCTAAGTTGCTATACCTGTGGAAGAGAGGAAGAGCAAAAGAATAACGAGCCAACCAACACCACGGTCTGCCCGTGGTGGAAGCATAACTGCTAATCTCTTCATTTTCCTTCATAGTGTGGCTGAGGTTGATTGGATTTTCCTATAAATAGGGCCATTTTCGCAGCAAAAAGACAATCATCCCATCCATTTTATTTCCTCTCTTCTAGTAGATTAGGATTTTAGATTAGAGAGAGTTGAGAGCAAGTTGAAGGTGAAGATTCCAAGGATTTCGGATCGGGTTTGCAAGAGCGATTCAAGCGCGCATCGGCTGAGCAATTCCTCTCCCTTCTCTTCTCTTTTCTCTTTATGTTTTTATGCTTTTAGATTATTGTTGATTCTTATATTATGTTTTGGATTGTTAATCTGAATTGAGTCGAGTTGTTGTGATTGAATCAATTCTTATTTTGATCAAAAAGTGCTTTGGATTTGTTGGTTTTATTCTATTGAATCTTAGATGTTGATTTGCAAGTGGAAAACTTGATCAATTTCTTGCTTGTTTTAGACATTTGGTGAAATACTAAAAGGTGACACTAGAATGTTGGAAAACTAGGATTTGACTTAAGTGGGTGTGATCTTGAAAAAGACTCACCATTTAAGAAACCCCTAGATTTGATAGTCCCGTTCCTAATGATCTTAGATTAATCAAAAACTCTTGAGAAATGAAAAGTTGATTAAATTTGAGAATTTCATTCTACCTTGAAAGAGGGGTTTGATAATTCGACTATCGATTTTGGCATTACCCATCTAAAGAAGAGGCGCTTGATTAATTTTTGAGTTGGAAAATTGCTTGGTTCAATTAAATTCCTTGATTGATTGTCCATTAGATTAGATACTAGATTAATTTAGTTTCAATATCAAACTTGAATTCGCTTAGCATATCTTGAGGGATTATAAGTTATAACCCAATAGTTTCACTTTGTATATGTGGATTGACCATGATTAGCTACAACGCCACCGTGCGCTTGCGGGCCTATCAAGTTTTTGACACCGTTGTTGGGAACTAGCGTTGAATATTGGGTTTTTCCTGATATGTTTGACTAAACATTTTATTTTTCTTTGAAAAAAAAAACCTATAAATTTTTGTTTGAAAATTAACCAAAAAAAAAATTAACAAAAAAAAAAACGATGGCAATTTTTCATTCTTCCCAATTCAAGCATGAATTATTTTGGAGGTATTTTAAGCGTTTAAATGTCTTTCTTGCTCAATGTGGCTATTGTATTGGTAAATGAAAAATTTTAGATATTGTTGATGAGGTTGTGAATAGTAAAACCCGATCTCCTTTAGAGTTTTGGGGTTTTCATGCTAAAAATATTGAGGAGGCATGTCATTTACTTGAGTGGATTGCTTAGGATTCATTTGAGTTTGAAAAAGCTAGTCGTATTTCTAGATATTTATTTCTTGATGCTTGTGCATTTTATGCTAGATCTTATTATGCTCCTTTTTAGTGTGACTTATATAATTCTTCTGATCATGATACTAATTTGTGTCCTTATTATGCATTTTGTACTCAACCTTACTTAGCATCACCCTGGGACATTACTGATGTTGTCCTATCCTTACATGATTCATCCTTCCCTTTAGCTCAGTGCACAGGGATTGAGGAGGATGAGCCTTTTGGGGTAGTTGCTAGGTTTGATGTTGTTGATGCATGTTTTAAGTTAGGAGATATTTTAGATAAGGTGCATGATCTAGATGAGATTCCTTTGGAGGGGTCATGTCATGTGTTTGTGCATGAGGAGTCTTGTTGAGTTATTATTTTTAAGTTTTGATGATAACAAATCCAAGTGTAAAAATCTGTCCAAGTAATGTTGCTCCAAACACGTTCTCCAAACAGGCCTAACTGGTGTTTGTAATCTTTATTGTATTAACTCGTTTGCTACATGTGAGAACAATTCTTAAGAACAGGTCTCATACCTTGATGGCTCACGATCAAGTTAAGAACACCACCTCGATGAGTTGATTATATGTGAAGATCAGTTTCTGAACTCTAGCAATGCAAAGAACAACCCCAGCAAACAAGGTGGCCTTGGTGTTCACAGCAGCTCTGCAAATCTTGGACAAGATGACTGGTTCAAACACGAAGTCTTGGGTATATAGGTTTTATTTATTTAGACTCTTGTTAATATGCCAATATTGAAAATGCTTTTTAAACACCTCTTGAATCGGTATTTGCGCTAAGTGCTTCAGAACACTAGTTGTGAACAACCCTGCAAACAGGGTGCCTAGGGTGTTTCTGAATTAAAGTGGTCATACCCGGTTATCTTTGAAAATTCATTTCGGTTGGCCAAGATCTCCAGAATAATTTCTTTAAACTCCAAGTTTGCTATTTTTCTGGAAAGGATATTTTTCTGAAAATATTGTGGGAGATTTGCGAAAATAGGAGATTTGCCAAAACTAAAAAGATTTCCTTTTTCCCATATTTTCGGCTTTGATAAGTATTCAAAAAAACTGAAGAGATTTCTGATCGCTTCTTTAAATCCTCTTCACGGCTATGGGAAGATAAGGGTTATCTCTTAAGATAACAAATCCCTTATAACTTGGAAAAAACTTGTCACTAGCCGTTAGGAGTATTTTTCTTGAAAATCATTTTCCAAACTTAGGTGATTCTCCTTGGTTCTTGACCGTTGGTTTTGTGGTGCATAAAACCGCAGCTCTTTTGTCCCCACAACATACACACACAGACAGAAAGAAAAGCAAAGAGTGAAAACTGAGAAACACACAACATATGCAAAAGGGAAATTTCAAAAAGTGGTTTTTTTAGAGGAATTTTGAGCTACTCTTGAGAAAAGTAAAACCAACTCAAGTTGTGTTTAACTAAGCTTTCAATATATTGGCATACTAGGACTTCATTGTACCTTACATCTGCTTAAGTCAGAAGCACCCAGTAAGGTGTTTTGTAACCCTGATCTTGAATCAGAAAAGTGAGTGAGTGGTCCTCATTCGTGTGGACTTTGGACGTGTCCAATCTGGTGAGATTTGGACGTGGTGTAATCTGCCTTAGAGAAGGAGGTTACGTGGTTGCAAGGTTGTAACAAGGTGTGTTACATTTGTAACGAGTTAAGCCCGGTTTAGTGAAGTGGTTAAATCCTACACGAGGTAGGTCGTGGTTTTTCACACCTCAGTTGGGCTAGAGGTGTTTTCCACGTAAAAATTGTGTGTCCTTTAATTTCCGCATTTATCTTGGTGATTTTCGCATTTGCAATACTTGAGAACACCCTCTGCAAACAAGTCACAGGGGTGTTTGTTACTCACAACGCGAAAATCAGACACCACAATTCACCCCCCCTCTTGTGGTAGAATACTCGCGATCTCAACAAGTCTCCTAGCCTTGGTTTTGATGATATTGTTATCCCCAATCCCCTTGATCATTCTCATGTTTTCCCTATGTGTTTATTACCATCTCCTTCCCCTGAGTTTTACATTGACATGGCCATTGAAAATCCTATCATTTTTGATGCTAATGTTGATTTGGGCTATGAGGTTAACATGTTTAATATGCTTGGTGGGAATGCTAATAAGTTTGTGTCCCTAGGTTGCTTTAGTGGGTTTAATGCATCTCTTGACCCATATTACATGTACCTAGAGGACTTATCTAGGAAAATCACGTGGACTACATTTTTTAATCCTTCCTAAGATTTTTCTAAGGCCATTGATAAGGTTAAAAGGATGTTTAATGTCTTTGGAACAATTTTGGCTATTACCTCTTACCTTTTATTTTCTAAATTGTGGTCCCAGGAATTTGATAAGCTCCTGCATGCACTGACGACGTTTGGTTTAAAGGGCCGAGTCTTGACATCGTGATCATGTACCCTGATTATTACAAGACCGCATAGGTTAGGTGCACTCTGCACCTAACCTGGTAAGATTGTTTTCTTTTGTTCCCCTTCTTTGAGTTTTCTTTCCGTTGAATAATAATGCTTTATTTAAGCATATGGGAATGGCAGCTTCATGTTTTTCATTTTGGTTATTAGTTTGCATACATGTTAGAGCATATAGTTTTCGATTTCTTTTTGTTTGCATTAGTATGTTGCATTTAGTTGCATTTAGGTTCGCATATAGGATTGCATATAGGGATGGTGTGGATTGGATTGAGGTAACCTCCTTTGTTTAGGCATAATAGCTTTCATGAGCTTGAGTAACTTTTGATCTGTAATCCCTTTTGGTGCTAAAAATTTGTGAAGGTTTTATGGATATTTCTTATTTTGACCCTTATCTTGGTTAAGAATTATGTTACCCCCTAGAGTCATTGGCAATGTTGGTACATGGGAGTTATTTTATGAGCTCAATGAGACTTTGGTAGATGTCCCGTGAGATTTTGAGCATTATTTGGACTAATTCCTTATATTTAGCCTCATATTTCTTTCATGTATGTGACTCTTCCATGTTGCATCTCTAAAACTTGCCTAGATTCTTGTTCAAAACCACATTAGTATGTGCATATTTGATGAGATGATAGAGACATTTATTTCTGTGGTCATTTTAGCCACATAGCCAAATAGCTTACCCTTGTATTACATATTTTCCCCCCTTGCTAACCCCTTTAAGCTTATATCCATCTTTGTTGTGAGCCTTTCATATTAGCCATTGGGCAAACACATGTTCCTACATATAAGCCAAGTCTATGGAGCATCACTTCATCTATGTAGTTGGCGGTTTTGGGAGTGACTAAGTTTAAGGTGGCTTTGGTATGTTGATTTTTTAAGGGATTGATGATATTGAACATTTGCTTTAGTTTCCTCTTGTTTGGGTTGTGTGTTTATATATTCAGTTATGAGTTGATAGTTCGTGATCCTATGCCTTTCAATAATTGTAATTTTCGTTTCATTTCCTAAAAAAAAAAGAGAAAAAGGTTATGTTGAAGAAAAAGAAAAAATAGACGATAAAGTCATGTTGCAAAAAAAAGGGAGAAGCAGAAAAAAGTAAAAAAAAAAAAGGATCATGAATAAGTGATTGGCGTTGAATACATACATAGCTTGAATTTCTTTCTTTGTTAACTCATCTCCTACATGATTCGTTGGAATATGTTCATTATGTTGTTGGGTTTAGAATGATGGTGAACTTATTGGTTAATTGGTGGTTTGTTAGTTACTCCCTAGTCACTTGGCTAAGTAGCTCCACATTGTCCCAAATGCATTTGTCCACTCCTTTCTCTTAACCCTTCTAGTCCACATTACAACCCAAGTGAAGTCCTTTTATTTGTCTTGTGCACATTGCATTTTAGTGGTGGAGAATTTAAGCGCCTCGGCAAGCATATGGTAGATTGCATCTTTGGAATGAGTCTTGATTGAACCTATGCTATATTTCAAACACATGAGCGGGAATATTCCATATTTTCCAAAGTGAGGTTCGACCGATTTATATGATTCTACTCAATTCAATGTGCTTGCATGATATGCTTTTTGTGGTTCTTTGGGGGTGATCGAGTTTGATATCGAGCTTGGGGTCTTATACTTCTTCGAAAACCTTCTCCTCCTTCTAATTTTGAAAAGTTTTGTGCACCACTTGGGGTTGCCATTGCTTGATATTCTTACTTGTGATATGCTATGACTTGCCTACTTTAAGGAGGATGTTATGTATTTGAGTTCTGGATGCATCTCTCTTGTAGGTTTTATATAGTGTTTGCTTGAGGGCGAACAACAGTTTAAGCATGGGAGATTTTGATAAGTGCTTAATGTATACATCATTTTAGGGCCATTTTCCCACATTCTTAGGGAAAATTATGCGCTTTATGTTATAGTTTATACTCTTTTTCCCGCTTTACGCTTAGGTATGGTTGTTTGATGATAGTTGCAGGATTTTAGGCGATTTTGACTCAACATATGACCCTCATTTAGATGTATTTTGACTTACCACAGATGCCCTAAGTTGCTATGCCCGTGGAAGAGAGGAAGAACGGAAGAATAATGAGCCAGCTAGCACCACGGTCTGCCCTTGGTGGAAGCATAACTGCTAATATCTTCGTTTTTCCTCATCGTGTGGATGATGTTGATTGGGTTTTCCTATAAATAGGGTCATTTTTGCAGCAGAAAGACAATCATCTCATCATCCCATCCATTTCATTTCCTCTCTTAAAATAGATTAGGATTTTAGATTAGAGAGAGTTGAGAGCAAGTTGAAGGTGAAGATTGCAAGGATTCTGGATCAGGTTTGTAACAACGGTTCAAGCGTACATCGGCTGAGCAATTCCTCCCCCTTCTCTTCTCTTTTCTCTTTATATTTTTATGCTTTTAGATTATTTTTGATTCTTATGTTATGTTTTGGATTGTGAATCTTGGAATTGAGTTGAGTTGTTGTGATTGAATTAATTCTTATTTTGATCAAAAAGTGTTTTGGATTTGTTGGTTTTATTCTATTGAATCTTAGATGTTGATTTACAAGTAGGAAACTTGATCAATTTCTTACTTGTTTTTGACATTTGGTGAAAAACTGAAAGGTGACACTAGAATGTCGGAAAACTAAGATTCGACTTAAGTAGGTGTGATCTTGAGAAATACTTACCATTTCAGAAACCTCTACATTTGATAATCGCATTTTTAATGATCTTAGATTAATCAAAAATCCTTGAGAAATGGTAAGTTGATTTGATTTAAGAATTTTATTCCACCTTGAAAGAGGGGTTTAATAATTAGATTATCGGTTTGGAATTACCCATCTAAAGAAGAGGCGTTTGATTAGTTTTTGAGTTGGAAAATTGCTTGGTTCGATTAAATTATTTGATTGATTATCCATTTGATTAGATACTAGATTAATTTAGTTTCAATACCAAACTTGAATTCGTTTAGCATATCTTGAAGGATTGTAACCCAGTAGTTTTACCTAGTCTTTGTGGGAACGACCTTGATTAGCTACAACACCACCGTGCACTTGCAGGCCTATCATGCATAAATTGTGCCGAAATCATAGAATGCTACAATTACATTACATTTACTAAAACCATTGGTTATAGAGCACAAATCATTAGTACCAAGTAGTGAAACAAACAAAAAAAAAAGCCATGAAGTGAACGTGCCAAACAAGAAATGAAACTATAAATAAGCAATCTTTACTAGCTAATTGTACCTAAAAGAGAAAAAAAAACCCCAGAAAATGATTTTCTTATTTTACAGTATTTGGTAAAACAAGGAGGGTAGTTTGTTTTTAGGGAAAAATCATTTTCCTTAGAATGAAGGAAAATATTTTCACTTTGAATTGAGCGTAAGTTGATTTTATATTTCTTTGATACTCACACGGTTTCACATTCTTTATCTCTTCATGTCTATTTCCTCGACATATGGTCTGAAGATTAAGGCAATGACATAGTTTGAAGATTAGGGCAGCATATTAAAGATTAGCGAAGCTGTATCATCCCGATACAAATACCTATACCGATGCTGGTGAATTTAACAACCATGATTTCATCGAAATCAAAAACGCTCTACAATTTATCGTCAGGGTTATGAAGATAGAGAAACACACTAGGTTTTTCATCTTCTTTGTTTGGATTCCTACTCGAAGGTGGTAAATCGATAAGCATTGCTGTTATCGTTCTAATTTACCGCAAGTGCATGGCGTAGCTGTAGCTAGCAACCGGCAAGTACGGATCGAATTTACAGGGAACTTGGCTTCAACTACCAGAATTAATTAGACAATTCAAGTTAGGCAATCAAATTCGTAGTTGAGGACTAAACTAAGTGAAACGATAGCATTTAAGAAGTGTAATAAACAACAGAATAGAAAACACCTAGGTTGGGATTAACAGCACAATTACGTTAGCGAATCGATTACTAACCCAACCAAATGTCCTCCAAGCATGCATTACGAATGAATAGATTGTCATATAAGCTCATCTTCGCCCTCTCTCAAGGGTCGAAGACTAATCCTGGAACTATAATAGCCTATTTTCATGGGACTAAAAGTCGAAGGATTACAAGATTCACAATCTCGAATCCCAATTAGAATCTTAACTATCTTCATGTTAAAACCCTAACTGTCTACTAAGACGCACTAGGTAAAGGTTTCGTCTCTCAACGTTCCCCTAAACCCCAATTAAAAGGACGAATGTTCTTTCGAGCATTTCATCGAACAGTTGGCGTGCATAGTAAAATTCATATTTGCAAAACAAAGGGGGAGAAATGATTGGGCCAATACAAAATTCAACTATACATATTCGGCGTCAATCTCAACCTAAGTTGAAGGATTTAGCCTATAACCATGTTTAACACAACAATCAAAGCATTCAATCCAATAACCATGATGACCAAAACCTAAAACAATTAAGAACAAGAGGAAGGCGAGTTGGGATAGAACCTGGGATTAATTGTATAAACTGAAGGCAGAATCAAACTTCAACCCAAAATTACAATCCAAGAGCGTGAAGATTAAACTCTAAAACTAAACCTAAAATTGCCTAAGCAAACGTCTGTGAAGAGAAAAACCGAATGAAACTGAATAATCTTCAAAGCAGCCTTGAAGGAAGATTTAAGTCGCGACGCGGAACGGGGGCGACACGGTCGTGCCCAAGGGCACGGGGTGACCGTGCCTAAACTCTGGCAAAGCATCAAGAACGTCGACCAAGCGGGACCGGCCACGTGGCACGGTCGTGCCACGTGGCATGGTCAGGCCGTGCCATGTGGCGGCCGGCTTGGCTTGGTCGGGTCTTCGTGGTTCGGCCCTGTCGCGTGTGTTCGATTGTCCGGGACTTCCGTGCGATACTTTTTTGTAGCTTTTCTCGCCTTCTTGACACTCATTTCTGCTAAATATTGTTCGTCTGTCCGTTTCTTTAATGAAGTTCTTAAAAATATCGAAAGATGTTATATAAGTTAAAAGTATGCAAAAGGAGACCGATTTGACCATTCCTTAACACAATTAAACGTGAAAACGAGGGAGGAAATTGGTCAAATAAGGGCTAAAAATAGTACGAAATAGAGGTTCATCAATTGCTAGCATCAAATTATTGGTGATAGGTAAGATCAAAAAAATTGACAACTGTACCTATTGTCACAACTTTAATATGTATGACACCACTATTGTAATATAATTCCCCAAAAAACATAATATAAATTTTTATTTTTCTAAATATCTTACTTATTTTTGTTTTTTAATTAATGTACCTCTTTTTAGCTTTTTTGTTCATTTTTTGGTAATTAAACTCATTTTCCAGAAACTTCATTTCCCCTTTTACCAAGCAACTGAAAAGATAAGCTAAAAATCATTTTACATGAAAAATAGTTTTTTCGAAAAAATTATTTTCAACCCTACCAAACACACCTTGAGACAACATATTAACAATTAGCGAAGCTGTATCATGCCGATGCCGATGCCGATGAATCTAACAACCATGATTTCATGGTAATCCAAAACGATCTGCAATTTGTTGTTAGGGTTAAGAAGATAGAGAAACTCATCAAGTTTTTCCTCTTCTTTGTTTAGATTCATACTCGAAGGTGGGAAATCGATAAGCATTGCTAGTATCAAATTGTCAGCGGTAGGTGAGATCAAAAGAATTTACAAATTTACATAGTGTCAAAGCTTTGATCTGAATAATACCATTGTTGTAATATAATTCTCTAAGGAACAAAATATAAATTCCCATTTTCTAAATTTCTGGAGTAGTTTTCGTTTCTCACTAATGTGCCTTTTTTTAGCTTTTTTGTTCATTTTTTGCTAATCAAACTCACTTCCAAAAACTTCATTTTTCCTTTTACCAAACAACTAAAAATATGTGCTGAAAATCATTTTACATGAAAATCATTTTACATGGAAAATTATTTTCTAGAAAAATGGTTTTCAACCCTACCAAACACACCCCGAGTTAAAGAAAATTCTACACCAAGAAAACATTGCAACTAAACAACCGAAAAAATTATTAATAATAATAACAATAAAAGTAAATTAAAGATATTAGTATTAGATTCAAAGTCCAAATAAGCCACATAAAAGAGAGGAAGGGAGACATAGATAGGGATTTAGATTGGAACAGAGGAATGTAGGTTTGCATGAGAAGAGAAGAGAGAGAGAGAGAGAGAGAGAGAGAGATTTTGAATTATGTGCGTTTAATTTTATTTTATTTTTTCAAATTTCAACTTTATAGGTGTTGTCTTTATATTTAAAGAAATGTTAGTATGTGGGTTGGGTATATTTAGAGAATCTCCACAGCTTTTGGGGCCCATTTTAGGGTTGTCCATATATACTAATCTACCCCGATTTAAACTAACTCATTAGATTATTTTTTTGAGCTAGGGATGTCCATGAACACCCCTAAGCATAACATAGATTCGCCTAAGCAATGGCGTGTAATCCGAAGAATTCAATGACCACCATGGTGATGAAGTATGAGTCGGTGATAATGGCGTGTATTTGGGAGATTCCGGTGAGTACGTCGGTGATGATGGCAAGTAATTAGGAGATTCCAATAAGTATGTTGGTGTTGATGGCGAGTAATCCACAGATGCCGGTGAGTATGAAGGAGATGGTGGCGAGTAATTAGGAAATTCTGGCGAGTACAATGGAGAGGAAGACGTCTAATCCACCAACGCTGGCGAGTAGACCGGCGAAGATGGAGCTTAGCCCATTGACGCCGAAGAGTAGGTCGGAGATGAAGGCGTATAATTCACAGATGCTGGAGAATACGTAGGAGACGATGTCAGAGACAAAGAATTATAGTCGGAACTTTCCAGATAATGGGGAATTTGTGGAGAGTAAGGAGGAGACGACGGTATCAGCAACGGCAAATGGAGAACCGAGGTGGGTGAAGAAGGTGGTGAGCATTTAAGTTTCTTTGACGTCGGTGAGTAGGTCGGAGATGAAGGCGTATAATCCATAGATACCGAAGAATACGTCGGAGACGATGTCGAAGAGAGAGAATTAGAGTCAGAACTTTCCATATGATGGGGATTTGCGGAGAGTAAGGAGGAGACGATGGCGAGTAAACGAGGGACGACGATTTCAGCGGCGGCAATTGGAGAACCGAGGTGGGTGAAGATGGTGACCGTTTGAGTTTCTGTGATAGTGATGGTGGTGGCGGTTGCTTGAATGCATGACGACGGTAGGGTTTAGGGTGCTTCATGATGGGTGATGAAAGGGTTTTGGATTAGGGCATAAGTGAGCGTGTTCTTTTTTCTGAGTTATTAATTTGAAGGAGGAAATTCAAGGGGAATGGATGGTAGTATTTATAGAGAATTAATTTTCGGATTGTCAATTGTAGGGTGGGTCTTCGCTTGGAGAACATATTATAATTCGAAGATCACATTGACGCTGACACCCATTGGAGTAGCGTTACCCTCTTCTTCTTCTTTTTTTAAATCTTTGTTTTTTTTCCCCCTTGCTTTTCATGTGACTTAAAGCTTGATCTCTTCCACTAATTTTTTCTAAAATAAGTTCAATTCAAAAGATTTAGTTGAATTTAACAAAAATAAGTTGAATTTAGTAAAATTAAGTTTAGAATTCAACAAAATAAATTCAGTTTATGAAACATAAGCTCAATTCAGTTGAGTTAAGTAAAAGCATATTTAGTTTAGTAAAACAAAACTTTAATATTTATTTCAGATAATTTTATTTTAGATGATTGTAATTAAAAATTTCTATTAAATTTTTTTTTGGTAAGAAGTAGTTGAAAAAGGCTATAGTTTTTCTTTTGTTTGTCTTAGTAATGGCGGTTAATTTTTTATTAAAAAAATTCTATTCATGTAAATTATTAGAGAAGATGCAATTCACACATAAAAGACTTTTAGTAATAAATTTTTGAAAAAAGTTTCTGTAATGAAGATCAATAGGAGTATTATATTTACCAAGTATCTTAATAGTCAAACCAAACCATGCTTAATTAGCTAGTACAAAGTGTCTCTCATACTTTTGTTGGTGTTAAAATAGTCTATATGACAAAAACACCTAGAAAAAAAAATATGTGTGACAAGCGAGATGTGATGATTAGGAATAACTTTTTGCTAATCAAGTTTGCTTAATAAAAATCCTACTAATTAGCTAATACATGTATTTTTTTAAAGGGAAAGTATAGGCAACCAAGCATAGGGAATGGCTTGCTCATCCTCATCCATACATCTATTCTCCCTCACCCCATACCCTATTCCTTTTCCCCATTTGGACAAGCAAGAAGGACACTCACAAAAAAAAATGATGATTAAGAGGGGTGAGGGTGGCTGGCTAGTGCAAATCAAAAGAGGGGGTGGGAGTTATTTTTTTGTTACTTTTATACTCCTCTGTTCCATCTTTCATCTAATTTTTACTACTTTACAAGCAAGGAAATTATAGAGAGAAAGAAGAGAGTGTTAGGTGGTAATTTTACTCAAGCAACTTGCTTTGGATTTTTCCTAAGGATCAAAGGACTAAAAGAAGATTTAGTAGCTACTTTAAGGTGTGGGTTCTCTTAATCCCTCATACAAAAATTAGTTTTAAAGTTAAAATATTTTATTATGATTTATATTGTGTTATTGATTTACAAGAGTTAGAGTGTTTCTTTACATGGTTAGTTTATTTTAAGAGTAATATTTTGAAGTTATGCATGCCATGTCTTACTAAGATATATGTCATGATTATTGAGATATATTACTTAAAGTTGCTTCCTAAGTTATCATGTATAAATGGTGGTATTAGTAAGTATTTGAGTTACTGGTTATGAAAAGTAGACTTGGCATGATGTTATGGTTGATGAATTAGAATGATGAAGTTTCTTACTTATCTTACTAGACATGTAGAATATGATTTTGCATTTTTAAAAAAATACATGAAGTGTTGTTGAGTTAGATGTTAGCATATGACTTTTATAATTGATTCTTGTGTGGGTTGTGATATCAGAAGATGTTTTAGAAGTTGATTGAGTTAGTGTGGTTTGGCATGGTCTTTTTGGATGAGTTAAATAGTTAAGGTATACTCTTGAAAATTAGTTAAATATGTGCATAGAAAATGATAGTTTTGCATTGTGATAAAATTATGTATGTACTCTTGATGTGGTGATGGTGTAATATTATGCTTGAAATTTTTTTTTTTTTTGAGAATAGAATCCCCAAGTTTTTAAAGAAAAAAAAAAGAGAGATTGTTAGTAATTAAATCATGAATTGTTACTTGATTGTGTAAGGAAGAAAAATACACAGAGTAGAGGCATAATAATAACAACATCCATACACCCAAAAAAAGGGAAAAAAGGCTACAAAAAAAAAAGAAAATAATCAAAGTAATCAACGGAACAGATTGATCATAGAAAAAATTGAAAGAACAAAATAAATGGTACGGATATATAAGTCATTCCTTAGTCACTCACAAAAGCATAAATTATATTGGATTTTATTTTGTTGTATCAAGACAAGGAAAACAACCATTTTAACAACGAAAACTCATCCGCATTGAGGGAAAAACCCATGGCTTAAAAAAATTGTCGGCAAACTCATTGTAATAAGAAAAATGTATATAACATTTGGATAGACCACATCACATATTACAAGCACGACACTCACAACTCTATTATTTTTTATTTTTTATTTTGGATTGGTGAGCAAGTCTAGTCTGCTAGGCCCCTATTGCAGAGGTACCCAGTGGACCTAAACGGACCAGGGGGCAGGAATGTCAAATCCCAAACCAAAGTCTAGGTGCACACACTCTCCTACACACGAATGCCCTGCAAATGTACCCCCCGGGTTTGAACCCGGGAGGGGGGGAGAACGTGTGGAGGGATGGCCATCCGACCATCTCTTCTTCTACACTCACAACGCTATTATACCTCTCACAATCCATCTACTATTTGAGTTACCCCTACTTTCACGAATCTATCTTCCTTATCAGCACACGTCCGCCTACTTGTGGTTTGGAGATGCCGAGATACAGCCACCAAATATGTAAGTCTTGCACCATCTCTCGTGACCTCGCCTTCATTATATTCAAGAGGAACCCTTTCTCACTTTCTCATATATCCAAGTCACTACTCCATTCCAATTAGAATTATAGAAATAATAACTTTCCTAGTACTGATAGAATTTTAGGAATTAAAAATATTCCATGCAAAATAAAACCTTCTAAAATGCTTTACATATTTTTGGACAAAGTATAGAACTTTGAAAGATTTGGAAGCTTCTTAATTTGCCTTGGCATTAGTATATTACTTTAAGATGATTAGTGAGCTTTCCTACTTTTTGAGTTCAAGCCAAAAAAAAAAAAAAAGAATCCGCACTCACCAAAAATGGGTAAGGGAAACAAAAGGAAAATTTGGATAGTGTGCATAATATCTCCTCCACCAAAAACGGAAGTTTGATTTTTTAAGTTAAGACACAAATTATCAAGAGTTGATTCGCTACTGCAATTAATGTACTTCTACTCAATTATGATCTAAACTATGTACACTACTGGAAATATCCGCTGATGAAGAAATGGTATCCCTATAAATTTGGGACTCTTATATTTTTGAAATATCCATTCTGTACAAAGTGTGGAAAATAAATATAAGTTTTACTAATATTGTTCAACAATTTAAATTTATAGAACATATCTTTATTTTCATACTATATATCAAATGGATTTCTAAAAAATGTAGAGTTGCCAAATGAAATATTCCTTAAAATAAAGAAAGAGAAAATCTTTTGTTCGTAAAAATTGGAATGACTTATTGGGACACAAAAGAATAAAAGAAATGAAATAAAAACATGTTTATTTTTTGGTGCAGAAGAGGGATTATGCCTGAAAATAGATATATTTGATAGAAATTTTCCTGATCCATGTGACACCTACACAATCTGCACCAAACACATGTCTAATCTCTCTAAGCGGAGCAGAAAGCATTGAAACGCTTAGAGTCCTATCAAGACCTAAACTAGTCAATCTGTCATCAACGTGATTCACCTCTTGGTAGCAGTAGGAGACTTTTACCTCCCAACCATGTTGATTAATTAAGTTCTCACATTGTTGGATTAAGGGGTGTAATCCTAGCTCCAACAACCATTGCCCTTCAGCATAGCTACCCCCACTAGTGAGCCAAGTTGCACACAAACATTCACGAAGCCCATGTTCCTAGCAATTCGACACTTGCTTGACATATACCGTAAAAGGGCTGTTAGAGAGTTGCTATTGGGCACAATTTACATTATCAAGATTTTGTCTTGAAAGGCCAGCTATACAAAAACTACGAACTATCAAGGACGCCTTAACATGCAGAGACATCTCTACTTATCTTCTGTTCCCATTGACTGCTCACCATGAACTATCGAAAGTGCAGTTTTGATGAAATTTGTAATTGAGGGGCCTAGCCAGTAAAACTCATCACCTACCCCTTTTCAGGCAAGTTCATACGATGCAATTTTTTTAAGTATTGGTCTCAGGAGGAGTTCAACAAACTCGTCCCACTCCTAACCTCCCGCAATGCTCTAATAATCCGCCATAACCTATTTGAGATGGTCAAGCATCACATAGAGTGTGGCGTGCGACAATAAGGGTTAGGGGTCTGCCCACTTATCAAGCTAGAATCTGGTCAACTTCCCATTTCTAACCGCCATAACCATCCCACGCTGGAGTTGCTATAGATTTTCTTCCACTCCACACCAAGTATTTGAGGGGTTAGTCTTCCCAAGTCTGATCCTAGGGGTTAACAAATTTGTTCCCTTGCGATAGTTGTGGATTAAAACCCTATCCCATTAAGTGTCAAGCTCATTTAACAAGCTCCAACCCAACTAAGTAAGATTTGTCCCATTAAGTTGATCGCCCGAAGGCCTAGCACCCCCATCTCCCTAGGTGGTGTGATTAACTCCCATGAGGCCAAATGAATGTTACGCTTTAAATTTGCGCCTTCTTATAAAGATCGACGAGTTTCCTATCCAGCTCATCACAAATTGATCTCAGCAAACACATAAACCTGATCATGGATCCTTTAATAGGTGGCCTATGTTACACGTCCATGCAAGGTGGACACCTACAAATAGCAACCCAGATCATCAGTTTCGTGGCATATCTAAAATGCTACAAATATTATCTGCAACATTCTCTTTTGTGTTTGCCAAAAAGAAAACATTTGACTTTTGAACACTGTAACCTGACACTTCACAAAATCGATCAAAGTAAGTTTTAATCAATGGGGCTTGCTCGATACTTGCCTCCCCAAACAGAACAATGCCATTTGCAAAAAATAAAGCTGGAACCTTAGGTCTTCCTCAACTTGTTGGGAAAGGCTTCCATGTACTCTTACATTCCTCCTCCTTAATAGGTTGGGAGAGTTTCTCAATGCAAGCTACAAATATTTAAGGGCACGGCAGATGTCTTAGACGAATCCCTCAAGAGGGGGCAAAAATGGGTGTAGGTTCCCCATTCTAAATAATTATAATACCTCGAGTATGGTTTAAAAGGATTGAAGTGACTACTTATATCACCTAAGTCCAAAGATGTTTTGGGACGCCAACTCTTAAGAAATCCGCAGTTAAGTGTACTTGTGGTGGAGAAATATTATGATGGGTGACCTTCTGGAAAGCTTTTCTGACAGTGTGTGAGCGAGGACAAAGCACGCCGGAAAAACTTGTGGTGATTTATGGACCAGTCGACGATCCTTGAAGCCATTATTGGTAATTGTTCGTGACCCAGGAAGGGCCAAAGCGTTACAAGAATACTAAGAGAGCATGTCAACACACATAACATGATGACCTTCACTAGTAATTCCGGAAGTCTCCTATCCATAAGCGTGTCCCGAATGAAAAATCTAATTTTGATTTGTCATACGCTTTTTCTAAATAAATCTTGATCTCCATATGCCTTTTTTGTTCCCGCTTTTCTTCCACATTGAGTTCATGATTTCCTACATGATAGCAATGTCTCCAATTTATCAACCGCGCACAAAGGTGAATTGCATTAGCAAGATCAGATTAGCTAAGAAAATCTTAATGAGTATGTAGGCTAGACCTGACTAACTTTATTAGATGAACTATTTTATACTAAATCATGCAAAAACTTCCTTTAAGATGTTGTGAGAATCATATCAAATCGATTGGTCTACTTGAGATTTGTTTTACATCTTAGTTAGTGATGCTAAAAGACCAACATCAGATATTAACAAATTCATTCGAAAGTCAAAATCAATTAATGTAGTAGAATTTGATGGGGTTGAGAAACGTTTTGAACATGCTTTTGTTGCTAATACAAATATTAGCTCGGTCAAAAGCCTCTAGACCCTAACAAGGATAAGATGACGATAATGACAATTGTGGAGGCCTTCAGTGGTAGTGAGGGTTAACAATGTTGATGTCGAAGGTGCTAATGGGTGAAGACCTTAAAGATGACAATGATTTGATGTGAGAGATGACGAGTGGACCGAGTAAGGTAAGTGAAAATGCATGCAAGTGATGATCATTTTCTCTAAAAGCCTAAGCCTGACTAATTGTCACTACTACTTTCAAAAAGTATACCTAAATATTTACTACAAAAATGCAACATGGATGACAATGAATAAATTCCCAGAAGGAGAACAAGTTCTCGAAAATCTCATTGGGCAAAGGAATTAAAAATTGGATTGAAATGAATATGATAAATATAGTAATTCAAGCTGAAAAATGAAGGAGATATACAAAAAACCTTCCATATATATATATATATATATATATATATATATATATATATATATATAAAGCCACATAGTGTGTAATGATGTATAAAGTTATTGAAATTGAACATAATATACAACCTCAAGAATTAATCTCATAATTTAATTTTTTTTTTAAATTATTGAACCAAACAACCTTGTATTCATTTTTCTTTTACAATTTTCTCAAGAGAAAGCAACCTTACTCCAAATTTGAAGCTTTTTGACAGGGACCTCTGTAAGTTTTTACCTTTCACCAGCGGGAGGTAAAATGAGGCAGTGCAATTCACTCATAATAATACTCTTCAGCGAAATTCAAATCCAAATCTAAATTCCCCTGAAAACGAAAGCCTATAATATATATGTAGAAGCACATACTTTTAAAAAACATATCAATAAATAAATATTAAAAATAAAATATATAATAAATATATTCAAAAAAATATTTATAAATAAAATGTAAGTGCACTGATAATTTGC
>JACYFF010031957.1:12830391-12841458 GCA_017589665.1 Selenicereus undatus | reverse complement strand
CACACACACACACACACACATATATATACATATATATTTATACATATATGTGTACACACACACACACACACACACACACACACATCTATATATGTATGTATGTATGTATTTGTATATATGCAAACAGTTATGTATGCACATATACATGTACGTATATATATGTGTATGTCCCTGTCTCATAGTCTTCGAAGATCCCCCACTGTACAACATCACAAATGTATGCATGCCCACTAACTTGTCCTGGTTTACCCGGGTATGTAGTCGTGTCTGCTTTCATTGACCAGCAGTGGTCGTGGTTGCTAAGCCATACATTTACTTGTCGTGTGGTTGTGCAAGAAGGAGGCTGGGACCAGCTGCACAATGTTGTTGTTGCCAATGATGCAGAGGATGAAGTTCCGCCCGATACCATGACACTTACCCGGGGCGAGGTCAGCATCCCACCCCTTACCCAGGTATGCGGACATCACGGACACAGACACACACACTTCATGTTTCTATGTGTACCCACCCACTTGTGGTGCTCTACCCGGGCGTGTCCTTCTGTCTGCCGTGGTGTAGCATGAGGTGTTTTTTGGTGATCAGGATCATATGTTGTTCATGCAACGTGCCTGCAGGTAGGAGAATGAGAGGCGATGGACGATACTGTCCTCCGTACCGATGCAGCGGCGGCAGCGGCCGTAGAGACTATCACTCCTCCCCCGGGCGAGGGTGGAGAGCCTCCATTGCCATAGGTACGAGGAAACACTGATGTACACCTACGTACATGTACATTTAATTAATGAACTGTACACATGGGTGTGTACGTGGATAGTAGAGGATACTACTTTATCTGTTGTTATTGGTGACAATGCGGGTGTTATGGTTGTCGGGGGCAACAGGAATGTGCGATGGAGCTCGTACGAGAAATTGATGTGTCGGCATCCTCTACAGTGCCAGGAACGACGGAGCCAATCTCAGGTAACTTGTGTCCGACTTCTACTACTTCATCTCTGATTCGTAGGTGCGTGTCTACATTTGTATGTATATGTCGGGGCGTGTGTCATCGTTTGTGTCAATGTGTACTCCCCATCAACTTAGTTACGTTACTGGTGTTGGCGTGCAGTTCGTGTAGGCGGGGAGCAGGTGACTGCTATGGACATCAATGCCGCGAAGGCTATGCGACACCTCATGTAAGCCACCTCGAGCTTCGGGTAGGTATGTGTTCATAGTTACATTTGTGTAATGACATGTGCTTTCCGTTAAGGTGAGCGCAGGTCGACGGTTAGGAGGGAGTCCGTCGGTGCAACCGAGGTTACCCCTGATAGTGACGACATGCCACGTACTTCATTCGTTGGTGATGGCGGTGATGCATCCGATACGCAGGTACAAGAACCCCATTTTCGGTGAAATGTATGTTCAACTATATGCAGAAGGGTGTCCATGGCAGTACTTACGTACTGTCCTATCAGAGGACACGAGATTATTTACCTGTTTCTGTTGTTCTTAGATTAAGATGTTGATGCTACTCTTAGTGTCATCCTCGCCGCATTGGCCATGCATGACATGATGGAGTTTGTGGACGCCACGGAGAGGATGATGCATACTCTGTCCAGATGAGCCACGATAGAGTCAGTTGAGGTACGTTGACCTCCTTCCCCCCCCCCAAATTTGTTGTGCTACACCGGAAGGGCATTGCCTCACTCGTTAATTTAAATAGAGGCCACACGTCATCGATGTTCCTGGGCAGAATGAGGTGCCGCCGGATCGGGTGGAGGCCGTAGCAGTTAGGGACGTTCATGGTCGCCCACAGGTACAGACCACACAATCCCCATGTACTAATGCAAGTGGGACGTGCATGGCTGACGCCGCTTTGCTTCGTTGTTTTGAGTTGTGTGTAGGAAGAAAGGGACGAGGAAGGGGACGATGTCGAGGGCTATTCGGAGATGGGTCCGCACACAGCATCTGTTAGCCCCAGCACTGCCCCATTCGAAGCCGACCGGCGAGAAGTTGTGCAGGTTCGAGTTCTTCTTCCACTCCCGCACAGCGGGGTGATTACGCAAGTGCATGTGTACGTATCTGTGAACGCATACATTCACACATACTTAACTGCACATGGCTTTACGATGACGAACACGTATGCTACTATTGTGTGCTCATCACGCTGTCCACGGCGTGCTTCAACATGGAAAACATTGCCCTATGGACATATGCGTGATTCGCAGGTCGGGGTGTCCAGAGCATGGGAGAAGCGTACGCGTTGGAGACGTGATGTGGCTGGTTCGGCATCCACATAGCCAACGTTTCTGAACACGGTATGATTGTGTACAATTTTTTTGCGCGGGTTATTTGTCGCTATCATGACTATGTCGTTGTTCTCTAGCAATTACGCTAACGTCATATTCTTCTCCTCTAGGTTGTCCAAAGGTACTTGCTGAGTCCGTTAGAGGGGGAGGATGCGTACCTATTGGCTCGTGTGCAGGAACAATGCTGGTCGTTCAGGATGTTGTCGGATTGGTGAGTGACGTTGTAATGCCGGTTCGGCCCATGTAATTCAATTCTGTTGTCCCCTGTCGATTGTGCATCCTGGCCATATGTCCCCCAATGCTACGTCTTATGATGACCGTCATATGGCAATCACATGTGCAGGCAACAACAGTTGGACGTAGGTGGGACGCAAAGCATTTGCACACTGGACGTGAAAGGGTTAGTGAAGGTCGTCCCTCGCAGAGATCCAGGGACAAGGCTGGGGATTTTTGCATAAATGGGTTTGCGATTGACCACTACAGCGTCCTCCTCCACAAACAACAATGTGCACATCCAAAGTTCTGTCGGCTGACAATATTCTTAAAGTCGCATCAGTTGGTAAGTTTCGTTCGTAGCATAAACACCCTGTTCTGACCCATTTCCTACAGTTCCTGATGGAGTCATGTTTCACATAATTTCAATTCTTCTGCTAACGGACCCCCCATGTATGCACATGTAAGACGGAGTGGAAATTGTCCCCGGATGGGAAGAGCTTGGATGTCCTGATCAAGACTCAGCTCAACCCAACGGTGGAGTAGGTGAGTCCGCGACGATCATGTCCATTTACACACTTACCACATGTATGCTGGCTGTGATATGTAGTACACCTGACAATATCCTCGCAGGTGATGCTGCCGTTGTACGATGAGCATGCCGACATTGGCTGCTTATTGTTGTGGATCTGCGGCGCAGACGGTTCGATGTGTACGATTCGTTGCCCCCCAACTCGGCCTGACCACCAGCACAAACGCACCGCATTTGTCACTCGAGTGGTACGTCCCTCCATTATGTATGTGCATGTCATGGCATGCCACACCATTGTCATTAACGATTGTGTGTTCCCATGCAGAAAGTCGTCGTCAGTGTCCCTCTCATGAAGGTGGACATGTACACGGACATTGTGGGGTGGCCTGTCCTCAACCCCAGTTGCCCTACACAGTCCAAGTATAACACCTAACTATATGTCCCCGATCAATGGTCCTTTATGGTGTGCGCCGTTAACGCTCCGTGTATTTGTTTTGGTTTTGCAGTGGGTACGACAGTGGTGTGCTCGTTATGTTGTTCATGGACGTGTTGGCCCTCCAGGAATACACGCTTTGCTTCTCGCATGACGATATGCGAGCACTCGGGGAGAAGTGTTTGATGGACCTCTCGCGGGGCAGAATTAGGAACTTTCCCCCCTCCCCTTGATGGTCGCCTATAAGGGAACTTGGATTGTGTTGCTGGTTTTATAATGTTATTTGGTGTTTTGGGTGCGTGCATTTCAGAAGCAAACCCCCTCCCCCCACCCACCATGCGGACCGCAGTTCAACCCCGCCCCTAGTATGAATGCACCAACATTGCAGTGAACGATGCAGTACATCTGCCCAAACGAAGGCACATGTTGGCGCCCGGACACACTGCTCTTACCCGACCAATACGGACGGTGTACCTGGGTAAGCCGAGGTGGGTGTAGTGGCAAACAGTATGGGGTTGTTGTTTCAATCGTACGTAGCAGGGGATGGTGGGATAGGCAGAATGGCTAAACATATATATATTATAAACAGCAACAACACTACATACAAAAGCACATATTACTAAACCTATATACACACATATGTATGTTGGCATTTACAAATGCCTGGCTTTTGGACATGAACAACAGTGGAGCAAAAAAAGGTTCCTGTCTTTGGTAATGTACGCGTTCCGTATGTTCCATGATTGGGATCCCAAGGTACGTATCGTATGGACGGTGTAGACAACTGAAGTGATGCTGTCGTTGCAAGCCAATGACATCACAGTGGTGAAGTGCAGCTAAGACGGTGTTGTTGTTGTATGTTGCACTCCCGGGAACAACATCTTCAGCACGCACATGTACGTACGCCCCAGCATAAGTATACCAAAATGTACAAAGCTCCCCCCAATAATTACAAACAAATAAAATGGGTATATCAAGACAAAAAAACCCTCCCCATGGGGATGCCCAAAATAGAACCCAAAAAAATCGGCCTTTTGGGGTGTGGCCCCCCTACTGGGCCACCATTCGGAGCAACAGGGACAGCAACATGACCACCGATGTCACAATAGTCAACATCTAGGTGGTGGTGGACCGCTTCGTAGCCCTTAGGTCCTCAGTCAACTGCATATGGGTCACCTCGGACGACTTAAGTTCCAGGCCACTCTCCAACACCCTTGCCTTCAGGTTGTTAACAGAATATTGCAATCGCGAAATAACAATGGCCTTATTCTCCCATGGTGTACTCCGCGTTAACCACATGTCATGCTCGCATGTTCTCTACGGCCGACCCAAAATTAGGCAATGAAGATCAGACGCACACACAAATGCAAGGGGACATAAATCAACAGTAAGGATGTGGAAGTTTATCTCACGACAAATAGAATGACGTTTGCCTGGTACATCGGGGTCGACCACACACTGAGCGGGTTCTCCACATCCACAGATGATCACAAACTCTGTTAACCCTGATGTCTTCATCCCGGGATGGGAACCGTTGTAATTGATTGGGGAGGTTGCATCAGAAAGTAGTTGGGCAGCCATAGCATTGGGGTGGTTGTGGAGGAGGGCAGATGGAAAGTGGGAATTTAATGAACACAGTGGATACATTTATACTGACTGGCATATGCGAGGAGTGTGGGCATGAGGGCAGGGTTGATGGCGCCACTTTCTCGCGCCAAAATAATGCACTGATTGATTTCCATTTGTGAAGTTGAGAAGGCCACGCAATCCCATTGCAGGGATGTGTACTTCCACTGGGGTGGGAAATTAAGAGGGGCCCCCACTGTGGTAAACTTCCCCACATCCCTCACAGAGGGGACCTGTTTGACTGTGAGTAATGAATGGACCCTACATGGTTTGGCTCTTTGTGCGCAACATATGACACAAGTTCCTCGCCTCAAACTATGTTGTTTTAATGGAAATAAAAACTCAACATAATCTTTTCAATTCCCTTACTCACTCATTTGCATGGAATGAATGAATGAATGAATGAAGTAAATTCTATTGATTCTTTCGTTCATCTACATGAGATGTTATGAACTTAATATCATGTATGGAAATTGAAAGTAAGACAAGATATGCGCGTACCTATTTATGAAGAACATGGTTGACAAAAATGAGAAGTGAATGTATGAGAAATGAGTTTGTAATCTTCCATACATATGTATTCTGCTTGTACAATAACGACTTTCTATTTAATCGTGCATACATGGGTGCTCTTAATATACTAAAACGAGTACCGTAATCAGCATCGCACCACTATGGACGCATACAACCACATCGTGCTCGTACAACAAGAATGCATGCAAAACAAAATGGTTGACAACGTCTGGGGAAAGCAAAAAATGGACCCTTTGCTTAAGCAGTGAATCCCACATGTGGGGGTTACAAGTAGGGAATGCAACCTACCTCACAATCATGCCGCACAACAAAAATCGGGCATATGACACAAACCATTAGGGGTACACAATCACAACTGATTCATTTGCCAACATCTGAACATACAAAGTTAGGTAGCAGTCTTATATATGCACAGAGAGGACCAAGGTACGCAAACACCCCCACATATGAGCATCTCATCCACCGTGAACGAAGATGACCGCCCCATCACCATCGCTCGTGCCGCAGCTTAACACACCCTGGATTAGTACGCCTCACATGGGCGGAGTTCAAATGACCTACACAATCAGAAGTAAGTTCACAACAAAGGATATGGTGAACCATCCCTTCCACGTGCGGAGCTCGGCATGAAGTTTCAAATCCATGGCCCGGTCTTCATCCTGCATGAAGTGGTGGTCATTTCGTTGAATTCTAATACTGTCACGCACCTGCCGGACCTCTTTCGCAAGCTCGTCTATCACGTTCCTTGCTTACTTTGGGTAGTCAAGGTCAATCACGTTCAGGAACGGACTACAAGAGAATCGCCTATTTGTGACCGAAAAAGCTGTCACAAATTGTAAAAAATCAGTCACAAATGACGTTTGTGACCGCCTTTGTGACCGATTCTTACGGTCACAAAACCCTTGGTTAGAAATTGAATTTGTGACCGATTCAGTCACAAATTAAGACGCGATTTGTGACCGATTGTGTGGTCAATATTTGTGACCGAATTTGTGACTACCTTTTTCTTCCACATCGTTTTCCAGATGGCTTTCGCGGTGAGAATTTAAGTCAAACTTGTGATTGACTTTGTGACCGAATATGAATTGTGATCGATTTTGTGACTTATGTAAGTCACATAATTTGTGACCGCGATTGTGAGTGCCGTGTGTTGCGACTGATTTTGTGACCGAGTTTGTTGAAAATGTGCCATTCTTGTGATCGTATTTGTGACCAATTTTGGTATGGTCAAAAAATATTTGTGATTGACATTGTGACTGCGGTCCGTTATGAATGCATTTATGACTAACTTTGTTGGAAATTATGCTTCGTTGTGATCATTTTTGTGACCGATTTTGAAAATTGAAGAATAATTTATGACTGCTTTTGTGACCATTTTTTAAGTAATAGCTTGAGAAGTACATTTGAAATATAATCATCTCCCTGAATTTACAAAACGCTGACTACACATTTATATATGCATGAAAACCACATTCATGCTTCCATAACAACCAAAGCTTCATATTACATAATAACTGAAGTAAGATCTAACATAAATATCTTCACATTAAACATATTAGTCTAAATTACAATAATTCAACTACATTTAAAGTGTTTCAAACCACAAGTCAAGTCATCAAACATTGTTACCATACAAATCATTTGTCATTCTTATTCGCATCCTCATTCTCTGGTTGATCATCATTGTTGTCGTCATCATCATCATCATCATCTTCATCTTCATCTCCATCTTCATCCTCTCCATTACCACCACTATTGCTTCCAATTCCATCATTTCCAACACCAACATTGGTGGATATTGGAATTGTAAAATTCATTTGCTGCATCAAAGTTTGTAAAAGTTTTGTGGTCTCAGATAGTTTTTTCTCGACCCGATGCAACCTCTTTTTTAACATTTTCTTTTATTGCTTCTTTTTTTCAAATAGTTCAATAGAAACTTTAGTGGTAGTAGGTGGACTGGTAGTAGAAGCACATGAATCCTCCATTCTAAATCCAAAAATTTTACCTTTCTTGGTGAGGCCAACAGCCTCCTTCCAAATAGTCATATGAGTTTCCATCGACAGTTGAGGAAGTGGTGTTCCTTGGGAAGTAGAACCTTCACCTTGAGTAGATGTTTGGATCTCTGAAAGTCTTTTTTTTTATACTTCTCCTACATTAAGAAGAATGTAAGTATTTTTGTTAATTTAAAGATCAAAAGAGTAAAAGAAAATTATAGTGAATATGAGAATCTGTAACAATCCTCTGAACCCTAGGACTAGGAGTGTTAGTGTTTCTTAATTCCTGGGGCGCAACGGACAGAGTTTCCCCTAAAAACTGGCCATTTCTCAGGCTTAAAGGTTTACATTAAATCCCCTGCATTGAATACAAGCAAACAAGGATAAATCAAATCAAGCTCAACGGCTATGCGCCGGATACCACAACTCTATGGGCCACATGTCCAAGGTAAACCATTCAATAAAGTTCACTAATAGAAAAGAAATGCAAAGTACAACTCAACGGATTACACATCCGGAGTACTCCACATCCCAAAAATAAACAATTTAAGTGGATATGAAGTGTGAAGAAAACTGCATTGATGTTCCACATCACATAACCAAAACAAGCCTTGGAAATTAAACAATTCAGCTTGAATTCCTTGGAAATTAAACAATTTAGCTTCAAGTATGAGAATGTTCCACATCACATAACCAACACAAGCCTGGAAGTGTAAAGAAAACTGCATTTGTAAAGAAAGCTTCAAGTGCGCATTTGTATAAAAATGTTCTACATCACATAACCAACACAAGCCTTCAAGTTTAAATTCCTCTAAAATTAAACAATTCAGCTTCAAGTACAGATATAATTCTTTAAGGGAAGTGTATATATACCTTAGAAGCTAGTCTAACTTCAAAATAAATATAATATGTTCCGTTCTCCATTATGAGCTTCTTTGAGAATTTTAGATTGCCATTAACTAGATCCCTTTGCATCAAAACTGGTGATGGCTTATTCGATCTAAAATATGTATTTGCTGACATTTTCTTCTTTTGAACATGTATTCAAATACTTGCTGACATTTATCAAAACAAAACATTCAATGTGTATGTGTAAAAATGAAACTCGTGAAAACAACCTCCTTCAATCTCTCCTAATGTTGATTTAAGTTCTTGAGCATACAAATTTTCAATGAAATAAGTCACTTACATATGCCTCTTTTGACTTTTGATCAAAAAATGATTGATCTTTTCTCCTAGAGTGGGTGAGTGCAAATGATTCATCAATAGTTGGCTCTCTTTGTAATTTTTCCGTCTACATACAATTAAAAGTAGATTCATGATTATGAACACAGGTAAATAACTTTAGTTAGTTAGTCAAAATCAACGCATATGTGCGAAAAAATATATATAAATTTATATTACCAATCTCTTCCTATGGTCAGAATGGGGAATTGATCCACCATAATGTACAGATGAACCTACTCCCAACGGTGATGTTCGATTCGTCTTGCCTAACATACTTTTCCCTTTGAATTCTTTAGACTTTCAATATGCACATAAGCCATCATAAACATCTTTGCTTAGCCACACAGGTTGTTTTCCACTTTTTCGAATCTCAAATGTCATTCTTTTTAATCTTGATGATCCACGAAACTCGAAAACTCTCCTAATCTCATGAGCATGCTCATCATCCCACCAAAATTTTTTCTAAAAGTAATCCAAAATTATAAGCACAGGTAAGTATGTGAAAAAATATGTACCAAATATTTTTTTTCTTTTTTTTTGGCAACTATTAGGCAACTTACTTTGAATTTATCAAACCACACATTTCGCACTTCAATTGGTATTTCCTTCCAAGTATGATAAGGTGAATCAAACTTACTTCTCATGATATTAGAGAGGGCATGAACGACGTGAGTATGGTTTGGGTAGAATTTGCCCAAACAAAAAAAAAGGAAACATATATTCATAAAAAGTTCATTTTGCAATGTTGCTTTTTTGAAAAAAAACAATCAACGCAAAAAGTAAGTACTTACTCTTTTCCTCTTGGAGAGATCTTCATCTTGGTTTGTCGCTGGACATCTTCAATAGGTTGGGAAACTTCTTGAGAAGGCTGAGAAGTTTCAGGAGTAGTTATAGGAGTAGGAATGCTTGTTAGAGTGGTGGTGTAGGTACATGGCCAAAAGAAAGGTGGGTTGGTTGGATAATAGACAATTGGGTCTTTGGCAGGGCATGATTATAAAAAGGTGGAGAGCTTGTAGGGATGGAATTTTGGGTGGGATGTATGGTAGGAGCAATGGTAGGTGAAGGGGTAGATGCGGGAGTCCCTTGAGAAGAAGTAAAAGTGAAACGAAACTTTTTCTTGGTACGGCTTTTCTCTGACATCTTTCATGGGAAAAAAATTCATAAACAAATAAACACAAAACTGGTAATTGTCAAATGTAGAAATCACAAACATGATAGGTACTCTTGGAAATTAACATAAAATCATACAAACATACATAAATACGACTATCACAAAAGAAACAAGATTGTCTTTACTAACATTAAAATTATAATCATCAAAATTATTACAAATGACTACTAATCATGAAAATTATAACAAATGACTACTCATCATCATCCTCATCATCTTCATCACCTTCAAGCTCTACATCATCTTCAACTTCAGTGTCATCCTCATCAGCAAATTCTTCTTCTTCTTCTTCCTCTTCCTCGTCCTCCTCTCCCTCCTCATCCTCGTCATTCTGATGAGTCATTAGTGTAACATCTATATCAACTTCTTCATATCCATCATCCCCGAGGTTATCAATTTGAACATCATCTAATATAGTAGTAGCATTAGACATACTCTCCTTTTGATAAGCACGTTGCAATGTGTACTTGCTATCCACTCTAGATCTAGGAGTAGTTTTTATAACCACCCACCAATCTTGGTTGTCTCTTCTTCTCATCGGATATGGCACGTAATACACCTGAGTTGCAAAATCCGCAAATATGAATGGATCATATTTCCTATACCTTTGAGTGTGTCTAGTCTCTATGATACCAAAATCTTTATGCACCCTTGTACCACTATTAGGGGTGTTGTCGAACCAGTGACAACTAAACAAAACACACTTTTTAATTGGCTCTCCCGGATATTCAATCTCAACTACATCTTTCAGAATCCCATAGAAATCACTTTCAACGCCACCTTCTCCAGCTCCTTTAGCACAAACTCCACAGTTGTAAGTTTTTTTGTCTTCATTCCAAGCTTCTGTGTGGAACTTATAACCATTGACTGTATACATAGGCCATGTATTCGCAAGTTTTAGAGGTCCCAATGCTAACTGACACAAATATCGATGACGTTCCGTATCATACATTTGCATCATATCCACCTAATAAATAAGAAAACATAATTTAATTACTCAACTAAGCAACACACACACACACACACACACACACACACACACACACACACACACA
>JACYFF010031957.1:12795338-12830381 GCA_017589665.1 Selenicereus undatus | reverse complement strand
ACACACACACACACACACACACACACACACACACACACACACACACATATTAATTTAATAGCTTACCGAAGTAATACATTAGCATCAACTTACATTATTTCTAAACCAGGAAGCAAATTGTGTTGTGATTAAAGCGTCAACCTGTTGATCAGAAAGGTATGGGTTGTCTTCTCTTTTTTCTTCAGTGAAGAAGCTGCAAAGTGCAGCACTCCTTTTTAGGGTTAAGTACGTATTAAATATATTTTGAAAGAATGTATTGAAATATAAAATATTAATAACTAACCCAATATAAAGTTGTACTTTCTCGTAGTTTAGTAGAACATGAAGATGAGCAACATTATATTCTTCATCAATCAATCACCGCGGTGTTACTCGCCCACTGGGAAGACCTTGTCGACGAAAAACTAATAAAGTTGGTTGTGCATCATCCTGCTCAACTTCATCCTCATTTCTTTTATTTCTATTCCGCATACACGGCACATTAGATGCGAAATAGTATGTGCAAAAGTGAGATGTTTCAAGATTAATGTACGCCTTGCATATTGAGCCTTCTACACGGGCCTTATTCTGCACCATTTTCTTTAATAAGCCCAAAAACCTACGATATAATTTGCCATACATGTTAGCAAATGTAATTTAATTATGAAAATATTTCAAAAAGTTGTGTATAAAATAATAAAAAGTTACCTCTCAAAAGGATACATCCAACGGTATTGGACTGGTCCTCCTAATTTTGCTTCATAAGCCATGTGTACAAGCAAATGGTCCATGCAATTGAAGAAACCAGGAGGGAAGATACACTCTAATTTGCACAAGGTCACATCAATATTCTTTTCCATTTGGGACAGTTTCTCCTCATGCAACACCGTTGAGCATAAGTCTCTAAAGAATTGACTAAGTTTAGTAAGAGGCTTCCATATTTGTTCAGGAAGTGCATTGAATGCAATTGGAAGTAATGATTGCATGAACACATGGAAATCGTGGCTCTTCAAACCGCTTATCTTGGTCTTATCAACATCCACACATTTAGCTAAATATGATGAATAATTATCCGGCATTCTCAAATCCTTCATCCATTAGCAAATAGCCTTTTTTTCCTACATTGAAAAGCTAAATTTTGCCTTTGGTTTCACAATTTTGCCATTGGCCAACTCCTTAAGCTCTAATTCTTTGCGCCTACAGTATAATTTCAAGTCCATTCTTGCTTTGACATTGTCCTTTGTTTTGCTATCTGTATCCATAATTGTATTGAAAACAGCATCCAATACATTCTTCTCTATATGCATAGCATCCAAATTGTGCGGAAGTAAGTTAGTCTTCCAATATGGCAATTCCCAAAATATACTTTGTTTGGTCCAGTTGTGAACTTGTCCAAAACCCTCAATGACAAAAGGTCCATTTTCAGTCACCTTAGGAAGGTGTTGCACAGTTTGCCATATTGTTTCCCCATGTAGTCTAGTAGGAGGCCTACTAGTTTCACTTTTGTTCTTTGTAAACGCATCTTTATTCCTCCTAAATTGATGATCCATTGGCAAAAATTGTCTATGACAATCAAACCACGTTAGCTTCCCTCAATTCTCTAAACGAAAGGCTTTGGATGAGGACATACAAATTGGACAAGCTAATTTTTCATGCGTACTCCACCCAGACAACATGCCGTACGCAGGAAAGTCATTAATAGTCCACATCAATGCAACCCTCATTTGAAAATTTTCCTTCCTAGAAATGTCATATGTTTGGACACCTTCATTCCATAAGATTCTCAAATCATCTATCAAAGGTTGTAAATATACATCTACGTTGGCCTTGGGATTTTTCGGACCAGGAATAATGCAAGTCAAAAAGATATAAGGTGTACTCATACACATTTCTGGAGGGAGATTGTAAGGAGTTAGAATGACTGGCCAACATTAATAGGGCTTTGCGTACTGTGATGAAAATGGAGAGAAACCATCGGCACATAAGCCGAGTCTAACATTACGTGGCTCAGAGGCAAAATCAGGCCAAATTCTATCAAAATATTTCCATGCTTCTCCATCAGATGGATGACATAAAACAACAGGCTCTCGAGGATTTTCAAAATGCCATCTCATATGTTGAGCAGAACTATAAGATGCAAATAATTTTTTGAGCCTAGGAATGATAGGAAGATAATGCATTCTTGCTAAAGGCACATCCTTTTGTTTTCTCTTTTTTTTGGACTTACGCACCCTATATCGAGGAGCATCACAAAATTTGCATTGTTGTAGATATGCATCATCTTTATAATACAGCATACAACCATTAACGCAACAATCTATTTTTACGGAGAGCCCCAATTTTCTCACTAACTTTTCTGCATCGGAGAACTTACTTGGCACATAATTCTTAGATGGACATGCTTCTTTCATAAGTTGTACAACTTCATTAAAACAACTCTGTGACATATTGTGCTCGGATTTAATACTCATCAATCTAAGAGCAACTGATAACTCAGAATGATTAGTGCAATCATCCCACAAAGGACGTTGTAATGCATTTAACAAATCATAAAACCTTTGTGCATCTGGATTAGGAGGTTCTGGAATATGTTGATTAAAAGCGTCTTCAACCATTGTGTGATATGCATCATTGGACATAGCATGATTTTCGGAAGAAATACTAGGTGGACTATGATGCATGTTTACTTCTTCACCTTCAGGGGGTTGAAGTTCCCCATGTGATGTCCAATACCAATATCCACTAGTGAACCCTTTCTTATATAGATGAACCTTAACTTCTTCCAGTGGTAGGAATTTTGTATTCTCACACTTCGCATAAGGACACCTATATACTTTCTCCCTCAAATACACAGGAAGGTTTCTTGCAATCATGTCAAACTCATTACCCCCTGCGACAAACTCAGGTGTTAATCCACCTCTATTGGGAAAAAGTCTACTAACCATCCACCTACGATGCTCCGGAATTTCCATATTCTGTTTAGATTAGAATAAGTTATTTCGTTAGTTTTTTTTCAACTATTAATAATAGTATAGCATATTAAATTAAACAGCATAATACACATAACAAATGTATCAAAGTGCACATAGCTTCTTATATGAAAGCATAATTCTCACACTTAACAACCACATGCAGACATAAAACCGAACACCCAACTTGTAAATTATCGTACAATCACAATATGCTATCAAAGTTGCATCTCCTTTTCTTCCCCGATGAACCCAGTGTGTAAAGGTAAAAACTAACCATATCCATCCCAAGTGCAAAGTTTAACTACTCAGAGAATTATTCACTCACAGAAGCTACCGCACCATTATACTAACGCAAAAGAGCAAGAAGGTTGAGACACATGCCGACAGAAATCATATAAGCAAAAAATCAAAATCATTACAAGTGGGCCATTTTCGAATCAAGCAAGTAGGAGCAGGTAGTAGATTGTGGGTAGCTTAATTTACAATTTCATGGCCTTCATTCTAGTTATGTTGAATCAAGCAAGTAAGAGCAGGGAGTAGATTGTGGGTAGATTGTGGGTAGTTTAGCCCAACTTAGGAAAAATAAGTTTAATTTTAAGAAGAGACAAATCAAAAGTGTTTTCACAATCCTATATAGACTCTAACTTCCGAGAGTATATATTATAACAACCGTAAACTCTATTTATATAAAACTCCATTTTATGTGAGTCTTATAAGCTATAACAACTCTAAACTACATTTTCGAGGTTTTAATTAGGTCCATTTGAGTAGAAAGATTGGGAGCACAAGTTAAACTCTAAATATTTTAAGTTCATGTTGATCATTAAAAAGTTATAACAAAGGCTTTGAAAAAAAAAAGAAAAGAAGAAAAAGTGTGACAATTGGTTAAGGCATCATCTCAAGGATCAACTGAGGCTTTGGACTCTTTTTGTGTTGGGCTAGGCAAGAAATGAAAAGTTTTGAATTTTCCCTCAAAATTTCATTTTTCAGGCGAAAGGCCCATTAAGGATATTTAAAAAAAAAAAACAGTTCTAATTCGATAGCAAGCTCTTCATATTTTGAGGTGGAACTTTCTAATTCCTTTTGATTTAAAGGTTGAACATTGCTTACTATGATGAGATGATGAGTCATAACTTGACAAATAGTAGGTTTTTTTTTTTAAGAAGAAGAAGACAAATATTAGTTATCTACTTATCTGCAATTTTGTCTCGATGAATCACATCTTTCACTTTCATATACTATATATTTTTTTTTGATACTTTCTTATCTATGTATGCTCAAAGATTTGTTTTAAGCAATTTTAAGATTTTTCTTCATGAGATTGTCTATAGGCACACCGCAAATATTAAGTCATATTTCTCACATTTCCATTTTACTTCATCCATTCTAAAACAATTGCCTACTTGGACATTTTGCAACCTCCAATACAGCATTTTGACCATTAATTTTTAACAATATATATTAGCAAAAATTATAAGATTATATTCTTATGAAATTTTATTTTTTTAAAGGATTCTTCAGCAGGTTCATATCATAAATCAATTTATATTTTGATAAATTAATGATCAAATTTATGAACTTTAACCTCAAAAGTCAAATATAGACACTTTTTTTTGAACGCATGGAGTAATTTTGATTTTTTTATATAAAACTTTCATGTTTTAGTTAAGATAATTGTACTTAAGACATGTTATAAACATAAGCAATGTTGAGAGTGACTTCTGCAAATTATAGTTTCTACAATAACATGCTTCTTTAAAACATTTACTTTTTTTCATATGGCTTTCCACATTGTCTCACATGTTTTACCACAAAGGTACTCTCTTAGGCTATAAGTATTATTCTTATTGGTTTAAAATTTAGAAATGTGTGACCAACAACATTTGAAGATATAAACATTAACGTAACTTCGTAAATTAGTGCTTTGGACCGTAACTTCCATTATCATGTACTATAAAATTTAGGAATCTGCGACCAACATTTGAAGTTTATGAACATAAATTTAACTTTGTAAATTAACACACACGCACCCCTTGTAGTCCAACCTTGATATCAGTCATTATAATTTGTATAAGCCCTTAAAAGCAAAATCTTTTTACCCTAATGTGATTGACACAATAAAGCAGCATGAATCAAAACTCAAACCAATGCACAAGAATAAACAAAAGGAAGAAACTCAACCTTCCATTTGAAAGCCTGGAAGGCAAAGTGCTAAAACAAAGATGCTACACCCAACAACTTCTGAACAAGGGATGAGTTTATAGTGAAATAGCAACTTAAGAGGACCGAAAAGGGTGAAGTAATGTCCAACTTAGTCACAAATCAATTGAACACGAGTTGGAACCAGTGATTAGGTTAGCAACGATAATTTAACTTAAGAAATTGCCACTCCAAGAATAAACCAAGATTTTTACTCAATTACACAAACTATAACCTAGTTATAGTAACCTGAAAACCAACGAAAACATAGCTGAGAATTCAGAACCAACGAAAACATTAATGAGAATTCAGAACCAACCTGAGAACCAACTAATACATAACCAAGACATTGCAACTCCAACCATAAACCAAGATTTCTACTTAATTAAACATAACGGCAATAAAATTGTAAATTAAGCCACCCACAATCGAATTTTGAGCAAGTACCACAATAATAGGATGCAAGAAAAATTGAATTTTCAGCAAGTACCACCATGAATGAACACTAAACTCCATGATTGTTCAAACCATCGAACACCATGACTGAGAATTCAAAACCAAACTTAAGCTTCAAAACCATACTTACAGTTCAGTTGGAGACAAACGGATCTGGGCTTCGGCCGGCGCCAGTGGAACGAAACCGACAATGGAGGCCGGCGACGATGGGAGCACGAGAGAGGATTGTGTGGACGCCGGCGACGATGGATGCGCGAGAGAGCACCGCGACTGGCGACTGTGGACGATAACTGCGACGATGGAGCCAGAGAGAGGAGGATCAGCGACGATAGAGCCAGAGAGAGGAGAAGTTGGGACCAGTCTGGGGGCGCCGGGGGGGGTGGGGGAGTGTCGACCTAGCATAAGGTTTCAGGGAGTTAGGATGTGAGAGATGAGAACAAATTAGATTTAGGTTTTGTTATTGACCAGTATTGTGACCGAATTTTATTTTGAAATAGTCACAAAATCGGTCTCGGATTTTAATAAAAATAAGTCCTTATTTTTAAATTAAATGAAAAAGTTTGTTAATTTTTGAAAAATTAAAATTTATGACTGATTTTATATCGGTGTGAAAATCGATCATAAAATGTCACTGCACTTCATACTACTTAACTTGCGGTCATAAATTTCTCACGGCCTTCTATTAGTCACAAAATTAGTCACAAAATGTGTCTGTTTTCAAGCGGTCACAAAAAAGTGGTCATAAATTGCAGTATTTCTTGTAGTGCGGGCACGCATGTTCATTCTGCACATCATAGGAAGGGGGTTCGACACGACAACAGAGGGGGGTCAGCACCTATGATTATGCATGAGCGTTTTGGTGGAAGACAAAAAAGCAGCACAATTTAGTAAGTTACCTATTGAGGACACGCAACAAACCGACACCTGTAGTTGTCATCTATCTCGAACACAACAGCTTCTAGCCCACAGTAGCAGTGCTGTTTCTCCCCGAACTCGAAATAACTTTTGGTGGTCCCGGATGCTGTGGACCCACGGCTGTACACCCTTCTCCTTGAGGGCCCTGCCATGGTAGTTGTACAGGGGGACTGCAGCTTACTCAAGTGAGGAGTGAAGAGGCTGCATGAATGGGTGCTACGTACTCCACATTTATGTAGGTGATTTGGACCTTCCACTGAGGAGAACTAAATAAGGGGTAGTGGGTGCCCATAAATGCTTCATCACCAACATCCTCCTCCACCGTTGCATTGGTAATTAAATGGCGCACGAGTTCTCTTGGACCCAGCATACCACACATTGCACCCAGGTATACCTTGGTAAAACCAGTTGAATGACCGGGAATACCTGTACGACGGAAGAAACCGTCCCCAAATCCTATCCAGAGAGCCATGGGGACAACGTACGGATTGTGAACCCAACCGATAGTCGTATATTCGCCGCGTACGATGTCATATTGATAAGAATACCCAGGTACACCCAATACCGTAATGAGGTATACCCATGTTCGACGGACATTGCTAGGTGGGGGTTTAGTGACTATTGACAACACAATGTGGCAATACGTTTGGCAAGGACGTACACGGAAGTGTGTAGTTGGTGGGAGGTGGTTGGTTAGCATAAATATCACTACGGATGTTCATAGGTACGAGGAGCGGAGCATATCATATATTGCCCCCTTCCATACCCCTCCATTGAAGATACGAACATTGATGTCCTCCCCCACATACCCTCCGCCAACTTTTGCAGATGTGCTCCCAACGATTTGTTGGTTCGATGGAGGTAACTTCGTCCCCCTGGACAACCTCGCTCTGCAATCATTTATGGACTGCCTAGTGCGGTACTGGACAAACTTTGATGTATCCACACGAGATCGATTGCACAACCTAAGGTGCATGGTGGCATCTGGGGTACATGTGCTAGCGCAAATTCCGTTTGTGCTGGAGTTCTGCTCTCAATGGAATGAACAAAAACGGCAGGGCACCTGGCATGACGGTAGAACCCTCTTATGACTACATCGTATCGCCAACAACGATTCGGTGGTTGATGGGTTCGACATTGAGCCAATACCAAGACCATCTCTCACCCCATGAAGGACGTTTGACATCTCGAACGCCACTTTGCCGTACAGTTAATATGGATGGAGCGATGACTACTACATGCATATCCAACCGAATGGGCATGACAGTGCTCAAATCGACATAATATCGGTAGCAATGGAAGAGGGCAACGACATTGTGTACATAGCGAACATGGTTGCAACCGATAACCGCATCGGCTTTCCACCCCACGTTCCGGAGTACACCACATCCGACATTTGCGTTGTGGTGTGGAATTGTAGAGGCATTGCATGCGCACCTTTCTTGCCAAATCTGACAGGACTACTAGCACTCACTATGGCTACTGTAATGTTGGTCACAGACATTGGAGTCGGGGACGAGAATGCGAGAGAGATCCTCCGAAGAACGGGAATGAACCACGGCTTCGCATCCCCCTTCGGCTTTGTCGGGGGTGTGTGTATTTTCTGGGACTCATCGAAGGTTTTCTTGGTACCCCATAAGCCCCACAAGTTTGAAGACACGCACGCAACGTTTATCGTTAAGGCAAGTGAACAAAATGTCCTCTACATACAGAACGCATTTTTGGGCGCCCTCTTCTTTCCTTCTAACGTCTTAGGTGCAATCATTGCATCCAAACAACTTATCCTGTATCCAGTTCTGACATTTCTAGCAACCGTTACCGGGAGTTCGATGATGATGCGAAGTGGACATATGCCTCAACGGCATGCCTGTCACCACCCATCGCTGCTCGTGGCATGACTCTCGCACTTGCATGTTTCGCTTTCATTTGCTTATACACTGTAGTTTGCACCGCACATGTCGGCCTTGTCGGGGTTTTCTCCTGCTCTTTTATGACTATGTAAATTTCGGGCTACCAATAAACTTTAACGCAATCCCTTTCCCACCCTGCAGTCAAACGCCCATCCATGTCTTTCATTGTTCCCGGCGACGTACACTCCGCATATCCTCACATTCCTTGCCACGAATTCATATCGCACCATGGCCGGTTCCGCCTCCCCCAGGTGCGGCCCCTGCCACCAACTATGAGTCACGCCTACAGCTGTAAATCGGGTCGGGTCGGATAGACCCATTTAATTAACGAATTGCATGTTGGCCTTCAAAATAGCTTCCATTTGCTAAAAAATGTAAACAAATCAAGTTTCCACAGTAAACGGTCAAATCGTGTCTACTTCGGCTCGAAATCAGTCCGGTTCGAGTCCGGTTTGTGTCTCTCTTAGTACATTCCGATCAAGTTTGGGTCGGGTTATTGGGTCGGGCTAGACTGTCACAACACTATTCACACCGTTCTTGTTAGCGACATATGTACCCACCCAGTGGCACTGGCGTACCAAGGTGTTCGTAGGTCGAGCTAGTGGTTCACCCCAGTCATGTGCGCCATGCATAGGCGTGCCACACTTACGGCGTGGTTCATTTGGGTCAAAAATAATGACGTCGGGTGTCGCACGTGTCCCTGTCGATCTACCGCACATGGCACATGCGTTTGTCGCATATGCACCGAGAAGCAGAACGAGGAATGCATCCCTGAACGTCATCCTCTACGGCATCCATAAATGGTAAGGGGAGTATACAAACCACCGCTAATCAGCCACAAAATTACAACGTTCACTGAGGTTAACATATAATACATTCACACGTTCGTTCCATCCTGAGCATGAGACTTTGACCATAGTTTGCGATACATTCAAACGAGAACCCCATCATATTCACAACTTCCACTGAACACAACAACATCTCGCACCCCCCTACATTTTTCGTAGCAGAATCGTTCGCTAATGCGCATGCACGTGGCCAGTCACGTACTCTACATTATGCACGCACGTCACACACGATTGGTTCGGCCACAACACACGTCGCATCAACTCTTTTTCAATTACATTATAAACCACACATTCAAGTGCACAAAGTACACAACGGCCACATTGAAGCGCCACACCAACAATGTCCACTACTACAAATAACACACATGGCATTGTCGATGTACCCACCAGTACAGCAACCCATGCTCCACCCACTGTCAACCGTGGTAGACATTGATGTAGCATTGGGTATATTGGGCCGGGGTGGGCAGGATCACTGCAACTGTCCCGGGAGACACACACAATTCGGCGTTGTGGCGGACGTCCCGAACACACAGGGACTGCAGTGGACAACTCACCATCTTGGCAACACCTGCTGCGGAATGCAGAACCCATTCTCCGCATAGTGCAATATCCAAGGGAAGTTTCCACCTTCACTAGGTATATGTACACTGACCAGGGCCATGTGTCCCCTACCTTAGATCCTGCACATACATGAACCCGTCAATATCATACAATGAAAACTATGTACATCACATGCAGTGAATCATACCTTCAAGTGTGACCCACCCATGCTCCGTACAAACCATCAAGGAGATCCTCAACCTCAACTACATCACCTTCGTAACTTACATCGAAATCAGCTCGAGGATTACGGCACGTGCTCCTTATATGCCCAATGTCACCTCATTTAGAGCACTGCCGCCGTTTCTTGTCCTATGTTTGCGACTCTTTTCGCTTCGATGGTGGCCTGCCCGAGTGTCGGCCATTGTTGGGAGGTAAGATGCATCGGTTGTAGTCCTCATCCAATTCGTCCCCCCAACCACAAGCTCTGTCCTACCATCCACAACTGCCATGTTATGAGTTTCCATAGGGTGCACAAGTTGGTTGTATATTACCTCCTGCGTTGCTGTCTTATAAATGGGGTGCACGTAGTCATAAACCCATAGGTTGGCCTTCGCTATGACAGCCAGAGCATGATAGCATGGAAGACTGCGCATCTGCCACTACCTGCAAGTGCAAGTTTGCTGCCCGAGCTTCACCACTAATCGACAGTTGTTGGTCAACTCAACGCTGTACTCACCTAACATCAAACTATAACACTCTACTGCTGCAATACACCCCATTTTTTTGTATGTGTCCGCCAACTTCTGCTCTATCCTCTCCCCCACCCCATTCTTCCGCTTCAGCATCTCCATCTTGTGGTGGTCCATCTTCTTCCCGAGCTTCTCTAGGTGGCCACTAACAAGCCACAGCACAGGCATCGGACGAAAGCACCCAGGTTGCAAGCTCTGCCTTATAGCACCTCATCTCCTCCAACGCAACATTGTACTCCCCCACTGTTGGTGCATACACGACCCTATAGAACATTTCCTTCACTATATGCTTTGTGGTTTCCTTGCGGATGCCGTGTTTACCTGTCTCCTTCAAGAAGTTCTCAGTCAAGTGTCATAGGCAGTAGCTATGGTACTCTTTCCCAAACACTTGCGCCACAACAGGCAGAAGTGCCGGGTGCCTGCCCGACATTATCACCGGCTTCAGCCCCCTAAACACTGAGCAACCATTTCCAGGAACCATACCCACTCTTCAATTTTCTCACCACATACAATGGCGTACGCGAAGTTGAAGAGATGGTTGTCCGCATCCAACACACACGCAGCCAGCATTGTCCCCTGGTAAGGTCCGCTCAGACGCGTTCCATCAATAAATAGTACGAGCTTGCAACCGAGCTTGAAACCATTCACGTTGGCCACATACACCACAAACATCCTATAGAACCTGCATCCATCAACCTCACACACTACGACTAACCCTGGGTTCGCCCTCACTATCGCCGCACATATCCAAGGGAACAATTTGTAGTGATCCATTGGCCTGCCAAGCACCATCATGCGGACAAACTCCCTCGCCCTCCATGTCTGCATGTATGTTGAGTTATTATATCTAAGTTTTGATGATAACAAATCCAAGTGCAAAAATTTGTCCAAGTAATGTTGCTCCAAACAGGCCTAACTAGTGTTTGTAATCTTTATTGTATTAACTGGTTTGCTACATGTGAGAACAAGTCTTCAAAACGGATTTTAATTAGTGATTCTATATTAAGTCAAGAACGTCATCTCGACAGTTGATTGTAAGGCATGTTCCTGAACTCTGGCAATGCAAAGAACAACCTCAGCAAACAAGGTGGCCTTGGTGTTCACAGCAACTCTACAAATCTTGGACAAGATGACTGGTTCAAAACAAGAAGTCTTGGGTATATAGGTTTTATTTATTTAGACTCTTGTTAATATGCCAATATTGAAAACGCTTTTTAAACACCTCTTGAATCGGTATTTGCGCTAAGTGCTTCAGAACACCAGTTGCGAACAACCCTGCAAACAGGGTGCCTAGGGTGTTTCTGAACCGAAGTGGCCATACCCGGTTATTTTTGAAAATTCATTTTGGTTGGCCAAGATCTCCAGAATACTTTCTTTAAACTCCAAGATTGCTATTTTTCTGGAAAGGATATTTCTTGAAAATATTATGGGTGATTTGCGAAAATAGGTTTTGGGAGATTTGCCAAAACTAAAAGATTTCCTTTGCCCATATTTTCGGATATGATAAAGTTTCAAAAGTTGAAGATTTCTGGTTGCTTTTTTTGAATCCTCTTCACGGCTATGAGAAGATAAGGGTTATCTCTTAAGATAACAAATCCCTTATACTTTGGGAAAAACTTGTCACTAGCCGTTGGGGAGTATTTTTTCTTGAAAATCGTTTTCCATACTTAGCTGATTCTTTTGGTCTTGACCGTTGGATTTTTGTGTATAAAATCTCAGTTCTTTCACTCCCACAATGAGTAAGAAAAGAAAGGAAGAGAAAAAACTAGAAACACACAACATACACAAAAAAAGAAAATTTTCAAAAGTGGTTTTTCTAGTGTGAAGAATTTTTCGAGCTACACTTGAGAAAAGAAAGACCGACACAAGTTGTGTTTAAACTGAGCTTTCAATATATTGGCATAATAGAATTTTCATTGTACCTTACATCTGCTTAGTAAGAAGCACCCCCAGTAAGGTGTTTGTTGACCTTGATCCCAGATCAGTCGAAAGTGAGAAAGTGTGTCCTAGTCATGTGGACTTTGGATGTGTCCAATCTGGTGAGATTTGGACGTGGTGTAACCTGTCTTAGAGAAGGAGGTTACATGGTAGTGAGTGGTCCTCAGTCGTGTGGACTTTGGACGTGTCCAATCTGGTGAGATTTGGACGTGGTGTAACCTGTCTTAGGGAAGAAGGTTACGTGGTTGCAAGTTGTAACAAGGTGTGTTGCATTTGTAACGTTTGAAGCCCGATAGTGAAAGTGGCTAAATCCGACACAAGGTAGGTCATGGTTTTTCACACCTCAGTTGGGCTAGAGGTGTTTTCCACGTAAAGATTGTGTGTGCTTTATTTTCCGCATTTATCTTAGTGATTTTCGCATTTGCAATATTTGAGAACACCCTCTGCAAACAAGTCACAAGGGTGTTTGCTATTCACAACGCGAAAATCAGACACCACAATTCACCCTCCTCTTGTGGTAGAATACTCATGATCTTAACAATGTATGTGAGGCGAATCCCCAACTCCAACTCCAAATCCTGCATTATGTCCTTCGGCGCGTAGTCCATACATAACCGCACCTTCCCCTCAATGAGGTGCGCAAGAAGTTCCGCTCTGACATTTCTCCCCAACACTGTGTACATGCTGCCCCATATACCCATCTAACATTTCTTCCCAACACTGTGTACATGCTGCCCTCTAAAGCTTTTCAACGACATCACATGCTTGTTCTTCCCACCTCTAACATATATGTAAAATGGGCAGCCATCAGCGTCACACCGGACCATAATTCGTTGTTTGTAATTCCTTTCGAACTGATAGTTGAAGTGGTTCGCAATCGCATATTTGCAAATAATCTGCCTAAATGCTTTTACAGACTGAAATATCTGCCCCCTAATCAACTTCTTCCATATGCTCAGCTTATGATGATAAATTCAGACTTACATCCCAGAATGTGGCCACACATTGTCATTTACATCACTCCCATCATCACACCCTTCCCTTTTGCTCCCTTCACCACATTTTTTCTGAGCTGCTCTCTCATCCCCTACATCGTCTTCCTCTACCGCTTCTGCATCATCGGCATCCTCCGACGCAACCAATATCTCATCGTCATTTGACAATTCAATCGCATCCCCTCCTACACGCAGCCTGCTCCCCTCCTTCGACGTTGACGAACCTGTAATCCCTGCACACCAAATTATAAGGCATTAGGTTCCGCACATGCAAATGTTTACTGCAATACAACTATTGCATCCATATCAAAAACATACCGTTTTACTCCAGCTTCGTTGTTGCTGCGTTCTTCACCCACTTCCTGCACATCATTGCACTTTCGCCCACTTATGCCTATTTGCTTGCCTTCACCTGTATCTTGCTCTCTTGCTTCGCACACAACAGCCCTCGTACATTCTCGCCTCACCGGTCCTACATTCCCGACTACATATAAGTAGGCATGCTCGTCATTGCCCTTAAAAATTACCTCCACGTCGCTGTCCACCTCAACTGGCACCAACATCTCCCTATCATACTTCAAACTGTACCATAATTTTTCCTCTGACTTATCACTCCCTGTCATCTTCCTCACCATTTTGAACAGTTCCTCTGCCCTCGTTCCTTCCCTCACCACCATACATTTCCTCGACCCACCCTCATATGTCACTTTCCCATATCCACTTTCCACCAACATTCCCCCCACAAAACATACATAACTATCTCCCTTCCCCTCCCACCTTTTCCTGCTACTGTAGCGTTGACATCCATTGCTCCACCACCACCTTCTATGCCCTTCCCAATCATCCACCAACGTCGCAACCTACACCTGCATGTGACATGAAGCAAACATTTAGTCATGTACTCCATTCATGCCTAGCATTTGCATCACATTCACATCAGTTTCTCCCAACCACTGCCCCCACCATCTTACCCAACTATTTCGCTATGTCTACCATGGTATTCCTTTGCCATACACGGGGTAACGACTGCTACATCATCCCCCACCTCCCCCCTCATCCACTCACAACTGCTCACCTCACCTTTTCGCACCCTGTTGAGCAAAAATTTAATAAAAACAAATGATATGTACAACACAACTTTCTGACGTACAAAACTGTACATCGGTTTATTTTAAGTACGAACCTATTCAAGAGGATAAATCTCCTTAATTACGTCCCCCTCTCGGGAGACCACCTTTTGATTCCGACTCGTTCTGTTTTACCTTTTCTTTCTTTGTTTGTTTTGCGTTAATGAGACTTTATGTAATTTGAATCGACAATTATCGTATTTTTAATGTCGAATATCCCGTATCCAAAACTTAGTTGCATCAGATAGTGGCTGTATAGGCACCTTCTAAGAAGGGTACTATACATACACATCCTTCATGTGCATGCTAGGGATCGGATAATTTTATCTGATTTGGAATTTGGGTTGCACTCACTTATTTATCGTGAGCTGCCTAAATACCTCTTTTATAGAGGATCAAACCAGTCGTAGTTCTTTAATTTTATTTGATTTAATTCATCTTTTTATTTTGGTTAAGTTATTTATGTTAGGATAATTTTTTATTTAATTTTGGTATTTGGATTTTTTAAAAAATACGGCTAAGTTATATTTTTAACCACTTCATGATTTTTTTAATTTGCCGACTTAACCTTTAATGGGGTCGGTCCATTAATTTTGTTTAACTTGCGATTGCACCCAAAATTTATTTATGGGTTTCCTACGTACCCTTAGTGGGATCAAATCGACGTAGTTCTTGGCCCAATTTTTAGTTTAGGCCTACGTCGTGGGAGGAGGGAAATTTAGTAAGGTATGTTGTATGTTTGGCTCGGGTTTGGTCTATTTTTCCATGCTTATTGTTTGAACAAGGCTTCGACTTTTTGAAAAACTCCCCCCTTAATTTATTTTGGTTATGCAACGTCTAACCAAGGGTTACAAAGTTACAATTTTGATCTTTCATAAAAGGGGGGGGGGGATAAACGAGACTTTGTGGTCCATTTCATGGAGTTGAAAATTTAAGGAGGTCATTTTTGCAAGGGAAAGCTTGGCTTTTTTGGCATTTGAGCGGTTAAGGTGCAATCGACTTGAACCAAATTAATTTTTTGGGAAGAGGGGGTATCAGTTTGGACCCATTTGAGAATTTTGACTTCGATTGAACTCGAAAAATTTTATATCGAGTTTCCTACGTATCCTTAGTGGAATCAAGTCATCGTAGTTCTGATTGAATACTTAACTTGGATACATATATATATATATATATATATATATATATATATATATATATATATATATATATATATATTTGACAAATTTTGTTCAAGTAGACACATAAACAACAACAAAATAATTCGCATCTACTTATGGGCTCTACCCAATTGATATCAGACTTGGGATTAAACAGCCTTACATTCATCCCTTTTATGCAAATAATTTTGCTTGACATTAAAACAAAGTGCCTCTCAACATCAAGTCTAACTACCCCATTTCTAAGATTTTTGCTTTATTGCTACATAAAATGACACATTTTCGACCCTTCCCTTCGTCATGTGTCAACCACTATTCTGCAAGGGTTTGGTACTTCTTTTAAAAAAAAAAAAACAATTATTTGATATTAATTAACCCAAGTGTATAATAATATCACAAAGGCCATTGTAATCTTATCTTTGTTAACAAACTGATTCACCCCCTTTTTTTAAAATTTTATTTTTGAACCAATATGTGGAACTTAATAGAAAAGAGTCTCGCACTGAATCAAATTCATCCAGGTTTATAAAAGGAATTTTAACTTTGTAATTAATTTTTGCTTCATCTTTGAGACTCTCCTTTTTTTTTAATTCTCACAGAACGATTCTTTATAGGTAAGAGCAAATCTTCCTCTTTCTTCTGGTTTTGTACCGATAACCTGTAAAAGCTTCCTTTATTAATCTCCTCCCCCATCAATTTTCTTTTAAACCTCCAAAACAGAGTATGGATTTTGCCACTGTGCTTTTTTTTTTTAACGGTTCAGCAAAAACTGGGATCCCATAGGATCGTCCGGCTTATGGGTCCGGTAGGATCCATTAGTGTTTGAGGTCTAGCAGGACCGGCGATTCGGTAGGATCTGACTTTGGCATGTAAGCCCAGGAAGTTCTGAATTTGGAATTAAGAATTTGAAATTTAGCAAGAACTAAGTTACGAGCATTGTGACGTGTTTCCACTGTTAATATTTGTATCTTCGCTTCTTCTTCTTCATCTTTGGCCATGACTTGACATGAACACTTGAAGGTGGTGATTTGAGAGAGATTGAGAACATGAAGGCTAATTTTAATGTCCTCACCTTTAGACTTCACTTTAATATTGCTCCCTGTTTTTGCCTTCAGCAAACTCGTGCTTTGTTTTTTTTTTTTTTTGGGGTTGCTACAGAGCCTTCTCCTTTGTATTTCTCTCTCGTCTTAGCCCCTTTGCTTTCACTATCCTCCTTCTTCTGACTATCGGCCTCTCTCCTTTCTTTTTTTGCTGTTTTTCAGAGTGTCCTCATCTCTCTTTTTTGGGGGGTTGGTTGTCATTTATAGAGGACAGAGAAGGAAGGGAGTCGATGAGCAGTTTTTTTTATGGCTGAATGTGGGAAAGGGGGGTGGGATGATGAAGATGGAACTGCCATTACTGTTTCTCAGTGATTGTTTCATTCCTCATTTTTTATTGAGTTTGCATTGTATTGCCGTCTTTACACTTTGGTGCTGCAATTGCAAACAGGTGCCTGCTTTCCTTTTTGGATCCTGCGCTTGCTAAAGCCACGACCCACTTTGGCTCCTTTTTTCTTTCTTTTTTTTAATTTTTTTTATTTGCCTATTCTTTTTTTTTTGTTAGTATTACCTTAACTTTACAAGAATTAATTTTGACAACTCTCAATCTACCAAAATTTTACATTCAACACACCCCAAATCAAATACTCAACCCATTCTACACGCTGCAGCACCTACGCAAACTTCTCCTATCTAACTTCCCCAAACACACCTCCCCTTCACCACATTCCAATCATCGCACATGTACACCAAAACAATGCCCCCACCTCTCGCTGCACAGACAGTATTATTCTGTCCTACATACCCACGCACACAATTTACCCCCACCAACCATGCCATGTGGTCCGTTTGCCCGGCCCCTTCCCCTGTCTGCCTCTACCAATGCACCACATCACCATCATACTACGTCCTCCCATTTTTAGACCCAACAGTTAGGTTATTCTCTCCTTATTGTCCTCCTCATTCCAGGCACAACACCAAAGTCCAGTGTCTACTACAGATAAGTCTAGTGTCTACCATGGTTCACACCTTAAAGTTGCTGGGCATTCCGAGTAGCATGCTCCCCTGCTCACCCTTGCCCACCCTTCCGAACCCAAACAGTACGGACATAAAGGAAAACCTCCCCACTGTTGGGACATTCACAACAAACAATGCCACATTCATCACCACCAACACTAACCATTCCAATAAGATCTATAAATTTCTTATCCAAGTACACTTAATTAGAAGTACATACCTTCAATTCAGTCCACCTTGTGTTCTTCCCAGCACATGCGCCACCCCTTCATCCCTTGCTTCTTGTTCCAGTTGTATGCTTCCCCTCCCTTCGTACCTCACCCTTGCTCCCTGTCTTCAACTCGCCATGGCTTCATTCACGCACAACCTGTCAATTCCCATCCACCTTGCGGTGCTCTTCTTCTTCCTCCCTTTGTTGTGCTCGCTCCTCTTCTTCCTCACCCTTCTACTCCTGTAGAAGCCCCAATCTTGCTCTCTGTCTTCGTTGTTCTTGGTGCAGGCACCATGATCGACATTTCTCTCTCCTACCTGCTTCATACTCTCTCATCTTACCTTTCCCGTCAAAGCCTCCACTTACAGGAGGGCATTCTTGTCCTTTCAAACCCACTCATAGAAGGACTTTTTCGTCTTTTCAACTTCTCTTCTACTTTTCCCAGCTTCCGTTTCCCGCCAAAAGCAACACCAACTTGTTGCCAAAAGCATTATTTTGTTGCCCCCTTTTGATCGGAGCCCAACTTGTAAATTTCCCAACGAAAAATTTATTGTGGCGCCAGTCATGGATCAGATTCAGAGGAGACCCCCTTAATTGGGCAGCGCCATAACGGAGACCGCCTAATCTTCGCTCGCACTCGCTCCACCTCCGCACTTGCCTCCGTCGCCGCCCGCATGTCCGCCTCTGTCCCCCGTCGCTCCATCCTCCTAGGTGTCGACGTCGGCACCGGCAGCGCTCGCGCAGGTCTCCGAATTTCACACTTTTTATTGATTCGTTGAGCTCATAATCTTCTTGTTTGTTTATTGGATTTCATGATTCTTGGACTTTGTAATGTCGCAGTGCTCCTAGTTACTGTTTCGTCTGTATTCTGAATTATTTGTTATAAATTCACATTTACTACAGCTTAGGATGATGCTTACTTGTAGAAGAATTTTATTTCGAAAGTTTGATTTTATGATCAACAGTACAAAATCTTTGCTGTATGTGACATTGAAACAGAGCGTTTCAGTTTGCTGAATTGGGTAAGTTGAAGAAATTGCTAATGCATTTTGTTCTCATATCGCCAAGCATCCATCAATTGTGCTTGCTTATCTGTGAATTTGTACTGTTTTTGGGTGGGAGGCTTGTGAACTACGATATTTTAATGATGGTGTGTGACTTTCTTAGTTACATATTCGCTCAAAAAGAAAATGCATCATAATTTCAAGTGGGTCAGGGGATGTAATTACATTGATGGATGTTAGATGATCCTGATGGGTATAAAAAGGTCATAAATTGTTGTTTGCTCTGTCCACTTTTATGTTTTCTTGCATAAATTACATGGAACTATAATATCCCACAAACAGACCTTGTATCTTGCCTTCCGATTTCGCTAAGGATTCTTTTTAACAAATTATAATTAACAGGTCTATTTGATAAGAAAGGAAAGCTTCTAGGTTTTGCCAGCAGTCCCATACAAATTTGGAAGGAGGGTGAATGTATTGAGGTGAGACTTCATCATATAATCCATGATGGAGCAAGTGCATCTTCAGTTTTGATGGCCTGTATGTGAGACTTGTAATGTATGTTGCGTGGTGATCATATGAGAGATTTTCTTTTAACACATTTTTATTGCCGGATACAAGGCATCCTTTTCTTTGTCTTTTTTGGATTTCCATCTTACTGTTTTCTTACTTTGAAACAGCAATCGTCCACGGACATCTGGAATGCTGTTTCTACATCTGTGAAATCAGCTTGCTCCCTTGCTAATGTTGATGGAAAAGAAGTAGTGGGGATTGGATTTGCAGCCACATGTTCCCTCGGTCTGTAAAGTATTTGATCCTTGTAATTAATTTGGGGAAATTATGTAAAGGCATTTCTGCTTTCTAGATTCTTGTGCTTAAGATGATTTTTTTCCTTCCCTATTATTGTAGTTGCTATAGATGATGATGGATCCCCAGTTACTGTTTCCTGGAGTGGTGATTCCAGAAGAAATGTCATAGTGTGGATGGACCATAGGGCTGTAAAGCAAGCTGAAAAAATCAATGCATCCAAGTCTCCTGTATTGCTGTACTGTGGGGGGTCTGTTTCCCCTGAGATGGAGCCACCAAAGGTACCTGTTTGTTCGGTCTCTTCTTGTGCAAAATTATCCCATGCTTATGCCAGATTTGTGTAGTTGCATATATACCCTGAAGTTGGGTGTGATAGCATCGCATTCAGCATTATGCGGCCATTAGTACATCACTAAATCTAAATGATATGCATGAGTGCATGCATGCGGGCGCACTTATTCTGCACCACCTCTTGAAAAAAGAAAAAGAAAAAGGAGAGCATTATCTTGCTATGTGGAGTGACCTTGTTTTATCCACCTGCCTGATTGATATATGAGAATTATCAGTGCACAAAAGCAGATGCTGAAACTGAGGTACTCAACAGTCAGGAATCCAACGAATTAGTTCTATTATTAGGTACACGCGTCCTTGTTGGAGGGTGAAAATACATCTAAGTTTACTCAGATCTTATAAGACCACGACCAGACTCCTATTTTTGCAGGTGCAAACATTCCTGGCTTTCCTTTCTGGATCAACCAATTGCAGAACAAAATCTTGAGTCCATGAAAACTTTCTAAGTGATTCTGAAGATATCATTTAACCTATGAATATATTTGTCAGCATTGAGTACTTCTCAATTGAAGAGCAAACTTGAGCTTTTGAAGTAGCCCTTTGACATTAAGAACGAAAGGGGGAGAGAGAGAGGGGGAAAGAAGGACCTCCTTTATCTCAAAATGAATTTTGGAGATTACATTTTTCAGGTCTAGGATTTCTGCAGCACTTTAAGTAGTTTTGCATTCATTTTGATGCTTGGGAGTCAGCTTCCAGGAAACAAATTGGTTGAATGCGCCTGTATGTTTTCCATTTATTAAGGCCGTTCGCGTAAAGCTTCAACATCATTTTAGGATTTCATAAACTTAATGTGCAACTTTTTGAACTAGATGATTTCACAAGTTGTTTCGATAGTGCTGTCCTAATTTTTATAGTCTCTAGCATAATGAAAAATAGCTTTTCTGCATATCTTTTTCTTAAGTGGGACAGCTTGCTAGATAAGCTCGCTAATGAACTAAAATCAGATCCTTGAAAAAAAAGAGGTGAAAAGTTGCATTCAGAATATAGCTGAATTTCTTCTCCTTAATTTTGTGGACAGGAACAACTTGAAACAACAGTTCGACTATAATCTAAAAGTATATTTTTTGGAACAAATGCCATAAGCAGCTAACTATTGAGCAAGGAGCAGTTTCGGTTGTAATATGGAAAAACTGCCCTAATGCGCCAATCGCATTACAAATTGTGGTTGTTGCGGGGTGAAAACGCAGTTGATTCAACTTTTCAAAACATTTCCCATGCAGTCATTTTGTTGTGGAATCACCATGTTTTGAATCCGTTCTATGAGGGTTGAGGGGAGGGCACAACACCCGGGGGAGGCGGAGGGAAGGAAGAGTTAAGGCCACAAGAAACAAGGTTGACATGTGAAGAGGGAGAGAATCCCCTTCTTTACCTTTTCAGAAATAGTAGAGACAGTGTATTCCTTTGGAGAAGATTCTGTTCAAACTAAAACCACATGAGATGAGGATTATTAGTTGAGTATGTGTAGCTAATGAATTCGATCCTATTGGGCTTGGTTCACGAGTGTCTAGTGCATACCATTTGAAATATATTCCCCATAAGATATCCCTATTTGATGCTTTGGGCTCAACAGTTGCCACGACAACTGTTAGACCTCAAACAAGTCCAACCTGATTGTATACAATGTTTTTTTTTTTTTAAATCTGGAATAATGATTAAAAATCAGCAAAGTGTTGTCAATGAAGCTATTACATACATTGAAAATGTTTAGGGGCATATTTTGAATGTCGTAAAGGGTTTTGAAGGTGATGTGGAGAGATCCTCTCAAAGGTTTCCAATCAAGGTATACACTGTTGTTAGTGTTCTCTGGAAGAACATCCAAATCGCTGTCAGATGGAGAATATATGTTCCTCTAATCCCTTAAAATGTTTAGAGCACTTTGGGACCATCTAAACAACTTGAAGTGCATTGTACACCATTATTCCTGTTTGGGTGTTTCGGAGTCACATTTTAAAGTCTGCAATATGGTGCCAAGGAAGCCTTTACACTACAAAATAAAGGGTTGCAGTGTAGATCAGTATGAGTTCATTAAATATATATCTTAAAGGTGCAAGCACAAGGTGTTCCAAGGTTTGAGGCTCAAAGCTCAAGGCGAATGGGTATGCGTCATTGGAAGGCCCCAATTTTGGTTAAAATGCTTAATAATCAATATTTATATCAGTAATATACTAATATTCTAATTTTGCTTGTAAATAATTGCTATGTTCCTTTTTAATAGACAAATTAAAATTATAAAGCCACATAAATATGCAAATTATTTTGTGAAATCATCTTCTTGGGTTGATTTCGGAGCTCATCTGCTGTCTGCCCTGCATGTGATGAGAAAGTAGGGTCTAAATCAATTGGGCTACTCAATTTGAGTTTAATTTGAAAAAGCTTCGTGCAACTGTTTAAGGGTGTTTCCTCAAAATTGCTTCAGTTGTTGCCTTGTTGGCGGTAACATCAATTTGAAGAAATCTGGTGTGCTAATGGTTTATTATCTCATGTCTCCCATACACTAGAGATATCAATGATGTGCAGGAGTCACAGGCCTCAGCTTGACGGGCACCTAGGCATAAGCCTAAATGACACTCAGGAAATTGCATTGCCTCATAAAGGGGATGTGATAAAGCTTGAGGTGAGCGCATCGGTGAGCCTAGGGGTGCCTGAAATGCCCTTTTTAAAACTAAGCTCCGCATACATCTTTGCCCATTGATTTTATCGCAGCGGAGGTTATACAGAAATATTTACCACATAAGCCAAAAAAAAAAAGATATTGGAGTTGAATATTTGGAAAAATCATGTGCCTTTTGTTTTGACAACTGTGCTTTGTATTGATTCAAACCATAATTTTGATTAAATCTACCTTTAAATTAAGAAGTTTTTGGGTTGATTGAATTCGGTTAGATATGTCTTTCATAGCTAAAATTCTCATTTAGTGCTTGCGGTATTGCATTGCAGGTTGAGCCGTTTTCTGTTTGGTCTGCTTTTGCTTTGAGCAGAGATGTTAGCCACAATCAGTTGGCAGCTGAAATAATTTGTTTCTTTGTTCCTTAAGTCCAATTAACATATTGGATTTGTGAACTGTGTTATAATGATGTTTCATAGTTCTTTTCTGCAGCTTTTGTGGGTAAAAGAAAATCTTAAAGAATCCTGGTCAATGGCATTTCGGTGGATGGACTTGAGTGATTGGCTGTGATACAGGTACTTGGTTGTCCTGTCTCAATATGCTTTGAGTATATGCCTGGATCTAATTTATCCAATCTGTCTAGGGCAACGGGCGATGACACTAGGAGCTTATGTACAACTGTTTGCAAGTCGACATATCTTGGTCATGCACACCTAGAGCAACTGAATGAGAAAGATTCCCGCAATATGGAAGCTTGTGGCTGGGAGGATGAGTTTTGGGAGGAGATTGGCTTGGGTGATCTGATTGATGGGCATCATGCTAAGATTGGTACACTTCATACTTTTCTTCTGCGCTTATATTTATTAGATTATCAACTGGTTTAAATAAGTAGTTTCGAAGAAAGCCATAGGGAGCTGCTGGCTCTACATGTAAAAATTATAGTTCACCTACTTGTTGCTTGCTATTTGGAAAAAGAAAAAGGATAGAAGACTTCTCCTTGCCACTGATTGATAACCCTGATTGCTAACCCCTATGTGTCATATTTGATTCATACCTTAACAAATTTCGAGAACATGTTGTATCTAATAAATGCAGCCCATCTGTCCAGATTCCTTGGGTTACTAGGATTCTTTGCCCCTTGCAAACTGCAATTTGTATCATTCAATCCAAATGTTGAAGGAAACATTCTCTTGCTATCTGAGCACTTTGTTCTATTGTCAAGAATTACCGCCGATAATACAGAAATCCATCTAAAATTTCTCTCTTGAATATCTTCTTCAATATCGTTGTTCAGCTATGCCCTTGGCTTTTTGATATCTGTAGACTTCTATTGATGGTTGAGATGATATTGATGTATTTCTACAATGTAGATAATCACATGCATAATGCAGAAGCTTTTGACCTTTTCAATACTAATTTTCGATTGATCTTCTTGTGTGTGGTATTGTCCAGTGGCCAATGAACTTTATTCTGCTTTCTGGATTATCTATAGGTCGAAGTGTGGCTTTCCCTGGGCATCCTTTGGGCTCTGGTCTGACTCCAGCTGCCGCGAAGGCAAGGAATTTTGTACTTAAGAATTCACATTGATCGTTGAGGTCATTTAACATAGTGCATGGCTTCATGTATTGGTGGGCTTCAGAGGGTAGTTTTTTGCGTAGGATAGATAAATTTGGTTGCTTCACTATCTGATTTCAGGAGTTTGTGCTTTGTAGGAGCTGGGTTTGCAGGCAGGGACTCCAGTGGGAACATCTCTGATTGATGCTCGTGCTGGTGGGGTTGGAGTCATGGAAAGTGTTCCAGCATCTGGCTTTAAATCAGGAGGTATATGTCTTGTATTCTTGTTTGCTCCTCTGGCAAACATCTTATCCTGTAGGCTGCAATTTTCCCTTCATTTGGAAATACGGTCTTTGACAGATAATGTCAGGTGTAAGATTGTGTACATCTTGACTTCCCCAGACCCAGAAGATGCACGACTGTTCTGGGGAGTTGTTATTGCTGTTGGTGTTGTACTATACTTTGTCTAACAAGAGAAATGAAATTATGCAGCTGCAGACGAGGAAGGAATTTGCCATCGTATGGTCCTGGTATGTGGAACATCTACTTGCCATATGGCTGTATCCTGTAGCAAGCTGTTCATTCCGGGGGTCCGGGGTCCGTTTTGGTCTGGTATAGTACTGTTTGCTTAACTTCGTGGCGCTTTACAGCTGCTTCTTTCTTCTCTTGCTGCTGAAGCCTCTAAACTTGGCTCCCATCACTGCGTTGGGAATGTTGGCAGTCCAAACTAGACATTCCTGGAAAAGAACACAAAATTACTTTAATTACATGCTTCTGATAACTTGACAAGCAATTTTTGCCAAAAGTCTGAAACTTTATAAACACCAGCAGGTAGACTTCTTTTGCTTCCCCCTCTAAACAAGTGCTTTAGTCTGGTTATTTCATGCAAAAGGGTTTTTATGTGAAACAGTGAGAAGCATATATCAAAATGAAAGGTCTTAATGTTTGGTGATTAAGTGTACCAGTACAGCTCGACTCCAATACACAAAATTGAATTATTTTTTTTTTATAAATTGGTTGCATTTAATAGAGAATGCAAGGAAATATTTTAACCATAGTTCAAAGAAGGTCAAATTTTCAACAGGGATTTTCTTTTTGTTTGCCCCTATATTTCTTTTGGAGGACAGTGTGGAAATAAAGATAGGTTTTATAAAGTTTAATTGATTTTATTTATGAAAATTATCCTTATTTCCTGTTGTCCACAAAATAGATTTTTTGAAAGTATAGGAACATAGAATAGAATTTCCCCTTTCATATTATTTTCTAATATTACCAATGGAAAGAGATGGTCCATCTTTTGTGTGCAAGACTGGACTTGTGCTATAGAGGGTTGACAATGCATTTGCCACCTTTGTATTTTCAGCAATGGTGCCTCACTACTGGCTTACAGAGGGTGGGCAAAGTGCTACAGGGGCACTCTTGGATTATATAGTCGAGAACCATATAGCTTTTCCTCACTTTGCAAATCGTGCTGCTTCTCAAGGTGGGATTAAATTTTTCCATCCTCCTGGTATAATCACTCAGTCCTTTTTGAATATGTGTCCCGTGAATGATGTTTTGTATGGATTTGTCTTGTTTCCCAGGCACAACTGTGTTTGCTCTTTTGAACAAGATGTTAGAATTGATGATGCAAGAGAGGAATTCTCCCTTTCTTTCTGCTATGACAAAGGATTTGCACATCCTTCCTGACTTTCATGGGAACAGGTATCCATCGCGTTCTAATTTATGTCCTTGATTCCTAGTTGTTGTAATGATCCTTCAGAGTTTAAGCAGTAAACGTTGCAATGGTTCAGGTCTCCTGTTGGAGATCCTTTATCCAAAGGGATGGTCTGTGGTCTCACACTTGACACCAGTGAAAAACAACTCGCTCTTCTATATCTTGCCACAGTCCAGGCTATTGCATATGGCATTCATCACATTGTACAGCATTGTAATGCCCATGGTCACAAAGTAAGTTATGTTGTAAGTCCAGTCTTTGACCCTTCATAGATGGGTGGCGGGTGTTGTAAGTCTTGGTTACAATTCTCTCTCTTTGACCCTTCATAGATGGGTCGCTCATATTTCTTTTTGTTTAAAAAATTCTCTTGATTACAGTTCTCGTGCCTGATTATATCTGACTTTATTTGGACTTGCTTTCATGAAAGTCTCAAACTTATATAGGAGATACTTGGAACTTCATAAACCTGTTTCATTGCCTATAGTTATGTAGTAAATCATATGCTGTAGCACCATGCCACCATGATTAGAATTATAGCAGTGGAAAGTGTGTCAATCCAGGCAGTATATTGTAGCCATTATCAAGTTCATGCCTTTGTGGCCCCATCCTGCACAGAAATCCTGTTAACCACCTGGTTGAGCGACATACAGACTCCTATCTAATGCGTATATGGTGTGCTAGCTCTGTAATTGATTTCTTTATGGGTCAGTTCAATTCTGGTGCTCAATATTAAGAATACTGAGATCGATGATGCAAGCCTATGTTTTTCCCCAGGGTATCGTATGTAGAAAATGGAAAGTAATCTAATACCTTTATGTGCCAGCATTGTCAATTGTGTTGGTCAATTCAAGTTTTGGTGCTTAATATCAGGAATACTGACATCAATGATGCAAGCCTGTAGTAATCCTGGGATGCGATATATGGACAAAGATCATGAGGTAAATTTTTCATGTATGAGGTTGTTGGGTCTCTGCTGGAGCAGAAATGAACAAGTGCTGTGGATGCTCATCAGTGAGGAAATTTTATATGATCATGTTGCATTCTTTTAAATATGGAAGTAGGTTGATGTATTAAAGAACAGCCAATGCCAATACTGCTGCTAGGATTTGATATCAAACTGAATGAGTCCTGTTCCCTGAGCTGTTGAGATTGATCTATTACTTGCTCACCAAAATGCAGAAACTATGTTCTAAGGCACAGGGGTATTCCAATCATTACCAGTATGGATGTCATGTTATCTTTTTCTACAAGTTAATCTTTTGACATGAAAGTTGCTCAGCATAGAAATAGGCATCAAAACTCTGTGTCTAATTCTTGTCAGAATCATGAGAAATGATTGTGTTTTAGTCCAAGTGGAGGCTGCAGAACTGCTAGCTTTCTATTACAAAATTTTGCCAAAACCTTGTCAAGCTTAGGATTGATGAGGAAAAGTTTGAAGCAAGATACCCTGTGATAACTGAGTGCATGGGGATGGGGAAACTTTCTATTGACAACTGGTGGGAGTTGAAGATGGTGCTTGCATTTGGATAAATTGGCAGTCATTCTCAATACTAGAACACAAAAACCCGGAAACCGATGCTAGAGATGAGGACATCGTCTGGGTAGTCATTCTTACCATTGTCAACTGGAATTTTTAGCAATATCAGTCCGTATGAAGCTCTCTTGATGCAGGTTTTGTCTTCCAGCTTGCCACTTATTTAGGTTGCTCATCCATGGAATAGGACAACATATGAAAGTTGTATAAATCGGCGATCGAGGTTCCGATTTTATGTGAAGCCTTTCTTGGGAAATTCTATCTTTGGATGAATTAAATTGGAGTAAGAAATATCTGTTTGAAGGATTTCAACAGACTCAATAGTAGGTATTCTTTATTTTCTGACATTGCTCAGGTATGTCTTGGCAGTGCAATAGAGAGAGTATGTGAAAATGCTCTATCAGTCTCCTCTACCTATACCAGATACCGATGCTTACAAGCTTATTTTCTTTTGTTTTGAGTGTCATGGGTTCCAAGGTTATATTCTTTCATTATCTTTTTCACGGCGTGTTTGCTTGGACTAAAAGTTGTTCATAATCTTGTTATTAACGAGTCATACTAATTACTTTCTGTTGGTCATAGCTGCAATTGTATTTAAAGTATTTTAATGTGCATGGAAGAATCTTTTTCTGATTATTTACTTGCATATAGCCAATTTAAGCTTGTTTGTTATGAAGCATGAAACCCACCAGCATATTTTTTCAGGCTTCCTGTGATGGTAAATGGACGAGAGAGCTCAGAGATGTGGTCTGACATGCTGAGGAAATGGCTGGCTGTTTCATTCAAGCTCTTCTCTCTTCTTGTTGTTGCTTCACTTGTTTTATCATCACCCGTTCCCAGGGAGCCGCACCCTGAGCTTGTGCTTTCCTCTTAATGTATCTGCTTTCTTGTTACAGATTGACACCCTTATAGCTTGCGGTGGACTGTCAAAGAACTCCTTGTACATACAAGAACATGCTGATATTATTGGTTAGTTCCCGTCCCACAGCCCCCCCCCCCCCCCCAAAAAAAAAAAAAACTAAAACCTTAGAGAGAGAGAGAGAGAGAGAGATTGCAGGGGAACCAAAATAAAAATAAAAATAAAAAGGTGCTTATCATATGCATTTTATGGAAGATATTTCCATTTCTCTTCTCCCTGGATGTAATGGAAAAGATAGATTTATAATGCTGTGAAAGTCTCTGATCATGATTTAGAAGGTGGAGATAGCAGGGAAATCATTTATATAATGATTGAATTGTTCATTTTTTAAGCAAGTCACGTTGGATACAGGGGAAGGGGAGAGGCGGTTTAAGGTTCTATTGCTTGCTGGTTCGTAATTGTGTCATCTGTTCATTTGTATATATTAGTGCCATCCTCAGCATCATCATAACATTTTTATAGCTGTCTTGTCCTCTGGAAGTCGGCAATTATGATTTGTTAGGATTATGAACCTTTTCTACACTAGCCTTCACGCTTGTAGAAGAAAGTAGGGAAATCAAGTTGATGCGTAATTGGATCATGTTCATTTGCATCTTAGAACTGGGTGCTTAGATAGACAATTGGTTGCTTATGGATAAGGAAACACCTAATGCTACATTGAGATTTTTTTTGAGGGGGGGGGGGGGGTCCTCAATTCTGTGATACCTTTGCTTTTCTTGCTCAGGTTGCCCCATATATCTCCCTCGAGAAAATGAATCAGTGCTGTTGGGTGCTGCCATTCTTGGTGCTGTTGCAGCTAAAAAATTTCCCAGCCTTCATGAGGCCATGAAGGCGCTGAGTGCACCTGGCCAGGTAGGCTAAATTTATTTCTTGTTTTAAACACATAAGATCAGATAATACATGAAGTTATTAAAGATTTAAAATTGAGAAACTACTAATGTTGACTAGATGCTTCCTAAGCAATATCGTAGGCCATGATCATGGAGGGTGGGAATATGACCTTTTGGGTTGTCAGGGAGGGAATACCTTTTTTTTTATGAAGCAGCTTACAACAGGATGACCCTGTGAAAGTGAATGAGTAATAGTGGGCATTGACCTTGTGAAACCTTTAGACGATATGTTTGAAAGGCCACCATAAAATCATGGAATCTTCAATCGTGTTCCATTTATGGCGTGCTAAGTCTTGTAGCTTTTTTTGCTTGGTCTTCCTACATGCATGCTTACAGGCAGAACTTGCCCCGGAAAACTGGTCATTGTTTGTGTCAGGTCATATCAGGTTCTTTAGTCTAGATTTGGGTCAGATCAGGTGCAGGCTCGATTTGCTAGGTCTAGTTCAACTGGTACATACCATCATGAGCAGTCTTTGTAGCTTATAGAACTGTTTTCCCTTGTAGGGCAAACATTATATATTTCCTCTTCGTTCTGCCAATGCTCGCCCTGCTTGAATGTTTTAGGTCATTTATCCGTCAAAAGATCCCAATGTAAAGAAGTACCATGATGCGAAGTATAAAATCTTTCGTGATCTACATGAGAAACAACTATCGTATTGATCAATAATGGCTGAAGGTTTGTCATAAGTTGAAGTTCTTTGGCGTGTTTCTACTAGGCGTTGGCATCTTGCACTTCGTTTTTTGTACCAAGCTCAAGAGGACTTTGGAGTTCCAATTCAGAGATGGCAGTATCCTTCGTCAATGTGTATTTCCGGTTTGTTTCTAAGCCCTATTGCGTAAATCATTAATTAGCTGGTTCCTGTGAAATTTGATTCTGCTGTTGGATAACTTTCCCCGGGGATCATCCCGCTGAACAAAGCTGAAGCAGAGTTGGAATCAGGAGTGAAATGTGGGGGGCTTTGGCTTACTATCATACTTTAAACTGCCGATATTTTGTGGCTATTCGATGGTAAATTAGAACATTATACTATAGGTATCTGTATAAGCCAAGCAGTCAAGAGCGTTTTTTAGTAAATTCTGTACTTGGGAAGTGTAAAGCCTGTACTTCGGTAAAAGGTAAAATTGGTAGCAGTTTTCGATCAAAAACACAACTGTAGAGACAATGGCATCTATTTGGGGTTATCTTTATGGAGATTCTCTGTTCCTTTTGCATACGAATTTGACAATCATATAGAAAAGTACATTTAGGGAATAGTTTTTTGACTTATTGTAAGTACTTATCATCAGTATTCAATAATTCTCATAATAATATAGTAACTTTTAGCACAATTTAACACTCATAAGTATCTATTGAAAACATCTAGTTATATTTTCTTCAAATATGTTTCAGCAACGAACTTCAATAAGTTTAAAGCGCCCTCCTTTGTTTAGACATAATAGCTTTCATGAGTTTGAGTAACTTTTTATATGTAATCCCTTTTTGTGTTAAAAATTTGTGAATGTTTTGTGAATATTTCTTGTTTTGACTTTAGTTAAGAACTATGTTACCTCTGTCTTGGTTAAGAATTATGTTACCCCCTGGAATCATTGGCATTAATGTTGGTATATGGGAGTCATTTTATGAGCTTAATGAGACTTTAGTAGATGTCCCGTGAGATTTTGAGTCTTATTTGGACTAATTCATTATATTTAGTCTGATATTTTTTTCATGTGTGTGACTCTTCTATGTTGCATCTCTAAAACTTGCCTATATTCTTGTTCAAAACCACATTAGTATGTGCATATTTGATGAGATGATAGAGATTTCTTTCTTTGGTCATTTTAGCCACAGCCAAATAGCATATCCTTGTATTACATGTTTTTTCCCTTTGCTAGCCCCTTTAAGCTTATATCCATCTTTATTGTAATCCCTTCATATTAGCCCTTGGCCAAACACATGTTCCTACCTATAAGTCAAGTCTATGGAGCATCACTTCATCTATGTAGTGGGCGGTTTTGAGAGTATCCAAGTTTAAGGTGGTTTTGGTATGTTAATTTTTTGAGTGATTGATGACATTGAGCATTTGCTTTAGTTCCCTCTTGTTTGGGTTGTGTGTTTATATATTCGGTTGTGAGTTGATAGTTCGTGATCCTATACCTTTCAATAATTGCAATTTTCGTTTTATTTCCCCCTAAAAAAGAGAAAAAAGGTTATGTTGAAGAAAAAGAAAAAATAGACAATAAAGTCATGTTGCAAAAAAAAAAAAAAGAAGCGGAAAAAAGAAAAAAAAAGATCATGAATAAGTGATTGACATTGAATACATACAGAGTTTGAATTTTTTTCTTTGTTAACTCATTTCCTACATGATTTATTGGGATATGTTTATTATGTTGTTGGGTTTGGAGTGATGGTGAACTTATTGGTTAATTGGTGGTTTGTCAGTTGCTCCCTAGTCATTTGGCTAAGTAGCTCCACATTGCCCTAAATGCATTTATCCACTCCTTTTCCTTAACCGTTCTAGCTCACATTACAACCCAAGTGAAGTCCTTTTGTTTGTCTTGTGCACATTGCGTTTTAGTGGTGAAAAATTTGAGCGTCTTGGCAAGCATATGGTAGATTGTATCTTTAGAATGAGTCTTGAGTGAATCCATGCTATATTTCAAACACATGAGCGAGAATATTTCATATTTCTCAATGTGAGGTTCTACTAGTCCATATGACTACTCAATTTCATGTGTTTGCATGATATGTTTTGTGATTCTTTGTGGGTGATCAAGTTTGATATCAAGCTTGGGGTCTTGTACTTGTTTGAAAATCTTCTCCTCCTTCTAATTTTGAAAAGTTTTGCACACTACTTGGGTTGCCATTGCGTGATATTCTTGCTTGTGACATGCTATGACTTACCTACTTTAAGGATGATATTATGTATTTGAGTTCTAGATGCATATCTCTTGTAGGTTTTATATAGTGTTTGCTTGAGGGCGAGCAACAGTTTAAGCATGGGAGAGTTTGATAAGTGCTTAATGTATACATCATTTTATGGCCATTTTGTCACAATTTTAGGGAAAATTATGTGCTTTATGTTATAGTTTATACTCTTTTTTCCGTTTTACGCTTGGGTATGGTTGTTTGATGATATTTGTAGGATTTTAGGCCATTATGACCCAACATTGGACCCTCATTTAAATGTATTTTGACTCACCACGGATGCCCCTAAGTTGTTATGCCCGTGGAAGAGAAGAAGAATAGAAGAATGACGAGCCAACCAACACCACGATCTACCTGTGGTGGAAGCATAACTGTTAATCTCTTCGTTTCCTCATCGTGTGGATGAGGCTGATTGGGTTTTCCTATAAATAGGACCATTTTCGCAGTAGAAAGACAATCATTTCATCATCCCATCCATTTCATTTTCTCTCTTAAAATAGATTAGGATTTTAGATTAGAGAGAGTTGAGAGCAAGTTGAAAGTGAGGATTGCAAGGATTCTGGATCGGGTTTGTAACAACGGTTCAAGCGTACATCGATTGAGCAATTCCTCCCCTTTCTCTTCTCTTTTCTCTTTATGTTTTTATGCTTTTAGATTATTGTTTATTCTTATGTTATGTTTTGGATTGTGAATCTAGGAATTGAGTTGAGTTGTGATTGAATTAATTCTTGTTTTGATCAAAAAGTGTTTTGGATCTGTTGGTTTTATTATATTGAATCTTAGATGTTGATTTACGAGTAGGAACCTTGATTAATTTTTTCCTTGTTTTAGACATTTGGTGAAAAACTGAAAGGTGACACTAGAATGTTGGAAAACTAAGATTCGACTTAAGTGAGTGTGATCTTGAGAAAGACTTACTGATGGATATCCCTTCACCCCCTTTGTTCTAAAATGAATCAAATCAATTAGGTAAGTTTATAATGCTGGTTAAAGGATGAATAATTCATCCAAGTTTTGTATAAGCTTCAAAATTGCAGGGCAAGGGTTCGAATCCAACACTGACCCACTTTTGTGTGCAAAATTCAACATGCATCCTCAAGCTTTAATTCTGATATTTTCACATGGATTTGAAGTTTAATATGTTAGCTTTCCAACAAATCAAGTTGCATCCAATTTGGACTTCATTTGGTCGTTCAAATCATCAGTTAAACTCAAGGTGTCAAAACTGCCCAACAAGACATGAAGAAGCACGGTTTTGATTAGCTAATAACTTAAGCTATATGATGGCTTAAGTCTTCAAATTATACATTTTTGGAATCCTCATAATGTCTACTTTCATATGCAAGCATTAATTTTCAATCATACCCACAAGAGGATAAGAGATCAAGGACTTTTCCCAAACCGGTCAGATTAGGCCCTAATCTGCACGGTAAAATGTTTAAGCCTAATTACCATACTTAAACATGTCCAAACCTTGATTTCTTTGTGGAGGGGGGGTTTATAAACATCCCAAAATAACCCCCCATGGCCTGAAAATCGAATCACCATGACTTTTCATAAGCTTACAAAATGCTAGAAAAACCGGCCAGATTTGTTCGTCTAAACCCGGTTAGTACAAACCGGTTTGCTAAGAAGCCTCAGCCGATTTCCTCACCTTGCAAGGCAGCTTGGCACACGTTTCAAGCTTGGCACACACCCCAAAGAGCTCTAGTATTGGCTGCCTCTTGAAAGAACCACCAATGGGAGCTAGACAAAGCAAGAATTGGGTGCCTTATTCCCATTGGCCAGCCGCAAAGTGGCATGCAAAAGGTGGTTGTGCACATGGCTTCTAAGTCTATTTTTTCTGGTTGTTTTAGTGGTTAATTAAGTGTTAAGTGATGCATTAATAGTTTAGATATAGTTTTAAATCATATCTTGATGTATTAGGTTAGTTTAAGATATTTGTAAACTAGATTAGTACAAATAAGCTTGTAATTAACTCCTAATCCTTTTCCTACCTAGTAAGGAAAGGGTGAGGTGTTTATTTGCTTATGTACTAGCTAGGAAGGCCTTGCTTGCTGCTTATTTAAGGACCTCACGGCCAAGGCAAAGAAGGAACCCTTTTGAGTGATAAAAATCAGTTTTGAAAGCTTGTGTGTTTTCTTCTCTTAAACTCTTACTTGCTTATCTTAGTTTAGGTGAAACTAAGTGGTGATCAAGTGAGTTTTAACCAAGATTAAGTGGTGTCACCTGTATCTTAATCAAGGTTAAGGGCCCTAAGCTTGAAGATTGGTGGTGTTCTGTATCCAATCCTAAGGTTTAGTCCTATCCAATTCAGTGTTTATACTCAAGGTCTTTAAGTGAATTAAAGTGAGTTTGCTAGCTTTAATTTTAAGTTAGTAATTATTATCTTTGATTCATCTTCCCATTCCACACATCCATAACCCTTCACAAATCCATTTCCATGCTTAAAACACCTTCAAAAGACCTAACATCAAGCCAAACTTCCAAACACCCCCAACCGTGCATAATCCCACCTCATGGTTTTTACAAACCGAAAAGTGGCACGGTCTACCCGTGCCCTTAGGCACGACCGTGCCACCTTGTCAACGTGAGATTTTGCCTTTTGTGCCTTGTGTTCTTGGTGGTTAATAGCTTGGTTGCATCCCCCCTTGTGTTATACACTTGAATACATCACGTTCTCTTTGTTTTATCA
>JACYFF010031957.1:12736404-12748097 GCA_017589665.1 Selenicereus undatus | reverse complement strand
TTGCACTTCAGGTACAGCCCGTATCAATACAGGCTTCCCTAAACGCAACTGCAGTATCTGAACCAGAATTGCAAAGACTATTAGATGAGTATGCTGACATATTTTTGGAGCCAAAAACTTTACCCCCCATGCAGGAACTATGATCACAGGATTGTCCTTAAGCCAGGTACTTCTCCAATCAATGTCAGACCCTACAGTTATCCTGCATTGCAAAAAGATGTTATAGAAAAAACTGTCCAAGAAATGCTACAGGTAGGGGTGATAAGACCTTCACATAGCCCCTACTCTTCTCCTATTATTTTGGTGAAGAAAAAAGATGGCTCATGGAGGTTGTGTGTGGACTATAGGCAATTGAATAAACATACAGTTTTGGACAAATTTCCAATTTCAGTTATAGAAGAACTCTTGGATGAATTACATGGAGCTAAGTATTTTTCTAAGATTGACTTAAGATCTAACTATTGGTAAGTGAGAATGCACCAGGAGGACATTGAAAAAACAGCTTTTAGGACACATGAAGGGCATTATGAATTCATGGTCATGCCTTTTGGGTTGACTAATGCTCCCTCTACTTTTCAAGCCCTCATGAACCATGTGTTTAACCCATACTTAAGAAAGTTTATTCGTGTCTTCTTTGATGATATACTTGTGTATAGTGACTCTTACAACCACCATCTGCAGCACTTAAAGTTTCTTTTGAGGTATTAAGGCAACATACTCTGTTTGCCAGGATGAGCAAATGCAGCTTTGGGGTGCAAGAGGTAGAATATCTTGGGCATATCATCTCAGCTAAAAGGGTGGCCACTGATCCGGCAAAGGTAGCAGCCATGAAGGATTGGCCTGTACCCTTAACAGTGAAGCAACTTAGGGGATTTTTGGGATTAATGGGGTACTACAGAAGATTTGTGAAAAATTACGGCCAACTGAGTAAGCCACTCACTGAGCTATTGAAGAAGAATGCCTTTCAATGGGATGAGGAAGCACAACAGGCTTTTGAACAACTAAAAACAGCAATGGTTTCAACCCCTGTCTTAGCCATGCCTGACTTTTCTCGACCTTTTGTGGTAGAAACTGATGCTTCCAGGGTAGGTATAGGGGTTGTCCTAATGCAAGAAGGCCACCCTATAGCTTATTTTAGCAAAGTGTTGGCTTAAAAACATCAACTACTATCTGCTTATGAAAAAGAACTTATGGTCATGGTGTTGGCAGTAGAAAAATGGAGACCCTATCTGTTGGGAAGACACTTTGTTATTAAGACTGATCATTTCAGTCTCAAGTATATTTTGGAGCAGAAAATATCTACTGCATTCCAGAGTAAATGGTTACCTAAGCTAATGGGGTATGACTATGAGATCCTATACAAACAGGGCAGGGAGAATGTGGCAGCAGATGGATTATCTAGAATTCATGGGGCTCAACTCTTAACTCTCACGCTCAGCACCCTCAATTCTGACCTCCTGTCTTCTATCAAGGCTTCCTGGTCCCAAGACAATTTTTTGCAACAACTTATCCTGTCACTTTCTGCAGGTCAACGGCATCAAAAGTATACTTGGCAGCAAGGAGTTCTGTATAGAAAAGGAAAAGTTGTGGTCGGAAATGTTCCAACCTTGAAACAACAGCTGTTGTAGCTCTTTCATGACTCTCCCACCGGGGGGCATTCGGGAATGGAGGTAACTAAGAGAAGATTAGCTAGTTTACTATATTGGAAGGGGCTTAACAAGGATGTCAGGAACTATATTAGGGCATGTGTGATCTGCCAGAGAAACAAACCTGACCTGACTACCCCATCAGGCTTGTTGCAACCCTTACCTTTCCCTAATGCAATATGGGAAGATGTCTCTATGGATTTTATTGAGGGATTTCCTAAATCAAAGGGAAAGGATACCATCTTAACAGTGGTAGACAGACTAAGCAAATATGCCCATTTTTTAGCTCTATCCCATCCCTTTATAGTTGCCACCATAGCTTAACTTTATTTTGAGCACATTTTCAGGCTGCACGGGTTGCCAAAAACTATTGTGTCTAATAGGGACAGAATTTTTCTGAGCAGATTTTGGCAAGAACTCTTCTCCTTGATGAGAGTTTCACTGCATATGTCTACCGCCTATCATCCACAAAGTGATGGGCAAACTGAAGTGGTAAATAGGTGTTTGGAGAGGTTTTTGAGATGTATGACTGGGGAGAGGCCAGCTAAATGGGCCTTGTGGTTGCCGCTAGTATAATGGTGGTACAATTCAAATTGGCATTCATCAATTGGGGTCACTCCCTTTGAGGTGGTGTATGGACAACCACCAACTATACACATACCTTACCTAGCTGGGGATAGTAAAGTGGATGCAATTGATAGGAGTTTGACGGCCAGAGAGGACTGTATTAAAATGCTGAAGTACCACCTGAAGAAGGCACAAAGTAGGATGAAACATCAAGCTAACAAGCATAGGATAGACAAGGTCTTGGATGTGGGAGATCTAGTATATGTCAAGCTACAGCCATACAGGCAGCAGTCTGTGGTTCACAGGACCTCTCAAAAATTGTCAGCAAGGTTCTTTGGACCCTTTCCTATGATGGCTAGGATTGGGGCAGTTGCTTACAAGCTGTAGCTCCCTGACCACTCTAAAATCCACCCAGTCTTCCACATTTCCCAACTTAAAAAACATATGGGGGATAGACCCACCCAGAGCACTTTACCTGAGGTAGATGAGGCTGGATTGATGGATGCGATACCCATTGTAGTGTTGGACAGAAAGCTAGGCAAACAAGCTAACAAGGCTGTAGTGCATGTACTCATACAGTGGTCTACAAGTTCTAAGGAAGAAGCTACATGGGAGTTATACTCAGACATTGAACAAAGGTTTCTAGCTTTTGACCTATCAGCTTGAGGACAAGCTTCTGGAAGGGGAGGCAGTTGATACAAGCTGATTATAATCACGTGAGGGATGCATGACTCTAGGCGGGAATTGAGGAAATTAGTTGTTTGTTTGGCTAGTTTGTTATGCCAGTTAGAGGAGAGAGAGAGAGAGAAATTAGCAACCTCTGTAATAAAAGGGGAAGTCAGTATGAAAAGCAGGGCATCGAAGAATGAAATAGAAAATCTCTTCTCCCTCTATCTTCTTATCTCTCTAAAATTTCTTTTGCTTTCCCATAAAATCATTAAGCTGTATCAGTTCTCTTGCTGACTTGGTTATATGTAGTCATGCTCCTCAAATATTCAACGGTATTCCAATCCACATGCAAATAATAAATTGTCACAGTTGGGGTCATTATCAACATCTTAAAATGATGGGCTCTGCTCCTTTCATCGCGTAAGGTCATATGACCAAAAGGGGAAAAGAAAAAACTCCCACACAGTAGACTGTGTGACTTTAGGATAATGGTTTGGCTTGGTTCAATTTAACAGACAACTAGGACTGTAGTTTCTCAAATCATCATCTTTAATGATGATTCCTTTGGATACTCTTGTATTGGCAGAGGGTTTTATAGGCACATTCAAATGTGTTGTATATTCATGTCGTTAATTAGTCTGTGTTGTGATTCAAGTGACACATGCTGACTTTAAGAAAGGCAAAGAAAAGGTGATGTATAAGAAGAAAGAGGGGTTTCCTTAAGGGCTCTACATGTAGATCAAGTGCAAAGAATGGTGGCCCAAACCATATGTTGCAAGGGTTTCGCTTATTCATCATGATTTTTAGTTGCCTTCTTGATGCCCGCAGGTGGTTTCCGCAAGGAATTCAACAATCTTTAAGGTTTTTTTCCCCCCTTCAGAGGTCACATTCAATTGTACAGATTTCCTTTTAACCTATTTTTTGATCTAATAATGTTCATGGATCTCTTACTCTACCTTGTTTGGATTGTTCATTAGCACTTATATCGTAGATTCAAGTCTATAGACCAACCTTTTTAATATGGTGCGATTTAAATTACAAAAGCTTTATTTTGTGGATAAGGGGTCCATGGAGGATGGCTTTTAGAAAAAATAAAAATAATTACTATATATGATAGCCTGGATCTATAAACCCACGATTACTTATACTCTAATTGTTAGTCATGCTCTACTTTTATTTGGGATTGGAAATAAGATCTAGATTTGTGATGTTTGAAATTTGAAATGAGATCTACATATTGCAGTTACAAAGGACGCAAAGGACTCAAAAAACCCAAAAAAAAAAAAGAAAAGTATGTGCAACTTGCAATTGTGAAAGGCATGAATTCATGAAAACAACACAAGTTTAGTTTTTTGCTTTGCAATATCTGGTTTCAAGAGAAAGATCGTTTACAATTTCAAATTGGGAGGAGATATTTCTTTCTTTTTCAAATTGGGAGGAGATATTTCTTTCTTAAAAGAGAAACGACGAGATAATGTGTTATGACTAAGATTTCAGCTCATTTGTATTAGAAAATTTATCATTATCTTATTCCATTTGTATTTCAAAATTTGTAGCTATTAATTTCTAGATGTTGAATTTGTTGAATCAAAAATCAACCCCCCAAAAAAAAGATATTAACTCTATGTACTCAATATATTATTCTTATTTGTCCTTCATGGCAGTAATAGTTACTAATTACAGAACAGAAGTATTATCTGTGCAATTGTTTAATTGTGCTTCTTCTTCCTCCATCTCTTTTCCAGTAAGGGCATGTACTTTTTGACTCATGAAAAGTACTTATTGAAGTTCGTTGCTGAAACATGCTCGAAGAAAATATAACTAGATATTTTCAATAGATTCTTATTAGTATTGAATTGTGCTAAAAGTTACTATATTGTTCTGAAAATTATTGAATACTGGTGATAACTATTTACAATAAGTCGAAAAAACTATATCCCAAATATACTTTTTTATATGATTGTCAAATTCGTATGCAAAAGGAACAGAAAATCTCCATAAAGATAACGCCAAATAGATGCCATTGTCTCTACAGTTGGTTTTGTGATCCAAAACTGCTACCAATTTTACCTTTTACCCAAGTACAGGCTTTACACTTCCCAAGTACAGAATTTGCTAAAACGCTCTTCACTGCTTGGCTTATACAGATACCTCCAGTATAATGTTCAAATTTACCATCGAATAGCCACAAAATATCGGCAGTTTAAAGTATGATAGTAAGCCGAAGCCCCCCACATTTCACTCCTGATTCCAACTCTGCTTCAGCTTTGTTCAGCGGGATGATCCCTGGGGAAAGTTATCCAACAGCAGAATCAAATTTCACAGGAACCAGCGAATTAATGATTTACGCAATAGGGCTCTTTCCCCTCTCATCCCAGCTTAGAAACAAACCGGAAATATATATTGACGAAAGATACTGCCATCTCTGAAGTGGAACTCCAAGTCCTCTTGAACTTGGTGCAAAAAACTAAGTGCAAGACGCCAACGCCTAGTAGAAACACGCCAAAGAGCTTCAACTTAAGAGCCCAAGGACAGCATCAGATCATCTATGGCAAAGCTTCAGCCATTATTGATCGATACGATAGTTGTTTCTCATGTAGATCACGAAAGATTTTATACTTCGCATCATGGTACTTCTTTACGTTGGGATCTTTTGACGGATAAATGACCTACAACATTCAAGAAGGGCGAGCATTGGCAGAACGAACAGGAAATATATAATGTTTACCCTACAGGGGAAAACAGTTATATAAGCTGCAAAGACTGCTCATGATGGTATGTACCAGTTGAACTAGACCTAGCAAATGGAGCCTGTACCTGATATGACCCAAATCTAGACTAAAAGAACCTGATATGACCTGACTCAAACAATGACCAGTTTTCCGAGGCAAGTTATGCCTGTAAGCATGCATGTAGGAAGACCAAGCAAAAAAAGCTATAAGACTAAGCACGCCATAAATGGAGCACGATTGAAGATTCCATGATTTTATGGTGGCCTTTCAAACATATCATCCAACAGTTCCACAAGGTCAATGCCCCCTATTACTCGTTCACTTTCACAGGGTCATCCTGTTGTAAGCTGCTTCATAAAAAAAAGGTATTCCCTCCCTGACAACCCAAAAGGTCATATTCCCACCCTCCATGATCTTGGTCTACTATATTGTTTAGGAAGCATCTGGTCAACATTAGTAGTTTCTCAACTTTAAGTCTTTAATAACTTCATGTATTATCAGACCTTATGTGTTTAAAAGAAGATATAAATTTAGCCTACCTGGCCAGGTGCACTCAGCGCCTTCATGGCCTCATGAAGGCTAGGAAATTTTTTAGCTGCAACAGCACCAAGAATGGCAGCACCCAACAGCACTGATTCATTTTCTCGAGGGAGATATATGGGGTAACCTGAGCAAGAAAAGCGAAGGTATCACAGAATTGAGGGACTCGCGCCCCCCCCCCCCCCAAAAAAAAAAAATAATCTCAATGTAGCATTCGGCATTTCCTTAACCATAGGCAACCACTTGTATATCTAAGCACCCAGTTCTAAGATACAAGTGAATATGATCCAAGTACGCATCAACTTGATTTCCCTACTTTCTTCTACAAGTGTGAAGGCTAGTGTAGAAAAGGTTCATAATCCTAACAAATCACAATTGCCTACTTCCAGAGGACAAGACAGCTATAAAAATGTTATGATGATGCTGAGGATGGCACTAATATATACAAATGAACAGATGACACAATTACGAACCAGCAAGCAATAGAACCTTAAACCGCCTCTCCCCTTCCCCTGTATCCAACGTGACTTGCTTAAAAAAATGAACAATTCAATCATTATATAGATGATTTCCCTGCTATCTCCGCCTTCTAAATCATGATCAGAGACTTTCACAGCATTATAAATCTATCTTTTCCATTACATCCAGGGAGAAGAGAAATGGAAATATCTTCCATAAAATGCATATGATAAGCACCTTTTTATTTATTTTTTTTTTGGGTCCCCCTTTGATCTCTCTCTCTCTCACTCTCTCCCTCTCTCTCTCTCTCTCAGGTTTTTGTTTTTTTTGGGGGGGGGGCTGTGGGACGGGAACTAACCAATAATATCAGCATGTTCTTGTATGTACAAGGAGTTCTTTGACAGTCCACCGCAAGCTATAAGGGTGTCAATCTGTAACAAGAAAGCAGATACATTACGAGGAAAGCACGAGCTCAGGGTGGAGCTCCCTGGGAACGGGTGACGATAAAACAAGTGAAGCAACAAGAAGAGAGAAAAGCTTGAATGAAACAGCCAGCCATTTCCCCAACATGTCAGTCCACATTTCTGAGCTCTCTCATCCATTTACCATCACAGCAAGCCCGAAAAAATATGCTGGTGGGTTTTCTTGCTTCATAACAAACAAGCTTAAATTGGCTATATATGCAAGTAAATAATCAGAAAAAGATTCCCATGCACATTAAAATACTTTAAATACAACTGCAGCTATGATCAACAGAAAGTAATTATTATGACTCCTTAATAACAAGATTATGAACAACTTAGTCCAGGCACACATTCCGTGAAAAAGATACTGAAAGAATATAACCTTGAAACCCATGACACTCAAAACAAAAGAAAATATGCTCATACGCATCGGTATCTGGTATTGATAGAGGAGACTGATAGAGCATTTTCACATACTCTCTCTATTGCACTGCCAAGACATACCTGAGCAATGTCAGAAAATAAAGAATACCTACTATTGAGTCTGTTGAAATCCTTCAAACAGATATTTCTTACTCCAATTTAATTCATCCAAAGACAGAATTTCCCAAGCAAGGCTTCACAGAAAATTTGAACCTCGATTGCCGATTTATACAACTTTCATATGTTGTCCTATTCCATGGATGAGCAACTTAAATAAGTGGCAAGCTGGAAGACAAAACCTGTATCAAGAGAGCTTCATACGGACTGATATTGTAAAAAATTCCAGTTGACAATGGTAAGAATGACTACCCAGACGATGTCCTCATCTCTAGCATCGGTTTCTGGGTTTTTGTGTTCTGTTATTGAGATGACTGCCAATTTATCCAAATGCAGGCACCATCTTCAACTCCCACAAGTTGTCAATAGAAAGTTTCTCCATCCCTATGCACTCAGTTATCACAGGCTACCTTGCTTCAAACTTTTCCTCATCAATCCTAAGCTTAACAAGGTTTTAACAAAATTTTGTAATAGAAAGCTAGCAGTTCTGCAGCCTCCACTAGGACTAAAACAAAATCATTTCTCATGATTCTGACAAGAATTAGACAAAGTTTTGATGCCTATTTCTATGCTGAGCAACTTTCATTTCAAAAGATTAACTTCTAGAAAAAGATAACATGACATCCATACTGGAAATGATTGGAATACCCCCGTGCCTTAGAACATAGTTTCTGCATTTTGGTGAGCAAGTAATAGATCAATCTCAACAGCTCAGGGAACAGGACTCATTCAGTTTGATATCAAATCCTTGCAGCAGTATTGGCATTGGCTGTTCTTTAATACATCAACCTACTTCCATATTTAAAAGAATGCAACATGATCATATAAAATTTCCTCACTGATGAGCATCCACAGCACTTGTTCTTTGTTCAGATTTTCGCTCCAGCAGAGACGCAACAACTTCATACATGAAAAAATTTACCTTATGATCTTTTCCATTTCACATATATGGCATCCCAGGGATCCTATAGGCTTGCATCATTGATGTCAGTATTCCTGATATTAAGCACCAAAACTTGAGTTGACCAACACAATTTACAAGGCTGGCACATAAAGGTATTAGATTACTTTCCATTTTCTACATACGATACCCTGGGGAATAACATAGGCTTGCATCATCGATCTCAGTATTCTTAATATTGAGCACCAGAATTGAACTGACCCATAAAGAAATCAACTACAGTGCTAGCACACCATATACACATTAGATAGGAGTCTGTATGTTGCTCAACCAGGTGGTTAACAGGATTTCTGTGCAGGATGGGGCCACGAAGGCATGAACTTGATAATGGCTACAATATACCGCCTGCATTGACACACTTTCCACTGCTATAATTCTAATCATGGTGGCATGGTGCTACAGCATATGATTTACCACATTACTATAGGCAATGAAACAGGTATATGAAGTTCAAGTATCTCCTATATAAGTTTGAGGCTTTCATGAAAGCAAGTCCAAATAAAGTCAGATATAATCAGGCACGAGAATTGTAATCAAGAGAATTCTTTAGACAAAAAGAAATATGAGCGACCCATCTATGAAGGGTCAAAGACAGAGAATTGTAACCAAGACTTACAACCAGCCACCCATCTATGAAGGTTCAAAGACAGATACATAACTTACTTTGTGACCATGGGCATTACAATGCTGTACAATGTGACGAGTGCCATATGCAATAGCCTGGACTGTGGCAAGATATAGAAGAGCAAGTTGTTTTTCACTGGTGTCAAGTGTGAGACCACAGACCATCCCTTTGGATAAAGGATCTCCAACAGGAGACCTGAACCATTGCAACGTTTACTGCTTAAACTCCGAAGGATCATTACAACAACTAGGAATCAAGGACATAAATTAGAATGTGATGGATACCTGTTCCCATGAAAGTCAGGAAGGATGTGCAAATCCTTTGTCATAGCAGAAAGAAAGGGAGAATTCCTCTCTTGCACCATCGATTCCAACATCTTGTTCAAAAGAGCAAACACAGTTGTGCCTAGGAAACAAGACAAATCCATACAAAACATCATTCACAGGACACATATTCAAAAAGGACTGAGTGATTATACCAGGAGGATGGAAAAATTTAAATCCCACCATGAGAAGCAGCACGATTTGCAAAGTGAGGAAAAGCTATATGGTTCTCAACTATATAATCCAAGAGTGCCCCCGTAGCACTTTGCCCACCCTCTGTAAGCCAGTAGTGAGGCACCATTGCTGAAAATACAAAGGCGGCAAATGCATTGTCAACCCTCTATAGCACAAGTCCAGTCTTGCACACAAAAGATGGACCATCTCTTTCCATCGGTAATATTAGAAAATAATATGAAAGGGGAAATTCCATTCGATATTCCTATACTTTCAAAAAATCTATTTTGTGGACAACAGGAAATAAGGATAATTTTCATAAATAAAACCAATTAAACTTTATAAAACCTATCTTTATTTCCACACCGTCCTCCAAAAGAAATTTACAGAAATATAGGGGCAAACAAAAAGAATATCCCTGTTGAAAATGTGACCTTCTTTGAACTATGGTTAACATATTTCCTTGCATTCTCTATTAAATGCAACAAATTTAAAAAAAAAAATTCAATTTTGTGTATTGGAGTTGAGCTGTACTGGTACACTTAATCACCAAACATTAAGACCTTTCATCTTGATATATGCTTCTCACTGTTTCACATAAAAACCCTTTTGCATGAAATAACCTGACTAAAGCACTTGTTTAGAGGGGGAAGCAAAAGAATTCTACCTGCTGGTGTTTATAAAGTTTCAAACTTTTGGCAAAAATTGCTGATCAAGGTATCAGAAGAATGTAATTAAGTAATTTCGTGTTCGTTTCCAGGAATGTCTAGTTTGGACTGCCAACATTCCCAACGAAGAGATGGGAAGCCAAGTTTAGAGGCTTCAGCAGCAAGAGAAGAAAGAAGCAGCTGTAAAGCGCCACGAAGTTAAGCAAACAGTACTATACCAGACCAAAATGGACCCCAGACCCCCGGAATGAACAGCTTGCTCCGGGATACAGCCATATGGCAAGTAGATGTTCCACATACCAGGACCATACGATGGCATATTCCTTCCTTGTCTGCAGCTGCATAATTTCATTTCTCTTGTAAGACAAAGTATAGTACAACACCAACAGCAATAACAACTCCCCAGAACAGTCCTGCATCTTCTGGGTCTGGGGAAGTCAAGATGCACACAATCTTACACAGTTACACCTGACATTATCTGTCAAAGACGGTATTTCCAAATGAAGGGAAATTGCAGCCTACAGGATAAGATGTTTGCCAGAGGAGCAAACAAGAATACAAGACATATACCCCCTGATTTAGAGTCAGATGCTGGAACACTTTCCATGACTCCAACCCCACCAGCATGAGCATCAATCAGAGATGTTCCCACTGGAGTCCCAGCCTGCAAACCCAGTTCCTACAAAGCACAAACTCCTGAAATCAGATAGTGAAGCAACCAAATTTATCTATCCTACGCAAAAAACTACCCTCTGAAGCCCACCAATACATGAAGCCATGTACTATGTTAAATGACCTCAACGATCAATGTGAATTCTTAAGTACAAAATTCCTTGCCTTCGCCGCAGCTGGAGTCAGACCAGAGCCCAAAGGATGCCCAGGGAAAGCCACACTTCGACCTATAGATAATCCAGAAAGCAGAATAAAGTTCATTGGACACTGGACAATACCACACACAAGAAGATCAAATGAAAATTAGTATAGAAAAGGCCAACAGCTTCTGCATTATGCATGTGGTTATCTACATTGTAGAAATACATCAATATCATCTCAACCATCAATAGAAGCCTACAGATATCAAAAAGCCAAGGGCATAGCTGAACAATGATATTGAAGAAGATATTCAAGAGAGAAATTTTAGATGGATTTCCTGTATTATCGGCAGTAATTCTTGACAATAGAACAAAGTGCTCAGATAGCAAGAGAATGTTTCCTTCAACATTTGGATTGAATGATACAAATTGTGCTTTGCAAGGGGCAAAGAATCCTAGTAACCCAAGGAATCTGGACAGATGGGCTGCATTTATTAGATACAACATGTTTTC